>OZ024712.1:11210244-11271244 GCA_964016945.1 Microplitis deprimator | reverse complement strand
CATACTAGAGAAGGCTAAATCAATAATAGTATCAGAATTGATCGAAGATCTTGTATATTCTTTAACTCTCTGCTTAAATCCTAAATTTTTCATTTCTTTTAATAGTTTTTTGGAGTACTGTGTTTCCTTCCCAACATCAATATTGAAGTCACCTACTATTATGACATGTCCCTTTTCTACCAGGTTCTCTACTTCTTCCTTAAGTCTACTGATAAAATATCCATTACTTTTGCTGGGCGAATGATAAACATTACTTATAACCATACTGTCGAATTTTCCTTTCAACTGTATATTGCACATCCACATACTTTCCTCTTGTTCTCCTAAATTTATTTCTTTACTTATTTCATTGAATTTAATATCTTTTCTGATGTACGTAATTACTCCACCTGTCCTTTTATTTCCTGAGCACATTAAAACATAATTATAATTGTTAATGTCTATTTCATGTCTCCCAATGTCAGCCGTAATATGTGTCTCAGTAGCACAAATGATTTCCGGTTTTAATTTGTTGATTATCATTTCCAATTCACTTTTATGTCTCAAGAATCCTTGAATATTTGTTAATAATAACTGTGCTTTATTTTTATTTTTTGTCCTATAATTCAATTTTTGCTATTCATCGAAATATTTAATATTCTTTTGAGTTTTGTATACTACCCGTTTATAGAAATCACATGATTTATCCGTAGCGCAGTGATTTGTTGTTATTCCATTTAGCTTATACTCTTCTACTATTCTAAAACAATTAATACATTTTTTGATGATATTTTTGCATTCTTTTTCTGGATGGTCACCTGCACATAACCTACATTTCACTGTTTTCTTACATTCTTTCACATAATGATGATATCCCCAACATTGATAGCATTGAACAACACTCACACAATCAAATACTCTGCATTTACTCCATCCTACTTTAATTCTCTGCTTATCGATTAATGTTTGATGTATTATAGGGTCAGTTTCTATAATAATCATTCCATCTTGCTTTCTTCCTTTGGTCATCTTTTTAATTTTAAAAATAGATTTTTCGTCCAATTGTACATTATTCTGTTTGCATATCATTTCAACTATCTCTTTCTCCTCCGTATTCAGTACAATATCTTCTTCAACATCTAATATTTTTATTTTTGGCAACTTTTTGGCAGGAACTTTGATATTATAGTTATTTCCCATTGTCTTTTCTATTTCTTTCACTAATTTATCTGTATCTTCCTTTTTTGAACATCCAATAACAACTTTACCCTTTTGTGCATTTTTAACTTGATCAATTCCAACTCCAAGTTTCCCTATGTCTACTTTAGTTTTGAGTTGCTCTCTAGTTACATTACTCTCTTGATTTTCTTTCGGCACAACAATAATATTATTACTTCCAGATTTTTTATCTATGATCGCATATGTCTTATCTTGTTTATTTACTTTTTGATTACTTGATGCCAGAGCTCCATTTTTGTCACCATGAATAAGGGAGTGTAACTCTGATTTAATGGTATTACTCATCAGATACTTCAACTCATTTTTGAAGTTTGTCAATTCTGTCACTATTAATTCTTTCACTTCACCAATAATTTTATCACGTTTTATTCCCATTTCTTCGATTTTTTCTAATATACAATCAATTTTTAAGGAAATTTCATAGTTATCTATTTTATTGTCCAATTCTTGCTTTTTTCTTTTTCGTGTACAGTTCTCAGGTCCTTTTGTAGTAACCTCCTCGTCAAAAGTATCTCCTGTCTGATTACCCCTGCATAACATAAACTCTCCATAATCGTCAACAACTTTATGATTTTTCTTTAGACAACTTGGATGAAATACATTTTTAGTGTTGACATACCTGGGGAGATTTTAGGTTAGTTTGCTTGCATACATAGCATTGATATTCCTTATCATTTGTCATACTTTATACTTGATAATATTTGACCAGTAATTTAAATGTCCAGCGTTTTTATCTTCTGCTATCGACTTGTCTCATATACTGTCTAAGAGATGTCACCCTCAAACAGTTATGTCGTTATTGAGTTAACCTTATAATTTGTTATATTTTTTTTACATCAGTAATTAGTTTTTTATCTTCTGAATTGCAAATTTGAAATTACATAAGTATTTTTTATATTTTTCTGAACAACAGATCATATAACCACAATGTATGCACGTATTTATCACTGACACTTGCAATAAACAAATAGCGGCCACGTGGTCAACGTCTCATGACAGCACTTCCAATTTCAATTATATTTTTTAACTACTTCTTTTATAGTTTAATCATTACTTTTTTATTCAACAGCCTTGTTAACTCGTCTATTTATATAAACGTTGCAAGTTCACTTTTATTAACATATAAAATACCATTTTTTTGCCATAAATAACAGAGCACTCAAAAACACGTCTTCACACGATAATAATAATAATAATAATAACTTGTTTGAATGCGGTTTATAAGATTTTTACTAAAATCTTAAACAATTGCATTCTGGAAGTGATAGATCCTGTATGGCAGCAGATATACGAACAACGTGGCAGTAAGAGAGGCCTGTCAGGTTGCAAAGAGAATCTGTTAGTAGATCGTTGTGTCATTCAAGACGCGATCTACTATCAGCGCAACCTGTCAATGGCCTGGATTGACTACCGCAAGGCATTTGACTCAACATCTCATGAGCTTATTCTCTTTTTGCTCAAATGCCTTGGGGTCAATCGTGATACAGTGGGATGCATCCAGCGTACGATGCAACTTTGGCGAACACGGTTCCACATTTCATGTGGCAACGACAATATTATTATTATTATTATTATTATTATTATTATTATTATTATTATTATTATTATTATTATTATTATTATTATTATTATTATTATTATTATTATTATTATTATTATTATTATTTAAATAGACCGCGAAATTGATTCGAAACTCGCGCATGCGCAGTAGGATTTATTTCGACATGCAGTTGCGTGGGTGTAATTATATTAAAAAAATTAATTACAAAGAAAATAAAATCAAACAAACGTTTTTCTTGATCGAACAAACAATATCTAGTTAAGATTGATAAAAAAAAAAAAAAAATATGTCAATACCACATTATCAAGAGCCAAGTTCAAGTCAAAGTTTTAAACATTATTTATAAAAAAACAATAATCAAACAAAAATTAATTTTAATTAAACAATCAAGAACTAACGACGAACAAACGAATTAGCAAAAAAAAAGTTAGAAAAAGTGATTTGCCCCCGCCAATTTAAGAGAGCCGATTTTTACCAAAGAAGGCTTTTTATAGTAATACTAGAAATAATCTGCGCGCGCACGCGCGCGCCTACGTGCTACATTATGTGTCGCCACTTGAAAAATCGTATACTTATCGTTAAAAGTTTTCGTACATCTCGTATTAAATTTATTAAATATGTTCAATAAAATATGTGTATTGAAAATTCAATATTAACAAATTATATTTGTTGCGTAATATCGAAAGAATTAGTCAATAGCTATTAAAATGAAATAATTATATTTAACAATATCGTATAAAAAAATAATAAAGTTAGTGTCATATATTATGAGTGCAATTACAATACAGCTTAAAAATGATAATTCCACGAAATTTGCTACATTTAATCCATATCTTATTTATTATTGTATTGCGTTGTACAATATTAATTCTACTGTGAAACAACTCCATACGATATGATTTTTCTTTTAATTTTGGTTAAAAAACGGATTTCATTTAAAAACCGAAAGCTTGGGAAAGTGAATAGAAACATTTTGTCATTGAACAGCCTACAATTCATGTTGAAATTTTTTCATTTACTTTTACATAATGGATGAATTTTTATTTAAAAATATTTTTATAATAATGTAATGTCAAATTATAATATTTGTTATTTAGTAGAACTTTATAGTACAGAGGAACAGAACAGTAAGGAACAAATAGTGGGTTTTGTTTTTCACGATTTAACAATTATGATTATAATAGACCCTAAATATTTATATTATTTTCTTATTGGTATTATTATTTTCTTTAAATACTATTATCTTTAGCGTAATAATATTTGAGTTTTTAATCTTTTATCATACGGTGACTGAGTTTATGGAACTCATGAATATAATTCCTTGTAGACAAAATTTTTAACTAATTTATCAGTTTTAGCATTGTCTAAAAAAATTTTTAAAGATTTCCAACGACGGACTCTAGAAAAAGCAACGTATAATTGTCCGTGATTAAATACATCTTTCGTTAAATCTATTCCTACCGTATTAAATGTTTGTCCCTGGGCTTTATTTATGGTCATGCAGAGTGCAATTTTAATTGGAAATTGCCGTCTTTTAAAAGTAAACGGATATACGTTTTCGCAATATAGCGTCAAACGATTTATGAAAACAATTTCACCTGCTTTATCACCTGTTAAAATTTTGCAGCGGAGAACATTAGTACCTAATTGTAAAATCATTAATCGGGTACCATTGCATAATCCTTCACTCAAAGTAAGATTTCTAATTAACATCACTATTGAATATTGTCTTAAACGAAGTTCGTACGGAGGAATATTCGGTGGATTTAACGTATTGAGATATTCAGTTAGAATACCATCGTCAAAATTTCCGTTATCACAATTTTCAGTACTATCAACGGCATTATAAATTTTTTCAGTAGTGATATCTAGAAGATCAATTACTTCTCGATTTATAACATCAACATCAATATTCCTAGCCGAAAGAATAACGGTTTCTATAAGTTCATCATAACGTTTGCCATTGATAATTTTACTATATATATTGTCTACAATATTATCCCGTGTTGATACTGTACATGATTCAGGAAGATGTAATTCATCATTTACATCATTGAGATTACCATCTCCAACGTTCAAAAAAAATTGTACAAATTCCGTTTCTTCCGGTAATGCTCGCATATTTTGTGTTAATGAAAAAGTGTGGAAGTATCTCCACAATGAACTAAACTTAATTGATAAATCAATTGTTTCACTTTTTGTACCATGTGCTTGCACTGGAAGTAATTGACGGAAGTCCCCACCTAAAATTATTATTTTTTCACCAAAAGGAACATCATTATTCATTATATGCCGTAATGTACGATCTACAATTTCTAAACTGTATCGAGGTGACATTGATGCCTCATCCCAAATAAATACGTCTACATTACTTAAATATATTCCTTGATTTGTGAATAGTTTTTCCGTTAGGCAACAGGGTGGCTGCAATACCAGTATAGGCCATTGTACAAACGGATTTAATTTGATCTTTCAATAAATGACATAACGTTGTGTAAACAAATGTCTTACCTGAGCCACCAGGACCATCAATGAAAATGCAATTGCCATCGTTAATGTTATTATTTTGTAATAGATGTAAAATATGATCCACAATTTTTTTTTGATGAACGTTCAATTTTGTATAATTAGAATCCAGTGTTGTTGTATGAAGTGAATCTTGTTCTGAGACTCCAAGTGTATCTTCTATTTCTGTCATTTGTGGCATGCTTGGAAATGATGTAAGACTGTAACCTTCTTTGTGAAGCATCGAATTTATAAAAATATAAGCCTTTTTTAGCCCTTGCTCTATTCCTAAACGTCTAATCAAATCATCAGACATTCGGTCCTTAAATTCGTCCCATAGTTTATCTGGATGAAGAGGTTGACAGTGAATCAGCATACGAACAAATAAACATCGTAATTGTCGAGGCATCATCCAAATAACAGCTTCATTTAGTGTTCTTCGCCATTCATCATCGTCTTCGATAAGTCCAATTGCCAAGCAAGCTTTTACAAACGTATCACAAACTGTTCCATTAACTGTTCTAAGTTCTTCGTAACTTTTTGCACCTTTCACATTAAGTAATAATAGTCTAAGATGAAATAACTCAGTTTGAGCAGGACAGATAGAATACATTCGACCAATAACGTTAAAACATCTTTTTCGAGTTTGCCATTGAAACACTTTGGTCTCACTGTTTTTAGTGAACGTATAATGATATGGGATATCATTATATATAAATTGTCGAGCAAGTGGATCACGTTCGTTTAAAGTAAAATAAGCGGTTAACATTGATTGTTTTTGCAAAGCTTCAATAAGTCCATTCTCATCACTATCATCACTTATAGTTATATTTTGTTGATTAGGTAAATGTACTGGTAGCCGTATAATTGCATGACTTTTATCTTGTAATGATTTGCATAAAATCCGCCATGCAGCTTCAACTGGTCTAACATAGCGAGCATCTACAAAATTTTTTACTTCATCGTGATTGATAATTGTATTAGATTCGGCTTGATTTCTTGATTGATCATATGATTCTGATGTTGATACTGTAGAAGAGGGTAAATGTCCGTTTATATTAATTCTTGCTTTGTCATGACCTTTGCAAACATATTTATGTAAATATTTAAGTGCCCTCACTGTTGATACTACTTCAACGTTAATGTGACAATTAAAAGTTTGAAGTAATGTAGCATTATATGGTACGACATGACGATTATCAAATGTTGATGCATTTCTTGTAAAAGTTATCCCATCATCTCGACGACGATAAGAAGGATATCCATTTGTGTCCATAATAGTCTCATTTTGAAAAGATTTTGGAAATTTTTTTGAACATTTTCCATTTACTAAACACCAATCGCCACAAGGTCCATGAAACATATTTTTCGTAACAATATCATATAATGTAGGATTTTCAGTTTGATCAGGTATTTCTGCAGATATATATTTATCCACACGATCAGAAGTTGATATTTTAGACGTATTTTTTAAAGTCACTAACATATGTATATGAGGTAATGCTCGTTTTTGAAATTCAATTACCCAATTATACGCTATAACTTCTCCGAAAAGATTATCCTTAACAATGTGTTTAATTAGAAGGTCCTTTTTTATACAAAATATTCGTGCTACTAAATCAGGTCTGTCAGAAGCTGTTTGTCCTGGTAATAAATTCTCGGTAATTTCACGCCATTTTGGATTACATGTCATTGTAATAAATAAATCTGGTTTTTGAAATTTTCTGACAATTGACATCACATCTTGATAATGCTGTAACATATTTCGAGGTGAACCTGAAAAAGTTGATGGTAGAATAATTATTTTACCAATACTATGATTCGTGTTATTATTAGATTGTGATTGTAAGTAATCTAATAAACCTTGATATGATTCTGCACGTAATTTCTTCTGATTAAGTCTGCAGTAATTTAATCGATCTTTTTCAATTTTTACATAACTGTCAACTATCCATTGCTGTGATAAACGTTTTCCCATAACGAAAACATTAAATTCATCTCGAATAGCTAATTTATATTTATAATAATCAGCTCGTGTTACTCTTCGATTAGAATTATTCACTCGTTTTATAGAATCATGCCATCCTTGATTACCGTGAGGATAAAATAGAGGGTATACCCATGGTTCAGTATTGGGATCCATTGTACTTAATCTTTGAAAAATTTTGGTTGTTTTATTTTGTATAGTAACATAGGATTCAGGAATATTACCATCAGCGGTCATTGAAAAAACTGCCGCAACTTCATTTGCTCTTTGAAAATTGTAACGCCGAATGTCTAAACCTGGTTTTAATGTAAATACCAAATTTAATTCAGGTTCTATAATATTACCACTTGTATCGATAGTTGATTGTGATTCTAACATATCTTTCATCATTTGATAAGATTTAGCAAAAGCATCATGTTCACGTAACAGTTCATCGATAATTTTTAAAATATCCTTATCGCAGTTCTCATTTTTTTGAGCCCGAAATTCAACTGCTTCTTCAGAATCGACTATAAAAAGTTGTCCGTAACTGGGTGATTCATTAGGAGATGGATGAAACGATGTATTCATTTGATAATAGATTTGTCCCTGTATTTTAAAACAATACGGACCTCTTCTCTGAGCAGTCAAATCAACTAAATTAGCATTAAATGACGCAAACGAAAATGAGCTATTAAAATTTCGAATTCGTTCAAAAAACTTTTTTGATTTTTCATGTGTACCTTCAAATAAAGATCTTAATACTACTGGAAACTCAGGTAAAGGATCTAATTTGACTTCACCATGATGACAACAGTCATTGAAAGATTTTCCTTTATTAGCAACTAATTCATTTTTAAAATGCTTTGCATTACAATGCGTACATAGAATATCCATTTTCCCAATATAATTTTCTAAAATAGGTTTAGTATGATTTGTATTATCAGGAGACGACTGAATAGTAAAATAATTATGATCAGATAAACTATTGTTATTATATGTATTGTTTTGTTGGAAAGCATTAGTTGTATTTGTATCGGACGAAGTTGATGGATTTGGAGCGATTGTATCATTAACAATTCTTGTTATGTTTATAGGTAATGTTTCGCTTACTCTACTATAATTATGATCAAATAAAAAGTTTTTAATATCATTATTTTCAGGTGAAATATTAATATGTGTCGGTGAGCATGTATGATGTGTAGTATATGTTGAATCGTATAAAGTCGAACCAGTACCATTTGAATTTGTATGACTGGTCGAAGGTTGGTTTGAAATATATCCAAGTGGCGGTGATATACGGTTTACCGATAAATTATTCATTTTTTCAATTTTATTAGCCTGACGTCGATTACATTGCACTTCTTTTCTCTTTTCTAGGCGAACTCTTTTCAATTCCACTTCTTCTTCTGGTGTTCTAATCAGTTTTCTACGACCCATTTTAAAAAAAAAAATTTCTTAAATATATATTACTAAATTATATGAAAGTAATAAATAATTACACAATAATATCAATATTGATAAAACTATTAATTTATTCAGAATTTGTGGTACAAAAATAAAATTACAATATTTAAGTAATCTACTTTTATTATATAATCATACAGTTTTAAATGAGCTAATAGATAGAAAATATAATAAATTATTACATGCTAATTTGAATCGATTAAACAAAAAAAGATTGTAACGTATATAAAAAGTATATTAATAATTGATGTGATAATTAATAATTTAGTTTTATTTGTCAAGATTCAGGATGTCTTTAGTCTCACTTTTAGTCATGTCATATAAATGTCTATATTTTTATCAATTACATTTTTTGTCAAATATTATTTATTTCAATCAATTTCAATTCATTTTTCAAGGTCATTCATTATTCAAGGTCATTTATTTTTCAGTCATTCATTATTCCAATTTCAGATTCATTTCATTTATTTTTTGATGTAATTTATATTTTGCGCACTTTTCTTATAATCTGTATAAATTTGACCTGAAAAAGAGAAAAAATAATAATTAGTCTTGAATAAAATTTTTAAGTATTATTTTATTATAAACAATTTTAAATAAATCAGTCAAATTTTTTAAAAATACTATAAATTGAAACCACTTTGTAAATGATATGCAATTATTATTACAAAAAATTTATGTCTGCATATACGTTTAAAATAAATTAATTGATAATTAAACTTACCAATATATAACCTAAAATAAAATATAAATTTTTGTCAAGTATTAATTTTAATATAGTTGACGTTGAAATTTATATTGATGGTGACGGTTAATAAAAATTCTGGTGAATTTTTTATCAAATTGATAATGAATGACCAGATGAAATCTAAATTTTTTGTTCAAACCAAAATTTAAATAAGAAAATATCTTTAATTAATTAAACCAAGAGAGATGGTAATAGCAGTCTATTAAAGTATAATCCTCACTATGTATCATTATGCGATACTTTCATGTAGAGTGACAAAAACATTTTCAATGCATCCCGTTGTGAACTGAATATAAATAATAAAAATTTTAAAAAATTTTTTGACTAAAATTCATCAGGTGAAAAATTAGCATTGAAAGTACACTTTTGAGGCCGGTGTTTTCATAGCGTACTAAATTATTTTTTATTATATTATCCCTAATAACCACTTTAGCTTGAAACTGACGGTAATTTGATGTTGAAATTACCTGAAATTTGCCGTCAATTTGACAGCAAAGGTTGAAAATAAAAACGTGCGGTTAATTTTTGCTCAATTTGAAGGTAACTTTTTACTTCAAATAAAAGTCTGTAATGTTCATTCTTACCATTTCATAAGGTAAGCAAATTTATACATAAAATTGTCTACAATTTGACGTTAAAAAAATACTTAACAATTTTTCAAGTCACATTAACAACAAATTGACATAAACTTTGCCTGAAAATTAACGACAACTTTTGAAGTGAATTTGCATTCTAATTTGGGCAATAAATTTACGTCAAATTCAACAGCAAGTTTCCATACAAATTGTCGTAAAAAATGGAAAAGTCCGAAGTTGACGGAAATTTGACGGATAAAAAATCAAGGAAACTTTTTTAAGTAAACTTTTGCTAAAGGAAACTGTGCTATTAGGGTATATTATGATGATATATATTATTTATTTTTTGATTGATATATATATTTATGATGATTTCATCATCATATTATTCTTATTATTATTATATTTATTATAATGTATGTAAATAATAAGTATATTATATTGACTCTTACTCTTAACCAATCAAACCACAAATACGTTTTTATTCTCACAAACAACCAATCAGATAACGAATAAATTGGCTTCAACATATACTATACCTTAATTCTCATCTCAATTTTATTATGGGATTACTGTAGTAATCTGGTAACTCTACAGTATAAGTACAGTAAGTATATGACATAACTATAGGAAAAAAACTAGCCGATATAACCATATTACTACCAAATTATTACGGTAAATTTACGACATGTGTGTGAGTGTCGAAAATTTACGGTATTCGCAAAACCGCGAGGACATTCTCTTGTTTCAAATAATCATCATCCAGGAAGTCTAAGCTTGATCTAATGAATGCCAACTTCTCGGTACGTTCAACAGTCAATCTCTTACGTTTTTTTGTTTTTACCCTGATAGCCAGACATTGCTCTACAAGTGGTTGCAGTGAAACATTTACGGCTAACTTAACGAGAAAGTTTCTGGCAAACCTTGGCTGTATAATACTTTTCTTTAAGTTGGCTTCAGAATACGGCAGTAGCTTGAATGTAACTTGCCAGAAAAACTTGCCGTCAATTTGAAGAGAAACTTTCAATCAACTTAACGTCATTGTCTGACGTTAATACTTGTAGTCTAATTAAATAGAAAGTTGCAGAAAATTTACTGTCAACTTAAAGGTAACTGCTTGCTCTCCAACACTTTCCTTTAAGTTACTTTCAAAATACGGCAGTAGCTTGTAGTCAACTTATGGTTAGGGTGGCTATCAGGGTATATTTCCAAATACACTCCTATTTTTTTCACCAGCAGCTGATGTAGTAGGAATATTTAATATTATGACAGCTAATTTTGAAAAGTCACTACTTGAAAAACAGAGTTTCCACCAAGTAACAGGATTAGATATCTTAGACTCAGTCCAAATAGATGTATTACTTCATACTGATTGCTCAGTACAGTAATTATCTAAAAAATAATAATTGCTCGAGCTAAATTTGTGTCCATGTCATTTTTTTTTTGAGTCGAAACTTAGTCAACAAAGTTATTCAAGTTGCGTTGGTTTTGAATATTTCGAGTCAATATTCCAAAACTTTATCAAAAAATTAATTGATTATATGAATGAAATGGATCGAGTTTTTTTTTTTAAGTTTTTTACATTAAAATTGAAAGAAAAAAAAAAAAAAAAAGTCGACAAAATGTCGATACAACCGATCGACAGCATTTTTTTCGAAACATATTTCTATCGTATCGTTCAGAGACGTTTTCTTATTTTTTTGTTAACTAAAGTTATAAACAAATGGTTTTTTTCAAAGTCTGGTTTAGATCAAAAAAATTGATAAAATGACGAAGTACAGAAAAAATCTATTAGTTTAAAACTTTTGTTAAAAAAAAAAAAAAAACGTCTCTGAACGATACTACAGAAATTCGTTTCAAGAAAAAATGCCGTCGGCAGGAGGGGGTAAAAATATCGCACGTTCTGGCAGCACTGTTGACTTCAAAGGTTTTAGAAACAACACGCCATTTGCATTTTAGGTTTGATAAAATAAAATAGAATTAAAAAAAAAAAAAAAATTAATTAGTCTGCAATATCGACTGTATAAGAATGTTTGGTTACCCTGATAGCCACTTTAACGTAACTTAAAGGAAAGTGTCGGAGAGCAAGCAGTTACCTTGAAGTTGACAGTAAATTGTCTGCAACCCTGATAGCCAGACATTGCTCTACAAGTGGTTGCAGTGAAACATTTACGGCTAACTTAACGAGAAAGTTTCTGACAAACCTTGGCTGTATAATACTTTCCTTTAAGTTGGCTTCAGAATACGGCAGTAGCTTGAATGTAACTTGCCAGAAAAACTTGCCGTCAATTTGAAGAGAAACTTTCAATCAACTTAACGTCATTGTCTGACGTTAATTAATTGTAGTCAAATTAAATAGAAACTTGAAGACAATTTACTGTCAACTTAAAGGTAACTGCTTGCTCTCTAACACTTTCCTTTAAGTTACCTTTAAAATACGGCAGTAGCTTGTAAACTTATACCCTGATAGCCAAGTTGGCGAGAAACTGACGAGAAACTTGCAGCCGCAACTGGACACCAAGTTGGCCGTCAACAGTTGGTCCCTCCAAAGTTGATAGACATTTTCTGAGAAAGTTGGTGGCAAAAGTTGGAAATCCAAGCTGAGCAAAGTCAGCCCCTTCCAAATTTATTTTGACACTTTTTTGGAATTTGATTATTATAAATCGTTTGTCCGTCGTTTGTCCTTAAATGTTCGTCGTTAATAATTGTTTGTCCTAATTTTGTTTATTTATAAAAAATTAAATAAAAATTTATTGTTTAGTTAGCCCCCCCTATGGAAATTATAATTTTATTTTATCATATTTGGTCTATAATTATCTATAAACGTTTGTCCGATCATTAATTGCGTTTGTCCTATTATGAAAAACAATTTTTAACTATTATTTAGTCATTTTCATTTCTAAATTTTTTAATTAACAAAGGTATATACTGCGCATGCGCGCGTTATATTTTCATCAAGCCGAATTTTCTCATCTGCTGATCGTCGCTCTCATAGAAATTTGTTTGCTTGCTTATCAACTTTTCGGAGTACGTGATTGACAAAATACTCCATGGTTATTATTGACAGTACTTTCTACAATATTTTATGAAAAATTTAAATAATAATTTGCGAAACATTTTCAGTTATTTGTTAGAAGGTAAATAGAAATTTAATAAAATTATTATAATTACTGGCACTACAATAAAAAATGTAATATTTATTTTTGTTTCTAGGCAATGGAGTATATTTTATCAGGCTCCATTTTAGAAAGAATGTTCTATGATTTAATTCAGTATGGATCATACGTGGTAAGAATGGAGTGTATTTGTTCTTACTTTCTGACAATGTATTTCCCAAATTTTTCAATCAAGATTCCTTGGTCATCTTTAATTTACTGTAAGTTGAATAAAATTTTACTATTTGTTTTCGATTGAATAACGAATTTTCATCTTCAACGCTTTTATCAAGCATGTCTATTTATAACCTGTCGAGTACTTACATTACACATTATGAATGATACTAATGACACACGCGGAAAAGTTGTATTTTTTGATAAATCAATTATTAGTATATGTATGTGTATTGAATTATAGTGATTTAAAAAAAGACTCATAAATTATGTCTTATTTATAAGACTGTTCAAAACCGTAACCCACCCATTTTTAATTGATTTTATTAAATAATGAGCCGACAGATAAAATCACCGAAGTAAGATTTTGGCTATTATTAATGTCACCAATATCACATACTAAGCTATAAATTTAAAAATAAGATTAAACGACTTATTGATTTATTAAGTTCAATTTTTAATACAATTAGAATTCTTGTTTCACTTAAAGTAGAGTAGAGCTATTATATAATAAATTAAAAATTGTCTTGAACCACATTGGAGTAATAATTTAATTGTGTACTTAGAATAAAGACATTTTTAGCATATCTCTACAGTGCTCCTTATGCATAACTAAAAACTCAAAATAAATAATTAAAACATTATGATTGTGAAAATTTAAGAAACATCTATTTGTTTACTTATTTTTTTTTTTTTTTAGTGAATAATTTTAGTGCTAAAACCATGCAAAAAGCAGATAAAATAAGAGCTCTGTTTAAAAGCTAATATACAGCTTGAAATATTTATCAAGCTGAATAGATGAGCAAGCATATGACACCGGTATAGAGATACGGTCGATGCCCGCCGCCACGTTACACATATATATATGTATTTGAATGAGTACTTGGCGCGAGACACGACCATATCTCCGGATCTTGCAAAGCTTTGATGAATTTATTTGAACATAGTCAAATAAATGTGCAGTTGTATCTCTTTTATTCGTGAGTACATAAAATTTTTTTTTTTTTTATTTAATGATGATTCATTACTTTTTAATCAGTATTAATTCACATAACAATATCAAATTAAATTCGATGAATTTTTTTTTATTTCATACATTTATTTTATATACTCATTAAATTTATGTTTATAAGTATTTTTTTGTATTACAGGTTATTAAATTTTCGACATAAGACATTTAAATTTAATATAATGAATACTACGAGTGTATTTCTGCGCCGATTTAACTTAAAAATGAAAATATCCAATTTGATTATTTATAAAAATAATTATTTCGTTTTATTTATTTGTATGGTAAGTTTATTACTATTTAAATTTTATTGATATAAAATAAAAGATTGTAAATTAATCATAAGTCGATAAATTAATTTTCTATCAGAATTCTATGTCTAACCAATTATTTATTGATGTCAATTTAAAATGACAAAGTATAAATAATTTATAAATGATATAAATCGTATAAAATATTAAATTGAAAAGTTTGTTAGTTTTTTTATTTACGATTTTGCTTGTATTTTTTAATAGACAAGTGTATATTTATACATATATACGTTTTTGTGGTAGATTGTATCAGTATTTTCAAACAAATGACGAACGACAATCATTACATTGTTATACGCTATGGCATCAGTTGTCTTTAGCTCTAACCAACGTGTTCAATAATAAAAAATTAATAATTTTATAATTTACATCTAAACAAATAATTTTTTTTCCAACTTAAATACGTTATTTTTTTTAATAAATACGTTATTTATTTATATTTTAAATAGTTGATTTAAAAACTTTTGCTTACTATAAATATACTGTATAATTATTAATAAGTAAGTCATCTCAACCACACAAAAACTATCAATAATTAATTACTTATTTAATTATTAATACTTTTTTTTCTTTATTTTTAGAATATACTCAGCAGCAAATTTTAATAATGCCAGCGGTATCAGCAGTACCTGTCACTTTAGCAGTTCGTGTATTAAAAAAATACATAACACACTTTACTACAGACAAATTACCACAGCATTCTTCACCTGTATGGAAAAACATTGCCAATGACATTGAAATCCAAGGATTGTGGACTGTTGATGCTGTACGAATTAATGTGCGACAAGATCGAAGAAAAATTTTAACTCTCGCTCGAAAAGAATGCGAAATTTTCATCCATGAAAAAGAAAAAATTTTTTATAAGCCGAATGATTTAACTCATGATCGTGATGACGTTGACACCACGTATGATTTAGATGATAATGAAAAGGATGAAGATGATGACATCAAGAATTTTGATTCTAATGAGTGTGACGATGATGATGAGTGTGAAAATTTCGGTGTATTAATCACAAGAGAGCAATGGAATGAAATGAAACGTGATGAACCACTTATTTGTAATGGACGGAGATATCCTGGATTTAAACCTGGTGTATGGACCAATATTGTTTCATTTGCTTTTTGGGAGCAGTATCGCCTCAAATGTGCGTTTGTTTTTAAACGGGGTAAAATCCATGAAAGTGGTAGTAATTATGCAGTCATGACTGGGCGCTGTAGAGATCGCACTTGTCGAAATCCTCTTTTCGGAATAATTAAAAATCCTCCTAGAGATGAAGGTCCTGTCTTTATGACCATGAAGTGTTGAGATACAAGATTTTCAAAGCACGCTGATGTCAAACGTCCTCTTAATGGTAAGAAACGGAATGGTGTTCAAGAAAGATTACTGCGCACGGGTGTATTGGCTTGGCGAAAAGAAGAAGCCGAAAAAATTTTTAAACCAGGAGATACCGGATCACCGTTTTTATATGATTCGAATACTCTCCATCAAGCTAAAAAAGAAGCTTCGGACAAAGAACTTGGAATAAAACCTGATGATCGAAGAGATGTTATATTAACTATACGCAAGATGAACGAAGATCCATGCTTTGCGAATTCTATTTTAGCAATTGGTGATACACCATTCTACGTATTTTATGCAACTCCAACTCAGTTCCACACTTATGCAGAATATTTGCGCATTTACCGGCAATATTCATCAATATGCATAGATGCGACTGGTGGTTTAGTAAAAAAATTGACTGACTCCCGAGATAAAAAAACTGGTTATATATTTTTGTATCAAGTCGTGATTAACTTTAAAGGCACTTCCATCTTAGTTTATCAGATGTTATTAGAAGCTCATGATGCCAAGTTTATTTCTTTTTGGCTTTCAAGGTGGGTTGAGAAAGTTAATCCACCACGCGAAGCAGTCTCTGATGGATCTAAAGCACTTCTAAATGCAATGTCAGATTCATTCAATGGTAAATCTCTGAAAGAATATATTAATTTCTATTTTGAAAATCTGACAGGTACCCTGTGGAAAAGGTCTTATAAAATCTCATAAAAAAAATTGGCTATGAGAAAACGATCAGTATTTGTCCGCGAAAAATCTCAAAAATTCTTATACAATTATTTTCTCATAGATGGTGCATCAAAAAAAATTTTTTTTTTAAATTCTCATTTAAATGATCAGAATCTATAAGAAACAGAAGCTGTAATTTTGTGATTATAAGTATTTATAAGTTTTCGAAAAATGTAAAGTTTACAATTGCGTGGATTTTGGAAATGAATAAGATTGTATGAGACGATTTCTGAATTAATGATATAAGATTTGATACTGATTAATTAATGTGAGTACAGTAATTTTCCATATAGTAACGAAAAAATTTATAAAATTAAGTAAGTTACAGTTTCTTTAGTATTGATTAAGGTTTATATGCTAAATTATTGAATTTTTTAGCATGAATTCAAAAAGGTTTTTATTATGTATACTCAAGAATATTGTTATGAGTATTTACGCGGAAAATCCTCAGCAATCTATTCCCGAAAAATCTATGAAATTGAGTCAGTTGATTTATTCATCAAAAATTACTCAAGTAAACATTAATATTAAATATTAAAGTCATGATGTATTATAGGATTAAATGTATTATAGGAAATTAAAATTAAATTTTTTAAGTTTTTACAAGTTAATTCGATTATAGATTTTCTTACTAATTCTCATAAAATTTTTATGAGAAAAAGGTCTGCATTTGTCCATGTGATTCCTGATTCAGTCTCATAAAATTTTTAAGAAATACTTGTTAAATATTTTCTCATAAAATATGATAAATATTTTATGATATTCAATAAGATATTATCTCCTAGGATAACTTTTATTAAAACTTATAAATTCTAAAAATTTCGTATAAAAAAAAAATCTTATTGAGATTTTGTAAGTATTATAACATCGGAATTTGCCTGATCAATTCTTATTGAAGATACATTAGAATAAACTGTAACAATCTTATAGAAGTGAAAGTACTTATTCAATCTTATAATCGTTGGCGGTATTCGATTCACAAAATCTCATAAATTGAAAAATCTTACTCATTCTTTTAAAAATCTAGTACGGAAATCATGATAGGAAAACATTAAAAGCTTTGACTCATAGATTCTCATAAGAATTCATATGAGAATTTTTTTAAATCTCATAGATATTTTCGAAGCTCATAGATTCTTATAAAAAATATTCAATATCTTATCAGAATTTATGAGAGCTTTTCCACAGGGTAATACAAATTTAGAACCGCGCACTTTCATACGCTTGGATACAGCACACTTTATTCATTCTGTCAGCAGATGGGAATGTTTTCAATCAGTGCTTCATAAAATTGTAAAATCTTTTTATCTCTATTGTACAGCACTTATGATTGATTGTAAACGATTATCTCAACTGGAAGGAATTTTTATCTTGACATTAATCGTATCTGGTACTGAGTTTGAAGATTCAATTATTTCTGTGTCTGATGACTGTATAATTACTCCAGTAGAAGCTAGAAATCAATTAGATAAGTTCATTTCAATTCGCAATCCTGACTTGACAGTTATTGATTCTATTGAAATTGACACAGAAAAAACCATGATTTTCGATCAATCATCGTGTGGTGTCGATAAGAATGGATGGTCTTTAGCTCTTTTAGCATGGATTGATAATCTCTGTAAAAAAGCTAATACTATAATCTTCACTGGAAGTAAGCTTAACAGTTTTTATATGCCTAAGCTATATGTTAGACTTATTGAAATAATCAAAGAGTTTCCACTTTGGACAAATGTGTGCACACCTGATACGATGCCACGAGCAACGTCTAGTCATATAGAGGCTGATTTCAAAGATTTAAAAATGAATTTAAAAAAAAAAGTAAAATTACCGACAACAGAAATCAAATTTCTGAAATTACATATTGTTGATCTTTTATGTGGTGTAAATATATTTCGTTCAAAATTGACAAAGTTCGTGGTCGATAATTGTTCTGAAGAAGAATTAAACAAACCAAAAGATTAAAATTTGTTTGAAAATTGGAAGGGGTTGGGAAAGGATGAAAATGCAAACGATTACGACTGGATAGATGATTACGTGAACCCATCGTTGGATAAAGATGATCAAAGTGATTCTGTAAGCCCGTTGAAGGACAAAGATGACTTCAATTATTCTGTAAATCTATCAGAGAGTCATAATGATCACAATTATAGTGCAAACTATTTGGAGGAAAAAAATGATACAAACAAAATTATTAATATTAGTTCCACTAAAACAGAAAATGATAACAGTCTAACTGCAATATCATCAAGGAATCGTGACGATGAAGATATCGCTGCCACTCATACTGGAGATGATAATAATACTTTAATTACATTATTATCAAAGGATCTTTATGATCAAGATAGTATTATTACCACCGATGCTGCTGAAGACGTTAATAATAGTTTGAATATGTTATTATCAAAGAATCATCATGGACAAGACATTAGTATTGCTACCACTGATGCTGGGGACAATAATGATAGTTTAAATATATTATTATCAAGAAATTATCACAACCGAAATGATGTTATTAAATTGAGAAATCCTAATAATTTATCAAAAGTGATTGAAAATGACAATAAAAAAAATACTCCGGAATTATTATCTATGAAACAAAATAGCGAGCCTTTATCAGCAGCTATTGAAGCTATGGTTCAACAAAAATCCATTAATAAAGAAGTTGGTCTATATTTTCAAAATTTCCCTGAAATTAAACTACGAAATAATTTAGTGGACGTGAAACAAAGCAAAATTTTCTTACTAGGTAATGGTAACAAGAGTGGTCCAGTTGTATTTAATGGAAAAAAATGGACAGCACTTAATACTTGTCCTTTTGACACAATAATTCAATTAATATTTGTTGAAGCATTAGATAGTACACGTTTTCATAAATATATCACAAATTTAGATATTCCTGTATTTAAATTTTTGAATGAATTTATGAAAAAAGGACCAACAAAAGAAATTTATCAACAACGCATGTCTATTTTACATCCTATTTATAATGTTTCTATTGTTGATAAAAAAAAATTAGAAGAAAAAGACATGAAAATTAATGTTTCTCCCACGATTAATTGTTATGATAATATCAGCAAGTTGTGGCAAACTTTATTTAAAAATGCGCCAAGCGTCATCGAAACTTCATTTTGCTCAAATTCTTCGTGTCAAGTACACACACAAGCTTTTCCAGTTCTTACTGTCGATCATAAAACAATTGATCGTTGTGGATTTACTGCTCTCGAAAAAGATTTAAGTTTCTACGAGAAAATCTTTAATGTTCAATGTCGGTTTTGTAACAAAGCAAAAGCAACACGTGTTACTGTTCCTAAAGAGTATTTATTTTTAGAATTAGATATACGTAGCAATATCAATGCATCAAGTGGCAAAAGATGTAAATTAAGTCAATTCCCTACTCATTTAAACTTAAAAGTAAGAGATAATGGGTCTGAAACTACTTTACGTTACCGGTATACTTATTACTTTTAACAATATTTCATTTTATGTTTGCAGTAATGACTAACTTTTGAAATACTGATTGATTTTTTAGATTATCTGGAGTAGCAGCGTATCGAACTGGTCATTATTTTGCTTACTGTCGACGATTGTCAGGCAGTTGGCAAATTTACAATGATTCTTCAGCTAAACCAGAATCTGCAACTCTTAGTACTGAAGTTGAACCTCACGGAGTTTTTTATATTTTAGAATAATACAGCAATAATGAAAATACTATTCAATTTACGTCTTATGAAATTATTATGTTAATTTTATATTAATGTTACATTTTTTATAAATAATTATATCTGAAAAAATCAAAAATATAATATTGAATACAGAATAGTAAATATTAATTCATATCATTTCATATCAATAGTAAATATATTCATTATATATAGTATACGCAAACTTACTTCGACAATAAAATTTCGTTAATTAATAATAATTACTAATGAATATTGAGTTATGAAAATTCATTACACCGACATGTAGCTATAACATGTAAATAAAGCTTCGAAATAATATAAATTTTTTATTTCAATTAAAATATTTATAAAGATTTTCTACACTGAGATATTTACAATGCTACGATAAATATTCTATTAATGGTTAATTCATTTTAATTAATGAGTATTCATTTTTATACTATTGACAAGTATGCTTAAGAATTATTTATTGCATTGACTACCAATATGATGCAAATTCAATATTTAATTTATACGATCCTGAAGTTTGCAGAAAATTAACAATTTTCGATTTTTTTTTTTCAACAATTATATTTTTAAAAAAACAAAATTAAACATATGCACATGTGGCAAATTTTAAAAACTAAAATTTTTAAAAAATCCAAAAATTACTAGACGTCGGCTAACTTCAGTGTCAATTTGTTAACAAATTATTTTATCAATTGATAAAAAATTAAGAAAAAAAAAGCCATCAATTATGAGATAATTTTAATAACTATATATAAATAATACAAAATAATATATATATACTATTTACATAAATAAAGATGATGCTAAAAGTAGCTAACATATGACATTGCTTACAATTTCTAATCAAACTTATATACATTTAATTGCTATGTTTTTTTTTATACAAAAAAAAAATAAAAAATTTAGAAGAAAAGTATTAAATAATACTTATGTTCATAAACAAAGTGCTCTTTATTAATATATTTAAATAAAACTGTATAGGTTAAGGTTAAGTTATGGAATTTTTGACATGTGTGAAATAAATACTGAAATAATTTTTTTATTTTTACAGCTATTGTTTATAATTAAATATTAAAACAACCAATTTTTTATTTTTGATAATTTGCAAAATCCTGAATAGAATTTTGTGTGAAAATAATTCATATGAATTAAAAATAATAAATTTAACCATCTCAATAAATTATAACAATGTTTAAAAAATCAAATATATGCAAAATAAATATTTATATTTTCTATATCGAGGATATTAATATAGCAATACATTTTTTCAATCAGACATAATACAATAATTCAATTCTGAAGTCACTAAGTGTATTATAAAGTGCAAAATAATTTTTTTTTTTAAGATTAATTTTTATTTATCGATGATAGTGCTAATAACAATATTTATAACTTCTGCTTCTATTCAATCATGCGCTCGATAATCAACGAAGTAGAGGTTTTTGAAAGTAGAATTGAATCTAGCCCTTATTAAAAGAAACGATTTGAAACGATTAGAAAAAAAAAATTTTAAATACTTTTTAATTTAAATATTTTGGATACTTCTAAACCGCCCTTCTTATGGGCATTTAATATTGCAAATTGTTTCGAATCGTTTCTTTTAATCAGGGAGTGGACAAGAATTTATAAAAAGTTTACAACAACATAATTAATGAAATAAATTTTTAATTTTCATTCATAACCTGTAATTTCTACTATAATAATAAATAATAATATTATTCAAGATTTCAGTCAAGAAAGATGCAACGTCATCAAAACAAGCACTTAGTTTAATATGTTTATTATGATTAATTAATTAAATTTTATACAGCAACCTCTAAGTAACTCATTTCTTTTTTAATCACTTTTTACAGATTTGTATTTCATGACACCGAAAATAGCTGACATCTGATGATTAAATATTTTTATAGAAACAATCTAAATATTGTAAAACATAATTACATGAAAAAATGCACATGAAATTTAAAAAAAATTTTTATTTCATAAATTTTATTGTTAATTATTTTAATTTATATAAAAACGTTTCCGAATGCTTGATCTCTTCTGTATTGTTTGAAAATAAAAAATTCACAATTAAAACATATATAAACGATAGCTAAAAGATGCGAAATTAACAAGTCAATAGAAATAAATTCAGTTTTAAATTTCACAACAATTATTTTTATTTATACAGTTATGAACAGTATATCTATTTTAAATAAAGTAGATTTATAAATATTTTTTTTTTTTAATTAAACGATTCTTGATTCTAGTGAAACTATTTCTTAAATTGTGACCATAGAGTTCACTCGACTACGTACATTATTTAAACATATTAACCATACAATTAGACAAATGTCACTTGAATTAAAAAAAAATATTCTGGTAAAATTAATTTCAATTTTATTTTTATTGCTGATAACATTAATATGTGTGCCAATAAAACTAATTACAAGAATGAAAGAAATGATCTTAACTTGATTAATCGTAATAGATTTGAATGAGAACTATAAAATTTTTTATTTACTTGCAATTCACAGTGAAGAGAAAAAGTATAATAGACACAATAGTTCTTTTTAAATAAAGAATTTTTTTTATTTTAATATTTTTAGCAACACTTTTTAAACTTTGCTTATGTTTTGCGCTGTAATGGGTACATCATCAGACTTGATTATTTCATCAGAAATAAGTTTAGAAAATTGTTTTTCAACTAATGATTCAAATCCATATCAGATCAAAAATTTTACTCCATCCCTAAAGCATTTTCCGATTCATGAAGAATTGTAAATTTTTCATTTGAGCAAAACACAGTAAACAGTTTGTCAATCATATTTTATTTCCAGTCGACTGTTACGTTTTCGTTGCACGATGTTGATGTTCAGCTCAGCTAGTTTTGTAGTATTTCTAGGTATTGGGTTCTTGACAGCAAAATCACCTCACGGTGACCCGAAATAACTGGTGTTGTATTAAGATATAACAATAACTTTATTCACAAATGATAGTTATAGATTTTAGAAGTTGAAAGTATACACTTATGATACAAATTAATTATGTCCAGTAGTCAAACTAACGGAAGGTATGATTATGGACTTGACAATGAAATTAACGAGTGTTAAGAGCTGTCTTAATAAAAGTATTGAGAGTAAAAGTTGTGTGTCAAAAGGTTTTTCTTGCTCACTGAGCAAGGGTTTTTATAAAGTATTCTAATCACCAAAAATAGTGGGATGAGAATTGTTATCAGCGCGAGGCGATTGGGCATAAGACCCATGCGTCGAGCGCGAGAAGGGATTTAATCCTCGGCTGATGTAAATTTCTGAGAAAAGTTATTTATTTGAAAGTCAAAGTCCATTTTCATATCATCTGCGTTTGTTACAAATTATTACTAATAGTTTATACAGCTGTGTTTTAAAATGATTAAATTATCTTCAGTTGAATATACTTTAAGATTAAAATGAAAAATGTTCTCATACGTGGGATTAGGTACATCCGGTGATTAGTTTATTATTTGGTTATTGATTTGAAAAATATACGTATATTAAAGATATTCTTATAATATACAATTCAAATGATAGAATATACTCTTACGTTAATTACGTTATTATAATTATCTACTTGAGGTACTCTAATTGTTGGTAATTAGGGTGCCTTATTTTAGGAATAGACTATAGGTCGGTAAAATAATCTAGTGAGCTGAGAACGGGCCCTGCTTGACAGCCAGGATATAACACGCCCCGCCCCGTTGGACGAGCGCCCCGATCGTTATTTTTTTAAAACATAATAGGTCTTACCGACGTAAGGTCTATTTCCTTACAAATGTATGATACTTAAACTATATAATATGTTTGTAACCAGATGCCTTTTTCTTACATTTACTTCATTGTTTCATATTTTGTTACATAAATTTTGCTTAATTATTCGTTACATAGTTTAGCTTACATTTTACTTAAACCTAATTTACAAAATTAATTCATAAATTCATCTTTTTTTTTTTGTATTTTCACTCTTGTTTATCAATGTATATATATATATATATATATATATATATATATATATATATATATATATATATATGTACATTTACGATTTTGGTGTATTTTTTTTTCTAAAAAAAAATATTTTTAAGGATAAGTTTGTTGATACCATTAGAGGTTTTTATGTTCTCTAGAGAGAAAAAGAATTATTTTTTTATATATATCTTTGACATTGTTATTCGATTTTTTTCTTTTATATATATATTATATTCATATATATTTTTCATGCTTGAAATTCGTGTGTTAGGTAAAGTCCTTCGCCTACCTAAAGTAAAAGAAGGTAGTATAGACAAATGTGTGAAACGAAAAGCGAAAGAACTTATTTATATGCTATTTTTGCTCTATCGCAGTGAACTATTTTCCGTTTCCCAGGTTTATACTCTATTTCTATATCATTCTTATCTGCAAGTACGTCAGTAATTTTAAATGGGCCTAAATAATTGTCGTCAAATTTACCGGTTTTTTGATTTTTAATTAAATAGATTTCTTGACCAATAGTAAATTTCACGGGATTAATTTTTCGATCATAATATTTCTTTGATTTTTCTTTAGCTTTTTCTAAGTTTTCTTTTGCTTGTCTTTTTGTTTCAAAAAGTCTAAGTGTTAAATTTTGAACGTGATCATCATACGTGAGAATTTCATCAAGATAAGGAAATTCCGAAGGCATACGGGCTTGTTTTCCGTAGACCAACTGATAAGGGCTGAACTTAGTTCCTTCATGTACACTAGTATTATATGCAAAAACTGCAAAAGGAAGCCATTTATCCCAATCTTTATTATTTGTATAATGTTTAATGAAATCTGTAAGAACTTGATGACTTCTCTCTAATGAGCCATTAGATTGAGGGTGAAAAGCTGTAGTTTTAATTTGTTTGATTTTAAACGCTTTAGCTACAGTTCGCATAACTTTACCGATAAAAGCTGCGCCTTGATCAGTCAAAATAACTTTAGGACAGCCATGAAGACAGATAAAACGTTCTATAAGTGCTTCTGCAATGTCATCTGCCGTCATGCCGTATAAAGGAATAGCTAAACAGTATTTAGAGAGATCATCTTGCATAGTTAATATATATCTGTATCCATTATTTGAAATTATATTTGGTACTACGATATCCATAGCTACTTTATCAAAAGTGTCTGAAGAAGTATCAGTAATTATCATTGGTTGTTTTGTTTTTATTCTAACTAGTTTTTTCTTTTGACAACTTATACATTTATGAACAAAATCTTCTACATCTTTTTTTATGTTATCCCAGAAGTATCTCTGTCTAATCCTATTATATGTCTTAGTCACACCTTTGTGACCTGCGAACGGAGACTCATGATTCTCTTGCATGATTTTCTGTCTTTGTTCTACTGAAGGAATAATGATTTTATCTTTACAAATAGTTATATTTATTTCTGTTCCTGCAAATACTTGATTTATAATATTTTTAATTTTTAACCACGAAACGTTTTTCAAATTACTTCTACCTTCTGAGATGCTAGCCGTTTTTAAATCCATTCTTAACATTGTTTCTTTTAAGTGTAAAAATGCTTTTAAATAATTATTCTCAATAGGCAATTCTTGGTCATTATTTTGAGTGACTAATGCAAAAATTCTTTTCCGTGTTGTTCCTGACTTAATTACTTCGCCTATTTCATATTTATTTGTCGGAGATAATTTTAATAAACCTAATTCTAATAACCTTTTACCTATTTGACTAGATACAGTGCCGTCTGCAGAAATAAAACAAAAATAATTATCCTTTCTCATCTCTAAATTGTCTCTAGTTTCAATAAAATTGTTAGATTTTTCAGCGATTTCTTCACCGTGAGAAATATTATCAAT
The DNA here is from genome assembly GCA_964016945.1 of Microplitis deprimator. Lineage (NCBI taxonomy): Eukaryota > Metazoa > Arthropoda > Insecta > Hymenoptera > Braconidae > Microplitis > Microplitis deprimator. The sequence continues at coordinate 11,244,960 of OZ024712.1, read as the reverse complement.
TACTAGCTGTGAATCATTGTTGTTAAATGTTGGAGGATTATTATCGATTTGTGTTAGAACGTCATTAGTATGTGTTGGAGAATTGTAAACAGGGTTCGAGGCTGCTCTTATCGGCGCCGCTGGACTAGCTGGATCATTTAAAAATGTTTGAGAATTTCCATCAGCTGTAATTCTAGTCATATTATTTTGTGTAATATTTAAATTATCGGTAGGAACATTAACTATTATTGATTCATTTTCTTTTGAATGTTCTAAATTTATAGTTTCCAAATTTACAGGTTCTAAAGTTGCAATAATATTAGGAATTTGCGGATATCTCTATCTAAAATTATTATTTTTATTCATTTGTTTGGATTTTGTTTTTAAATTTTGATAATTATTTCTGTGTTGTATAGTATTTTCAGTATTTAAAATGTGTTGTTCATAATTATTTTTAGTAACATCACAGCAAGCGCATTTTGTCGGCTTACGTTGGCGCGAAGATCTTCTTAACGACTGTATATGCTGTGTAGGATTGGTATCTTTATTTACTGTATTGTATACAAATTTATTTTTTAGATTACTTAAGTCACACGATGGTAATGGAGCATTAATATGAGGAAGATGTGTGTTTAACGATTGTTGAATTCCGACCGAACTTTTAACTTTATCTATTTTTTCTATATTTACGCGTGTTTGGGATGTATTTGAGTCTCGTACGACGTGTTTATCGCTACTCGATTCTTCAGATGAATAAATAACGCTTACAACTTCCATAGGTTCTATAAACGAATTTTGTAAAGATATATATTATTTTTGTTACTTTCAATTACAGCTTTTGTATGAATAATTTTAGGTTCATCACCACCTTCGTCAGATGACCATGGAATTGCACCACCTTCATCTGGATTACCTTTCGGTTCAATATAAGTTACTTTATTAGAATTATTTAAATTTAAAGTTTTTTCAATTTTGTTTGAATTTTTAAAATCATTTTTACGCGCTGAATTATCGTTAATTTCGCTATCTAAAATAATCGATTCATCTGAACTGCTTTCTTCTGAAGTTTCTGGAATTATAACATTTGACATTTCTAAATTGTTTTTATTTCTTTTCCTGGAACGTATCATTGGCAAAGGAGTAAAATTAGCTAATTGTGATGTTCTTTTAATTAGAAAATTTTTTGCTAAGTTTCTTTGAAAATTATTTTCTTTACTTGTTGGATGAGTTCGTGCAATAATAGGCGTTCTAGGGGAGGGTTGTATGGGAAGGAGGGGAGTAGAAGTATTTGTAGCTTGAATCTTAGGTTTGAAACGTGGGCCTGGTGTAGGCGTATTCAGAGTTTCAACCGTAGAGAGAGGGGATGAATCTTGTATTGAAGTACGAGAAATAGTCATATTCTCGGATAATGACGCATTTTTATTAATATTTTTAATTGGAGTGGGTACAGGAGTGATTCCAAAGTCAGTAGAATCTGTCGTATCCCCATTATAAATTCCAAGTTTCTTTTGCTGATCGAAAATCTTTTTTCGAAGTTTTTGAATATTATAAATATCTGAATCATCTGATGACGAAGTGTCATGAAAGTCCGAAAGAATAATTTCTTCGTCATAAACTTTAGTTTTATTTTTGGTATCCGTACACGTGTTACCAGATTTTAAATTTCGCTCTTCTGAATTTAGTTTTCCTGAATTTAGTCTTTCTGAATTTAATTTTTCTGAATTTAGTTTTTCTGAATTTAGTCTTTCTGAATTTAGTAATTTAGTATTTCTTAAAAATGGATTATATCGCCTGATGTCCGATTTCTTTTTCCTAAAAATTTTATTCTTAACGATATATCCTGAAGGTTCTGAATTTAGCTTTTCTGTAACTGATTGTCGATCAATCGGCTGATCAATCCTATTGTCGTCGATAGAAATAATTTTGTCGACTGGATCTGTAGGTAACATATCCACAGATTCAACCGCTTGAGGTGTGAGCTCAAGATTTTGAGTTTTGTCGATTGGGTCGGTCAGATCCATATCTGTTGACTCAACCGCAGAAGTTTTAGAATTTAAGTTTTCCTTACTTTTTACAACCGTATCTGAACTATATTCATTATTACCATTAGGTACAAACGTTTGAATTTTAGTTCTTGAAGTTTCCCGCGCTTCACTCTCCGAAATAGAAGTATCAGAAGCTTCATTTGCGGCAAATTTTACTCTTTTTTGTTCATCAGAATCTGACGATCTTAATCTAGCCAAACCCGTACTAAGGGTTTTACCTCCATAAGGAGTGTCTTTATAGCGCCATTTAACTTTAATTGGATAAGCTTGACGCTCCTCGATAATTGGATTACGAGATAGTGCATCAGCATTAGTATTTTTCTTACCTGCTTTATGCACTATTTGAAATTCGAAATCTGCCAGACGATGTCTCCACCGCATTACACGTGAGTTTGGGTCATTCATATTATTTACCCATACTAGTGGCCGATGATCGGTCACTAGTGTGAACGGTCTACCGTAGAGATAATGTCTGAAGGTTTCTATACCAAAAAGAACTGCGACCATTTCTTTTTCTGTAGTAGAATAGTTTCTTTCATGTTTATTTAGGACTCTAGAAGCGGCGGCTACCATAAGATCTTCGCCAACCTTACCTTGAGAGAGAATTGCACCGACTGCGTAACCTGATGCGCCAGTCGTTACAATAAATGGTTTTTTAAAGTCCGGATACTGCAATATCGGAGCTGTGCATAATTTATCTCGTAAAGTTTCGAAAGCCACTTGATGATTTGTGGTCCATTCGAACTTTTTATTTTTACTTGTAAGGTCCGATAAAGGCTTCGCAATCTTTGCAAAATCTTTGATGAAACGACGATAGTAACCACAAAGACCGAGAAATTCTCTCAATGACTTAACATTAATTGGAACTTTGAATTCTTTGACTGCTTTAATTTTATTTGGATCAGGCTTGACGCCCTCAGCCGATATTAGATGTCCTAAATACATTACTTCTCTTTTAAGAAATTCGCATTTTTCTGTTTGAAGTGTTAAGTTTGCACTGCGCAGGCGTTCTGCGAGTTTTATAAATTTAGCTGCATGCTCTTCGAGTGTACGTGCATAAATTACAATATCATCTAAATATACGAATAAATCGAAACCTTGTAACCCTCTAAGAACCAAGTCCATCAATCTTTGAAACGTAGCGGGTGCATTTTTTAAACCAAAAGGCATTCGTGTGAATTGATTAAGACCATAAGGTGTTTTGAAAGCTGTTTTCTTTCTATGTTTACGAGATAGTTTAATTTGATGAAAACCCGATTTTAAATCGAAAATTGAAAAGTATATAGCACCACCAAGTTGATCGAGAATTTCACAAATTAATGGCAATGGATAGACATCTTTTTCAGTTTTATCATTGAGATTTCTATAATCAATTACTAAACGAGTACGTTTGTTACCTTGAGAGTCAGGTTTCTTAGGAACGATCCATAAAGGAGAACAATATGGTGAGTTCGATGGCTCAATAATGTCCATCTTACGTAATTCGTCAATATGTTTTTCGATTTCCTCTTTTAAAGTAGGTGGATATCGATATTGTCGAGTGCTTACCGGTATATCATCGGTTGTATGTATTTTGTGAGTGATAATATCAGTGGATTTGAGAGGCTCGCCAGGTATGTGGAAGAGGTCAGAGTATTCCTCGATAAGAGAAATAACTGCTTTACGCTCTTTTTCGTCAAGGTGATTTAGCCGAAGAAGTTTAAGAACCTCATTAACACGGTCATCTCGTGACTGAGTATGATCTCTATGTTCTGTGTTTTTATCTTCTTTTTCCGAAGGGCTACTGTCCTCGTCTACACTTGTATCGAAAGGATACAAAGGAATTACGGGTACATTCACTGTGACGTCCACATCTTGTGTATTGATGGCATATAAGTAAGATATTCCATGATCATTTTTGACCACGGCTTCACCTGCAAATATTCCATCACCCAACTCTATTTGAGATACATAACCCTCACTTAAATTATTTTTAACTCGAATATATATTGGAGCTTTTGACCTAGCCGGCAGGACAAAGCTTTCCTTTTCTAAAAATGGTACCTCTAATTTTAATTTAGTGAAAGTTATGGATTCTTTAGTAGAGTCGATTACACCACCTTGTTCTTTGATAAATTCCCAACCAATGATTCCAGTATATTCAAGAGGAAATTCGTCAGGAATAATATGAAAATCTACTGTAGTATTAAGCATGCGTAATTGAATTTTTCCTAGAGTTAAAGCATTCGAAACTCCATTTAATTTAAAGCAGTATGATTCATCGATTAATTTAGGATTTTTAATTTCGCTTAATTTAATTAAATTTAAATTGCAACCAGTATCAATCAAAAATTTAGCAGTATTCAATTTAATATCGTCTGATTTTATTGTAATTGATGTAGGCCTATAATTTGGTAAGAGCGCGCCTACAAAATAAGTTTTTAATGGAATTCTTATTGTGCTTGATTTATTACCTGGCGCTGAGATAAGACGTTGCCCGTCGGAGCGCCGGATCGAGGGAACGTCTGTTCGTTTCCCGCATTTTCAGAATTACTTGGTTGATTTTTACGTTTGTCTTCGTTAAATATGCGTTTACGGCACACATCAATAGTATGATATTTCTTTTTGCAATAACTACACTCTGGAATAGTATTTTCAGGGTTTGATTTATTATTATTATTATTATTATTATTATTATTATTATTATTATTATTATTATTATTATTATTATTATTATTATTATTATTATTATTATTATTATTATTATTATTATTATTATTATTATTATTATTATTATTATTATTATTATTATTATTATTATTATTATTATTATTATTATTATTATTATTATTATTATTACCATTATTTTTATGATATTCTATAACACGACAATCGTTAACAGTATGATTAGTTCGTTTACAGTAAACACAACTTATTCCCTGTGGTGAATTATTATTATTACCATTAGTTCGCATGTTCATGTTTTGACTTGATTTTTTAAATTGACTATTATGATTATTATTGTTATTAGCATTTCGAGAAAAATTATTTTTATTATCTGATTGAATAGCATAGCAATTTTTAGAAACTGGATCGCGTGATTTTAAATATTTGGAAACTGATGTCATTTGTTGTTGGCAAGTTTCAATTTCCATCGCTGCTTTTGCTGCGTCATCAAGAGTTAAATAGAGATTTTGAGCAGTAGCTTGTTGAAAGAACATAGCTATATTAGGTTGGAGACCTGATAAGAATGCTTGGACTGCTGCTTCGATTGCAGTGGATTTTTTTGAATCTTTATCATCGATATCCGATAAATCTATTTCCGCGATCGCACGCGTTAAATGATTATCTATTCTATGACTGAAGTCTAAAACTTTTTCGTTAGGTAAATGAACGAAATCATTGAACTCTTTTAGCCAAACTGAAATAAGTTTTTTAGGTCTGAAGTGAAGATTTATGAATTTAATTAAGTCGTTAACGTTAGAATGATTTTTTGAACAAATGCGTTTTAACGCTTCGCCTTTACATTTTGCTATTAAAAATCGAATAACTTGTTTATCATCTAGAATATGTAACGCAATAAATTCTTTTGCATCTACGCAACTTTGTATAAATGAATCTACTGGATAACCACTAGTAGTACCATCAAAATCTGGTATCGTTTTGAAAAATTCTTTATAATCTGATTTAGCTTGTGTAATGGTATTGTTTAAATTTACTGACTTATTTTTACTACTGTTAGCAGTTAAAATATCTAATTGTTCTTTTAATTTATTTTCGAATTCTTTTTGAAAATGTTCATGCATTTGAGATTCTAGTTTGCTTTTTTCTATTTCACTAATTTGTTTTAACTTTTCTAATTGCGCTTGTAACGCAAGAATTTGACCTTGTTGTTCGGAGATTGTTGTCTCCATTTCTTCAGTTTTAGTCATTTTTATACTAAATATTTAAATTGACTTACTCTTAAGTGATAAGAAATATTTATTGAATACGGCAGGAGAACGCTGGTAAGACTCCTGCAGACTTCGAAGAGTAGTAGGATGTTGGTTGAAGGCTCTGCTGCTGTAGTGTGCGTAGCTGATAAGCTAACAAGGCTCCGATGACGATGATAATGTAGACAAATATATTCAAAAGACTCTGATGACGTTGTAAGGTTGAATGCGTGATGAATTGTATTATTTTTTTCACAACAAAACTTTTAGATTACGCAATTTTTTATTCACGATTTTAATTTTATTTTTATTTGTTGATTTTTGATTTTTATTTTTATCTGTTTTCTTGAAGATTTAGACACAAAAAAAAATTTATATTAAGTTGTAATTTTTTTTTTTTAATGTTAATTATTATTTTTTTTTATTTAATTTTTATTCAATTATTTATTATAAAAAAAAAATTTCACTATTTCACTCGTTACTTGGAACACTGAATTTAAATGTTACCTAATTTATTTTTTCTCACTTCTCACTCAATAGAATTTTTTATCTTGAGGTTGATGTTTTAAGTTGATTTTTCTTTCCAACGTAAAAAAAAATTTTCAGATTTTTGAAAATTCACCAGGAACTTCGGAGCTGGTCGAATCCGATCGCTGCCACCAATTTTAATAGATACTAGCTGTTACGTTTTCGTTGCACGATGTTGATGTTCAGCTCAGCTAGTTTTGTAGTATTTCTAGGTATTGGGTTCTTGACAGCAAAATCACCTCACGGTGACCCGAAATAACTGGTGTTGTATTAAGATATAACAATAACTTTATTCACAAATGATAGTTATAGATTTTAGAAGTTGAAAGTATACACTTATGATACAAATTAATTATGTCCAGTAGTCAAACTAACGGAAGGTATGATTATGGACTTGACAATGAAATTAACGAGTGTTAAGAGCTGTCTTAATAAAAGTATTGAGAGTAAAAGTTGTGTGTCAAAAGGTTTTTCTTGCTCACTGAGCAAGGGTTTTTATAAAGTATTCTAATCACCAAAAATAGTGGGATGAGAATTGTTATCAGCGCGAGGCGATTGGGCATAAGACCCATGCGTCGAGCGCGAGAAGGGATTTAATCCTCGGCTGATGTAAATTTCTGAGAAAAGTTATTTATTTGAAAGTCAAAGTCCATTTTCATATCATCTGCGTTTGTTACAAATTATTACTAATAGTTTATACAGCTGTGTTTTAAAATGATTAAATTATCTTCAGTTGAATATACTTTAAGATTAAAATGAAAAATGTTCTCATACGTGGGATTAGGTACATCCGGTGATTAGTTTATTATTTGGTTATTGATTTGAAAAATATACGTATATTAAAGATATTCTTATAATATACAATTCAAATGATAGAATATACTCTTACGTTAATTACGTTATTATAATTATCTACTTGAGGTACTCTAATTGTTGGTAATTAGGGTGCCTTATTTTAGGAATAGACTATAGGTCGGTAAAATAATCTAGTGAGCTGAGAACGGGCCCTGCTTGACAGCCAGGATATAACACGACTTCATTTTATACTAACGATAATAATTAATTGTCACTCGAAAATATTTCAAGCAATACTCTAAGGCAACCAGGTTCAAGAAGAGAAAATTTTTTATGAAAATGCAACAATCTAAAAAAAAAAAAAAAAAAACTTTCAATTCATTAAAAACAAAAAAAAACATAACTTTGTCGGCCACGTTTATGGTAATAAACTATCAGATTCTTTATATGATATGTTGATAATCAATCATTGCAATTATTGATCTCATCATCAATGACAACATGAATTTTTTGTAGGAAAAAAATAGAAATAAGGAAGTATCAATTATTTTTACAAATATTTCGAATTACTCATTAAAAATCTGATTACCATATTTCTATGTTAATAGTTATTGTTAACAAATGGCGAATGCTAATTTCATTTGAAAAGAAATAAAAAAATAAGTAGTAGGTTATTTTTTTGACTTTTTAATACATAAGTCGGGTTATATTTTTGTTAATTTTATATAAATATATTTATATTTAAATTATATTTATGAACATGGAACATTGTTATTATTGAAATGATGTTCCAAAATTATACGGCATCACTTGATAAACTACTTTATATTGTAATTATAGACAATAATTGATAAAATATATGAATACGACTTAATTATAATGAAAAAAAATTTTAAATTATAAACATTAAGGCGTACATGAAATTGTTTCATTTTCGCAACGACAATTCATGCATATATGGCTTTCATGAGATCTAACAACAGCTGATGACGTCATAGTATTGAAATTACATTATTTAAATAATTTTTTTAATTTATAATAATCACTATTGCAGTAACTGAATAATTTGATATGAATATAATATAAATAATAAGACGAAATGTGATATTTTTTGTTTACTAACAAAATAAAATTTTCATAAATTAAAATTTTTCGCATTCAATAATTAATTATAACTATAAATTATAATTATGGAGCAACTGCAAATTCCGAAAAAACACTTGGAGAAAAATTTTAATTGATGTGTTACGTCCTGGTTGATGTTTTGGCGCTGGCGTAGTTGAGCGGTCGATTTAAATTGGACGTAATGAAAACTTACATATAATTATAAATAATAATTAAGTATGGGTTGAACAGCCACCATTTGGTGGTTGCAATAAACTAGTTGTGTGATTATATATATTATTTTATATATCTAAATCCGATTTATTCAATTATAAGGATATAATTTTGAGTGATGTGAAAATATACAGTTGAATTAATTTATAAATTGTTAATGTGTCTTAACAATAACTTCGAGAGGGTGAGAACGAAGTTGAGTATTTAAAGTTGAGCCTGACTGCTCTCAATGATTCTATATTTCAGACTGATTTCTCTTGATCGAGAAAAACTAGAGAAGTCTCTTATCGATACGAGGCGCTTGGGCATCAGGCCCGCGCATCGTTCGATGTAGAGGGGTGGATTGTGATAAGCAATATTCTCGAATGATCCATTCTCCGTTCTCACGCTTTCTCCGTTTTTGTTATTAACAAATGAGTCACTTATCTATGAACAAAAGTTATCTTAGAACAAAATAGATGTTTGTGCAGCTGCACGTCTCGAGGATTTACTCGAGGCGTCAGCGCTTATTTATATTTGATAAAATATAGAAAAATAACTTTATCAATTATTACTCATATCCTTAACGTTCGAATAACTTGAATAATATTATTCTATTATTATATTATATTATTTTATATAATTAATTAAATACTATTGAAATTACTTGGTTATCGATATTCGATATAATTAGTTAGATTTCAGGTCGGTAATTAGAGAAGTAAATGCCCACGTCATCTGACGTACAGGCTGGGACGTAACACGCCCCCACCCGTTAGACGAGCACCCTCGCTCGTTCGGGCCTTATCTGTGAAAGATACTAAGTATTAAAAAAAATTTATTTTACCGACGTGAAATCTGTACACGTTTAATTTCTTTAATATGATATTTTTTTTTTTTTTTTTTTTTTTTTTGTTCATTTTCTATTTTTTTCTTAAATCATTGGAGATTATGTTTACATATCAATTTATTCATGCAATACTATATAATATAAATGTCTTATTCACTATAATGGTTACATAGGCAAAAAAAAGTTGTATTTCTTTTATTTCTTAAGATTATTATTATATAAAAAAAATTTGTATTATATATATATATTTTTTTTTCCCTTTTTTTTTTTTTTCTTTCTTTTTTGTTTTTTATTAAATTTAACTAAATTATTAAATAACTGTCGTTTTCAGTTATGCGTATGAGTAAGAAAAAAAAATTTCTATTATTTTATTTGTCTATTTTTAATTTATTATAGTAATTTTTTTTTTATTCATTTATTTATTTATTTTTCTTTAGTATATCTATGTGATATATTCTGTTTAACTATCTTCTCAATTATTTTACTTTTCCTTTTCTTTTCTATTCTTCTTATATTTTAAATATTTTATCTTCAAAAAAAAAAATCTGGGTATTATTATTTTATTTTTACTATCGTTTATTGTCTATTTTGCGTTATATTAAAAATTATTATTATACTATTTCCAGAATATTTGATTTTTAGCATCATTTAATTTGTTTTCTTTATTATTTTTTTTTCTTATCTTCACTAATTATTTATCTTTAATTATGTCTATGTTTCCAATCTTTCGAAATTATTTAGAAATGAAATTTAATTTTTCTTAATTATACGTAGTTATTCTTACATTTCTTACATTTAATTAGATCAAATCATGAATTATTTGATGTTGTTTATTTTAGTTGAGAGAGAAGAACTTAAACTACTTATAAGCTATTTTAGCTCTGTCACAATGGATAAGTTTTCTTTTTCCAGGTTTATATTCAATTTCTATATCGTTTTTATCTGGGAAAATTTCAGTAATTTTATAGGGACCTAAATAATTGTCATCAAATTTACCATCTCTCTGATTTTTTACCAAAAATATATTTTGACCTATTTTAAACTTTACAGGATTAATTTTTTTATCGTATCGTACTTTAGATTTTAGTTTTGAATTTTCTAAATTTTCTCTTGCTTCTTTTCTTGATTCTAACAATCGAATTGCGAGTTCTTTAACGTAATCTGCGTATGTAGGGATATCGTCTAAGTATGAAAATTCTGATGGTAATCGCGCTTCTTTACCAAAAACTAATCTATATGGGGTAAACTTTGTACCTTCGTGTACACTTGTATTATAAGCAAAAGTTGCATGAGGCAACCATTTATCCCAATCATTTTTATTTGTAAAGTGTTTGATATAATCTGTTAAGACTTGATGACTTCTTTCTAATGAACCATTAGATTGCGGGTGAAAAGCTGTCGTTTTTATTTGTTTCATTTTGAAAATTTTAGCTACACAACCCATAACTTTACCTATAAATGCTTGACCTTGGTCTGTTAAAATTACTTTTGGGCAACCGTGTTTTAATATGAAATTCTCGACTAATGCTATAGCAATGTCTTTGGCTGTCATAGATACTAGCGGTATTGCAAAACAATATTTTGAAAGATCGTCTTACATCGTTAAAATATATGAATAACCGTTTGCTGAAGTTTTATTAGGTACTACTATATCTAATGCTAATTTATCCCAAATTTCTGCGGATGTATCTGTTATTACCATCGGTTGTTTTGTTTTTATTCTTACTAATTTCTTTTTCTGACAACTAATACATTTTCTAACAAAATCTTCGACATGTTTTTTAATATTATCCCAAAAATATCTTTGTCTAATTCTGTTGTTACAGGACTTGCTAAGCAATTGTATTTACCCCGATAGCCACACTCTAAATACATCTGCTTAGCAACCCTGATAGCAAGAGTTGCTTGTCAAAAAGTTGATATTCATTAGTTTGCTACCAACTTGACGACAAGTTACCCTGATAGCCAGACATTGTTCTACAAGTGTTTCAGTGAAACATTTACGGCTAACTCAACGAGAAAGTTTCTGACAAACCTTGGCTGTATAATACTTTCCTTTAAGTTGGCTTCAGAATACGGCAGTAGCTTGAATGTAACTTGCCAGAAAAACTTGCCGTCAATTTGAAGTAAAACTTTCAAGCAACTTAACGTCATTATCTGACGTTAATACTTGTAGTCAAATTAAATAGAAAGTTGCAGACAATTTACTGTCAACTTAAAGGTAACTGCTTGCTCTCTTACACTTTCCTTTAAATTGCCTTCAGAATACGGCAGTAGCTTGTAGTTAACTTACGGTTAAGGTGGTTATCAGGGATGTTTTATTGCAGAACTTGCTGAGCGAGATGTGGCTCAGGGTGGTCATTAGAATATAGTTTAGATTAGATCCAAAGACCAGGCATTAATGCTCCACGCTCTACACTCGTTGTCATTAATGCTTGGTCCCCCAGATCATAGAATCTTAACCAGAAAGTGGGCCAGGCATTAATGACAATGAGTCTACGTTTAAATTGACAGCAAGTTGGCGTCAACAACTTATTACTCTCGTATGCCACTTTATTGCAGTCAATTCTGAATCAAATACCAGCTTAGATTTCCGTCAACTTGCAGTCCAATTGGCATTTGGAGGTAAAATACTTGAAATATCATTCAGAACGAGTGTCCATGATGCTGCTTACATGGCGTCGAATACTAATTATGAGTTCTAAGCACTGTTGTCACATTTTATGATACAGTGTTTCACATTTTCCGTTTGTTTACATCTTACACTAAATTCATCCCAGTCTGAACAAATTTACTGTGATTAACTTTTAAAATTCACTGCAATTATTTCGAAGTCAAAATTTAATCATAAAAATAAATGATAGTGACATATGTAATAAGTGTTAACAGCAATGACCTTGATTACTGTGATTTCCCCATTTTATTTTTTCCGTATTTTTAAATAATTTACAAAGATTTTTTTTTTTCAAGTTATCTATTTCAATAATCGTTTTTTAAAAGTTTTCAAATTTTTTAAGCTATTTATCACTTATAAAAATTTATTTAATACGTTGTTAATAAAACTGTAATGATGGAAGTAACGACTGATGAAGAAGCGCAAGCAGTTCTTCTCGATGGAATGGAAGCCACACAATATATTACAATTCAACGTGCTGATAATGAATCAATAAGTAAAGTCCCATTGATAACATTAAATGGTGAATTAATATCTGAAGGGATGGTTGTTGACATGATAAATGCTGGAGTAGACACAGAATACAATTCTGCTACTCCATATTATGAAACTGAAGATCTCCTACCACATGAATTAACTGAGGTACGTGATGGATTTGATTATGAGAATTTATTTATCGTTTATGATAATTGGAAATATATTATAAACTTAAATACGTTTTATATTCAAAATTTAGGAGGATCGTAAATTAGCTGCAGCTTTGGTGGCAGTTCAACTTCAACAGCAACAAAAACATCAGCAAATTCATAATCAACTACATCAAGATGATCCGGCTTTACCTGATGTCAATCAATTAGCTACTTTATCACCTGTTAATGCTTACGCCATACAGACTATTGCTGATCCTGAACCATCGTCGATTTACTCAGCAATACAATCGTTTAAACGTATCAATCATGTTAAGCAAGAGTTTATAAACGTTAAAAGTGAATACGACATTGACGTATCGGCTGAAAGTAGTGAAGAAGCTACGATACCCATATCAGGGCCTAAACGATCGTTACCTCATAAAAAACGGATTGCCAGAAAATTAAAGCAACAAAATAAAACAAATCTCAAGTATGATTCAGAAAAAAATAATAAAGAAGTTGTTGTTTTCAACAATATAAATGAAAATTTAAGTCAATTATTCAAATGTGAATTGTGTAATTGTGAATTTAATGCGCAATTGAAGTTTTTTGAACATCTTAAGGTAATTCAGAAATTTAGGAGTAGATTTTTTGAAAATGTAGCTATTACATTTGTTCTCATGGCCGAATTTTCAGAGAATGTTGCCTGATATTTAAAATAATGAGTCGAGTAGGTTTCAAAAATACCATTAATTCATGTATATATTAGGGTGGCGCAAAAAAACCGACTATTTTTTTTTTTTCGATCTCGCATGAAAATTTGTTGGTTTACGATGTTTTAAGAAGCCTCTCTAAAAATCAGCTCTATAGAAAATTTTTAAGAGGTCGCTCACGAATTTTGAAAATATCAAAAATGAATGAAAAAAAAATTATATTTACATGAATTGATCATAAATAAAATAACTCACAATGAAAATGAAATATACTTTATAACACAAATGGATATCTTATCACAATACTTAATAATGTTGAAAATTATATAATAATGAAACTTTGAGTTCGAATAACTTTTGAACCAATAAACTTAGCGACAAATCATAAGGGACCTTTTTTGTAGAGCGTTAAATTCTCTGTAAAAATATATATGCTTCATTACTTTAGAATTAGCTGTCCCCGAGGCAAAAAATTCTAAAGAACGAAAGAAATTTTCCCCAGCTTCTTTCCATAAGAAACTTTAGTTGGAATGACAACTATTTTAGAGTTAATATAGAGCAAAAATTTTCAGGAAATTTTGAACTTCCCGTTAAGAAAATCGACGATTTTCAAAAAATTCGGGAAGTTATTGTTTTCACCCGGATTTGCGAAAATCGAAATTTCATCAGATGTCGACGTTTTGAGGTCCTAGGAAGCTATTCTGACCATTTTCAGAATGATGTCCGTGTGTGTGTGGATATAAACTCTTAATATATTTTCAATGAACTGACCGATTAAAATGTTTGAGGTGGCAATCAAAAGAGTTTGTTGGCCGTCAACTTTTATGAAAATTTCAAATCGATCGATTAAATAGACTCTAAGATATGGAAGAAAAACTAAAAAAAAAAAAAAATTTTTTTTTCAGTTTTTTTCAAATTTTTCAGAAATGGCTTGATCGATTAATTCCAAAATCTGATCAGCACAAGAATTCAATAAAATGCGTCGATTGCCGCCTCAACCATCTCAATCGGTTTATTCGTTCGAGAGAAATCAATCGAGAAAGAAATGGTAAAAAACGTTTTTTTTCGATTATCTTCAAAGCGACTCATTCGATCATTTTCAAAAATTGATCAGTTCGAGAACTCAATAAAACGCGTCGATTGCCGCCTCAACCATCTCAATCGGTTTATTCGTTCGAGAGAAATCAATCGAGAAAGAAATGGTGAAAAACGTTTTTTTTCGATTATCTTCGAAGCGACTCATTCGATCATTTTCAAAAATTGATCAGTTCGAGAACTCAATAAAACGCGTGGATTGCCGCCTCAACCATTTCAATCGGATAATTCGTTCGTAAGATATCGTGGGAGAAATAAATGCTAAAAAACGGTTTTTCCCGAAAATAATGGCATACAATAGTATTTTCGAGCTCGAAGAGCTCGAAAATGTATTCACAACAATGTTTTCGAGCTCAAGGAGATTGAAAACAGCGGGAAGTTTTATGGCTGGCCCGCAGGGTCAACCGATAAACAGATTTTTTTTTTTTAATTTTGCTCTCGACTATCTTATAGGAAATTTAATTCTCTACAAAATTTTCTATCACCATTTTTTTTCTAAACTCAACATAACCGAAGTTACAGAGGGCCGAATAGGAGGAAAAAAAGAATTAATGAATTAATAGCAGAAAAAAATTTATAATTTTAGCTTATCGATTAATTAACTCAATTCACTTCATTATTCATCAAAAATTGTCGAATTCAACATTGTTTCGAATTAATAACAAAACAAAATTTACAATAAAATAGAAATTAATTATAATTATAATTAAAACAGAAATTAATTTTAATTAATTTCTGTTTTATTGTAAATTATGTTTTGTTATTAATTCGAAACAATGTTGAATACAAAAATTTTTGATGAATAATGAAGTGAATTAAGTTAATTAATTGATAAGTTAAAATAATAAATTTTTTTCTGTTATTAATTCATTAATTATTTTTTTCCTCCTATTTGGCCCTCTGTAACTTCGTTTCTGTTGAGTTTAGAAAAAAAATGGACATAGACAATTTCGCAAAGAATTAAATTTCCTATAATATAGTCGAGAGCAAAATTGAAAAAAAAAAAATTTTCTCCGTGTAGTTATTTAAAAAATAAAAAAATAAAAATTTTACAATGTTATTTAAATGGGAAAGGAGACCCCCCTTTGCGCCAGCTCAATTTTTGAGATATTGAGCTCAAGCTTTAGAAGAATTTTTTTTTTATATTGAAGAAACTTTTAAGATACGTTTAATCGAAAAAACAAAAAAATTTATTTTGACAGTCTAATATATATATATATATATATATATATATATATATATATATATATATATATATTCCAGCTGTTATCCGCCCGCTTGGCTGGGCATTTCGATGACTCTTTATTAGGTAGATTTCTTTAGAAATCGGACTATTGCAATGGGTCTCATGATCGAATTATCAAAGATTTTTGTCACCATATATCTTATTTTACCTAGTAGAGTCAAAAAATACCATCCACTCAAAAGTTTATATATGTATGTATGTATGTATGTATATTAGGGTGCTTCGTTTGAAACGACTATTTTTTTTTTTCGCTCCCATCTCGAAATTTTGTTGGAAATACCCCCAAAAAAATTCTCTGAGAGTTTGAGCTCTTCATATTAATATTAAGTACTCTACCACAGCGTGTGAAGATTTCCCATTTAAAATACACGTAAACTTGGGTTTTTATTTTTTAAACTTCTATAACTCCGCGGCATTTTATGATATCATCTTGTCCAAAGTCGGAATTTTCTCAGAATTAAATGTTCTACAAAAGTTCCCATTGTTGCGAAGTCGTAACTCATACGAGTGGGGTAGTACGGACCGCTAAACCGAATTTTTTCATAGAATTCTTGTTTTTTCTCTCATTATCTCATAAACAACAAGACCTACAGAAAAAATGCAAAAGACAATTTTATAGGAAATTTAATTTCCTACAAAAAAGGTCCTTAGCCTCGAATCACTCAGATTGATATTTTCTGATATATTAATTATTGAAGTTTACGTAGCATTGAATTCCCATAAAATGTCAAATCAAATCTTAGAAAATATTGATTTTTTATTTGACTAACATCTCAGAAAATATCAATCTGAGTGATTCGGTGCTAAGGATCTTCATTGTAGAAAATTAAATTTCCTACAAAATTGTCATTTGCATTTTTTCTGTAGGTCTTGTTGTTTATGAGATAATGAGAGAAAAAACAAGAATTCTATGAAAAAATTCGGTTTAGCGGTCCGTACTACCCCACTCGTATGAGTTTCGACTTCGCAACAATGGGAACTTTTGTAGAACATTTAATTCTGAGAAAATTCCGACTTTGGACGAGATGATATCATAAAATGCCGCGGAGTTATAGAAGTTTAAAAAATAAAAACCCAAGTTTACGTGTATTTTAAATGGGAAATCTTCACACGCTGTGGTAGAGTACTTAATATTAATATTAAAGGCTCAAACTCTCAGAGAATTTTTTTGGAGGTATTTCCAACAAAATTTCGGGATGGGAGCGAAAAAAAAAAAAATAGTCGTTTCAAACGAAGTACCCTAATGTATATATATATATCTAAATTTTTCAACGAATAGTATTTTTGAACTCTATCAATTATGATAGGTTATGACCTATTCTTTGAAAAATCGATCATGAGGACAAATACAATACCTAGATTTTTAAAAAAATCTAGCTAAAAAAAAAAAAAAAAACGAAACCTCCCTCATAGCGTGACGGATAAAAGGTCAACAAACATCAATCACAAAATATGGAACCCAAAACTATCTATACGAATTAAGTTATGTTATTTCGCTTTTTAAATAATTTTTCATATTTATGTTGAACTAAATATTTTTTAATTGGACAGTATTGAAAAGCTCAATTCGATGAATTCATTAAAATTAGTAGATTTTATCCTTAATCCCCATTTCTTTATATTTAATATAAATTGACTTTTAATTTTTCTGTTTAATGAAATTCTTATACTTTATAAAGCAGTTGTATCATGAAATAGTAATTAGTTCTTTGGTGCTTTCAATTAAATTCCAATTATTGCTCTAAAATTTTTATTATAGAATCATTATGAACCAGTTAAACAAGAATCAAGGATAGCACAAGCAACTAATACTAATATAACGATTTCTGTACCAGAAACTGTCCAAAATGTAGAAAATACTAATATTGAAGAATTTAGTGAGCCAGAAGATTTAATGGAAGGGATTCGAGGAGTTGGTATGAAAATCTTAGTTTTTGAAATCATTTTAATTTATTCATATATTCTAACGTCAATTTGTTCTTATTATTAAATTTTTCTTAATACTTGTTAGTTGAAGAAACTGGAGCACGTATTGATGACGATACAGAAACAAGTCCGCTAACAGAAGTTAACCACAGTTCAACTTTGTGGTCAATAGCGACGAGTATTACCGAACCTATATCTCATGACCTTAACGATTCATCGACAGTTAATGAGCAAGACTTGCAAAATCAAGTTGATACAGAAGTTACTAATAGTACCAAGAAAAAAAAAATTAACAAAACACGTAAAATTCAAAGTAAGTAGTGAATTAAAGAGTTAAAATTTCGTTGTTTTTGATAATTACCGGCTCTTATAATTTCTTAATAATTACAGATAATGAAATGATATGTCCGCAATGTGATAGGTCATTTCATCATAAAAATAGTCTTGTCTACCATATGAGATCTCATAGTGGTGAACGTCCACATCAGTGTGAAATTTGTGGCAAAAGTTTTTTCGCTGCTAGTGCTTTAAAAGTGAGTAGAACATCTATTGAATAGATGATTTATTATCGATAATCAATTAATATTATATTGATTACTAATCATGTAAGAATCACAGTTCTAGACTTTATGCTTGTAAACGATTTTGCTGTAGCTTTTAAGAATAATTTTAAATGGATTTTTCAAAAATCTATCTGTTGTCAAAAGGTTTTCATGTCAAAACGTGAAGACAATTATATTATTTAATTCACTGATTCAATTAAGGCCATTCTCCAAGGGTGCCCCCCACTTTTTGTGAAAAAAAGTGGCGCTGCCTGGCGGCGAGCAGCCGAACTAAAAAAATCCTAGCGCAAAAAAATTTCAAAATTAAATTAAAATTATTAAAAAAATAAAACATATAAATTTATAATTTTTAAATAGATAAAAAAATACAGATTTTATTTTAAAATCATAATTTATGATAAAAATGTCCTGAAACGTGAAATTAAGAAATTAAATTTTTAGTGACCTTGAACTGTCAATCTCGTATTTATTTTACAAAGGATATAACAAATTAGTGAAAAAATTTATCAAAAAAACGGCAACGTACTCGTAATCTTAAAGATATGTAGAATATTTAAAAAATAACTCACAGTAATTATAAATTGTCTGCTAAGCGTAATATCTTGAATAAATTTCAGCATGAAATTCATCATCTAGTAATATTTTATTTTGACAGATGTAAACAACAGGTCTGTACTCTATTTGGGGCGCATGAAGGGCGCTTGAATATAGTCGCGGGAAAAATTAAATTTGAAACAATATTTATTTTTTTCAGAAATAATATATAGAATAATGTATGCCTGCTTATGATATATATATATGGATTTATAAATGGTTATATATACTCATAACAATCTTCGTATATACATATATACTATAATAATAATATCATGCATAATATATATATATATATATATATATATATATATATATATATATATATATATATATATATAATTATGCATGATATTATTCATCATGTAAATATTAATTTGTATCATTTAATCATGTCTGGCTAGTACATTAGATCTGGAGCTATACATAAAGCTACGCATAAGTCTATACATGAGTACATGTGATCAGATCTAACTATGAACCCATGTGTAATTAGATATAGGTATATATTAGGGTGCTCCAAAAAAAATCGATATTTTTTTTTTTTCGGCTGTTGTAAAAAAAGTTTCTATATATCGAAAAAAAAAATTCTGTCAAAAGAACGATTTTTTATTTCAATTTTTAGAGGTGGCGCTGGCTCTTCGAATTTTCCCATGCTAATAGCATGGGAATTTTACTTTTTTAATAAAAAATCCTATCAATTTATTTTACGTTGAGGAAAAAATTTGCGTCATAAACATTTTTATAGGAAATTTTATGCTCTACAAAATTGTTCCTGAGCTCATAAGCTCTAAAACGTACGGTTCAAAAGTTACAGATTTTTAAAGTTGATGAGTTTTTGAAAATCCCCGTTCAAACGGTATTTACACCAAAACTGCTACTCTCATGAAAAGTATCAAACAAAGGCTTTGTAACGAATTTTATTTATTACCGAATGGCTTCAAAAACATCAATATAAATTTTGTACTTAATGATTAATTAATATGTATAATAAATACTTTTTCATGGAAATTATAATTTTCTGCTTATGTGACATAAAGGTAATAAAAGTTTTTACTAAATTCACTTTAAATAAAACTCAGCTACGATCAAAATTATTATTTTATCATATTTATTATACGATTATCATATTTTTCACTTATTCTAGAATCAATTTATGTAAAGATTGTGTTAAAAACATGATCACAACCATTCAATTGATTTTTAAAAAATAATCAACTTCAAATACCTGTAACTTTTGAATTGTACGTTTTAGAGCTTATAAACTAATGAACAATTTTGTAGAGCATAAAATTTCCTACGAAAATATCCATGACTCAAATTTTTTCCTTAACTTCAAATGAAGTTATGAGATTTTTTATAAAAAAAGTAAAATTCCCATGCTATTAGCATGGGAAAATTCGAAGAGCCAGCGTCACCTTTTAAAATTGAAATAAAAAATCGTCCTTTTTGACAGAATTTTTTTTCGATGTATAGAAATTTTTTTTACAACAGCTGAAAGAAAAAAAAAATATCGATTTTTTTTGGAGCACCCTATTATATATACTAGGGTGTGCCAATTTGAGGCGACTTTTTTTTCAACAAAAAAACAGGCTGAAAACTCGCAAGAAGGTGAGAAAAGAAGCCTGTTAAAAGCGGAGCTCAATATTAATATTTAGAGGTGCCTATTTCTAATTTTCCATTTCCCATTTAAATAACATAGGAACAAAATTTTTTTATTTTTTTATTTTTCTAGCTCGGCATTAGCACCTCATATAAATAAGTCTATAGCACAATCTTGTAGAGAATTTAACGCTCTACAAAAAAGGTTTCTAATCATTTTTTGATAAATCCATCCATTCGAAAGTTATTGGAGCTGGAAGTCAAATCTATAATAAATTTCCAGATCTTTTTACTTTTACAGCAAAACTATCAGACTTATCAAAAAATGTCATTCAGTCTTTTTTATAGACAATTTTATTCCCTACAAATAATTTTCAATGAAGTTTTTTGAAATTCCGCATTATTTTTTAGTTATTTTCATTTTCATGCCAAGCTCGTAAAAATAATAGTCTTCTAATCTATTCTGAGAACTGAACATTAAAATGAAAATAACTAGAAAACAATGCGGAATTTGAATTAACTTTGTTACAAATAATTTGTAGGAAATAAAATTGTCTATAAAAAAGATCATATGCCCTTTTTGATAAGTCTGATAGTTTTGCTGGAAACGTAAAAAGATCTGGAAATTTATTATAGATTTGACTTCCAGCTCCAATAACTTTTGAACAGATGGATTTATCAAAAAATGATAAGAAACGTTTTTTGTAGAGCGTTAAATTACCTACGAAAATGTATACTGGGCTTATCTGTATAATGAGCCATTGCCGAGTTAAAAAATTTACTAAACTAACTAAAACTTTTTTTTCCCATGTTATTTAAATGGGAAATCAAAAATCGCAATGAGATTCGTCTAAAAATTGAATTTGAGCTAATCTTCTGACAGAATTTTTATTTTGTCATGTACTATCGATTTGTGGTTGTGCCCGAAAACTGAAAATATCAATCTGAAAATAGTCAGAACAGCTTCCTAGGACCTCAAAACGTCGACATCTGATGAAAACTCGATTTCCGAAAATCGGAGTGAAAACAATAACTTCCCGTATTTTTCGAAAATCTTCGATTTTCTTAGCGGGAAGTTAAAAAAAATTTGAGCCAAAAAAAAAAATAAGTTTTTGATTTATTCAGGTTTTATATAAAACAAGCTGAATCAAAACGAATAATCGGCTGTCCAATTTCAAAACACAGTAAGGGACAAATTTTCCAAAATCGATTTTTTAGTATTTTTAGTTCCAGTAGAGTCTTCTGGACATGATTCAATACATATTAAAAAAAATTTATTTTTGTCAGTTACTGTGTTTTGAAATTGGGCAGTCGTAATATATGGACTTATACATACGTATATCCGAGTTTATGTCGGTCAAGCCTGATCGAACCTAATTATATGTATACATACCTGTATCTAATTGTACATGAATTCATAATCAGATCTGATTACATGTAATCATGTATAGACCTATGCGTAGCTTCATGTGTATAGCTTCAGATATAATGTACTAGCCAGACATGATTAAATGATACAAATTAATATTTACATGATAAATAATATCATGCATAATTATATATATATACACGAAGACTTATATGCATAATTATATATATATTAGGGTGCTTCATTTCGGAGCAACATTTTTTTATTTTAAGTGCATGTGGAAAAAATCATAGTTCAACACAAAAAAAAAAGTTTTTGCGCAAGAAAAAAAAATTCTATGTCGATCACAAACGTAGCTCATTGAAAAATTCGATTCTCCCATTTAAATAACACGGGAAAATTTTTTTTTTTAGCTTTAAGTAATTTTAACTCATTAACTAATAAATAGATTAAATAAACTAATAATATTTTTGTAGGAAATTGAACGCTCTACAAAAAAGGTCTCTTATCGTTTTTTGATAAATCTACCTGCTCACAAGTTATTAGATCTCGAAGTAACGTTAGAGATCTTTTAGCTTTTACGGCGAAACTATCAGACTTATCACAAAATGTTGTAGAATCTTTTTTGTTCAGAATTTTACTCTCTACAAATTATTCCTAGTAAAGTTTTTTCAAATTCCGCATTGTTTTCTAGATATTTACATTTCAATGTCAAGCTCTTGAAATCAATCGAAACCGCTTTTTTAAGAGTTTGAAATTAAAATGAAAATAACTAGAAAACAATACGGAATTTGAAAAAACTTTACGAATAATAATTTGTAGAGAATAAAATTGTCAACAAAAAATATCTCACAACATTTTGTGATAAGTCTGATAGTTTCGTCGGAAAAGTAAAAAAATCTCCAACTTTACTTAGAGCTCTAATAACTTTTTAACAGGTGGATTTATCAAAAAATGATAAGAGACCTTTTTTGTAGAACGTTCAATTTCCTACAAAAATATGTATTAGTCTATTTGATCTTTTGATTTTTTAAAGTTAAAAATACTCAGTTAAAAAAAATTTTTTTCCCGTGTTATTTAAATGGGAAAATCGAAATTTTCAATGAGCTAGGTCTGTAATCGACATAAAATTTTTTTTCTTGCGCAAAAATTTTTTTTTTGTGTTGAACTGATTTTTTCTACATGCACTTAAAAAAAAAATGCTGCTCCGAAATGACGCACTGTTCAGTCACGAGCTTAAATTAATTCAAATAAGCTTCGTGCATTTCCGCTAAGTCCGGGAGCTGCCGAACTCGCGATTGTACAGAGAGCGTAGAGTGCCGGGTCATTCGCTATTTGGACCCGACACATACTAAAAACTCCTTCAGGACCGTGTCAAGACGCTATGGGAACCCGCTACCAGCCGGCCAATCAAATAATTCGTCTTATATTGGCCAGCCAATAAGAAAATCCGCTATCAACTGCTTCCTGTTGGCGCGCTTTTAAGCCAATGGGAAAATTCGTCTTATGCAGCAAGGCTGCCACGTCAACACCAAGAGCCGACGACGACTCAATGACATTTTCATCTACTCTTTCTACAACGTGCTTTGCTACTTGCAACCTCGTGTTTTCTCTCGTGCTAAAATCGCTTCTCTTTGCTATAATTATTTCTTGTGTGATACAACTCAAATCGCTTTGCTAAATTATCCTCAATATTTAGTCAGTAAAATAAGGCTGCTATTTATTGGGAATAAATCTGATTGTTACTCGCGTGTAATTAATTATAAATTAATTTCCGTGAATATAACCGCTATCGACCACGGGTCGAAGTTTATACGTGAATCTTTTCTTTAGTTTGCATTCGCTATCGCGTATCTCTTAGTCGCATTCGCTATAATTCTTAAGTTTCTTACAATTTTAAAGTGTAAATAAGTGTAAATAAATATCTAATTTATTTATTGTTAAAAACTGTGTAATTTTTAATTGTTTAATTCCTCACGCCTAAACCAGATCCAATTAGTTTATTCGCTCATTTTACATTTGGTCCTTCGAGCCGGATCTGGCGTGTTTAAACAATTAAAAATTATTTATAAATTAAAAATCGTAAAAAATTGTGAGAAGAAGTTAGTGTAAGTGTTTTGTGTCGTGAAAATCGCTAAGTGCCGTGGGCATTGCTGAGCACTGCTAGAGTGCTGCCCGGGGTGATCTATTTTACACACCGGTGTAAAAAGACTTTTTTGCAAAAACGATCAAAAACTTAGCGTCGGGTTCACGTATCGCGTCCATTTTGTGTGCCACGTCGATTCAAGATGGCCGCTGAAGCACAAGTCGCTCTCCAAATGAACCGCATCGACACGATGCGGAACATGTCCAACCGCTTAACCAACGAAGTACTCGCTAACCAAGGTGCCGCCGCCATCGACGCTGAACTCGCTATCCTCAATGAATTGTGGAATCGCTTCAACACAACTCATGAGAGACTTTTCGAGGATGTGCCAGATATCATCGCTAATGAATACCACACAGGTAATGCTTATGGTACAGCTAATCTTGTATACACTGAGCTCAGAGTGAGACTCAGCTCTGCTAGACCCGTTCCAGAACCTGTTCAGGAAGCTCCTGCCGTTAACCACGACCAAACGGCTTACTTTGGTGGCGCGCACAAGTCTAGCTTGCCGCAAATTAAACTGCCAACGTTCCAAGGCTCTTATGACGAGTGGGACTCGTTCAAGGACTTGTTCACGTCACTCGTCATTAATGAAGATTCGCTAACTGGGTCCCAGAAAATGCATTACCTGAAAACGCAGGTCAAAGGTGAAGCTGCTGCTCTACTCGCTAACGTCCAGATCACGGATGACGCTTTCCAACCAGCTTGGAATTTGCTGAACACTCGCTACATCAATCCACGCAGATTACTCGATATGCATATCGATGATTTGCTGGATCGTCGACCGGTGACGTCACACTCCGCTACTGATCTGGATGCACTTCTACTCGCTAACAAGAAATCGCTGGACGCAATATCAGCACTGGGAATTCCAATTGGTGAGTTGGACCCCTTTTTAATTCGCTTGACTGTTCGTTGTTTGCCATCAGATTTGAGAGTGGACTAGATGGCATCGCTTGGGTTGTCCAATGAATTTCCCACTTACCAACAGCTGCACGACATGCTCAAGGCCAAAGTTCGTGCTTGGGAAAATTCTGAAATTGGCGCTAAACTAACCTCTACACAAGCTAAGGGTGTTAGTGAAAGACAACCATCACCTAAGTCTTACGCAAAGTCAGCCGCTTCTAACAAACAAGTGAAGTTTGTGAACAGTCGATCCGCTACCTCATCAACGCCATCTACATCTACTGGTTCCGCTAGTTACATCGCTTTCACTCCCAAGGATCGTACGAGTGAACCGGGCATGTGCCCAATCTGCAAAGAGAAACACTTTGTTCTCTTTTGCCCCAGCTACCAAATGGCGACGCCAGAAAACCGCAGAACGATCGTCCAGCATTACCGTCTCTGCTTCAACTGCTTGGGACGCCACCGCTATGCTGATTGCAGAACTAGACAGAAATGCTGCCATTGTCACCAGCCACATCACACATCGACGCACATTGATGTCAGTGCTGCCGCTAAATCAGTACAGGACGCTCCTGTATCTGACCCAGGTAACAAATAGTTCCAATTTTGGTAACTTTTGTTTTGAATTCGCTAACCTAGTCTGCTTTCAGCTCATTCGCTCAATGTATTACTCGCTACCGCTATTGTTAAGTTGAATTCGCTAACAGGAAGTACATGTACTGCTCGTGTACTTATTGACCAAGGATCGGAGCTATCCTTTGTGACGCATTCGCTAATTAAGAAGCTGGATATACCACTCAGTAAAGCAGCTGTACCATTACGTGGGATTGGGAATGTGTCAGCTGGGCATTCGCTTGGGTCATGCAAGATGAAGCTGCATTCGCTACATAGTTCCGCTTCTATTACTATCCAAGTTCATGTGCTTGCTCTATTGACGGTAAACTTGCCGTCATTTACGCTAACCAATAAGAAATGGCCGCATATAACTAATCTTCAACTCGCTGATCCAGACTTCTTAATTCCACGACCTATTGACATCATTCTGGGTGCAGCACCAGCTGCACATATAATCAACGCTAAAATAAGGAAAGGGAACAACAATGACCCAATCGCTCAGTCAACGACACTTGGCTGGATTATTTATGGATCTGTGGACACCGCTGCATCAAAATTGACAGCTTATGGTCATCATGTTACTGTTGATGACCATCTACAAGACTTGTTGAGCAAGTTTTGGTATCAAGAAGAGCCACAGACAGAATTCGCTACACGATATACGGAAGAAGAAGACGAGTGTGAACAACACTTTGTCAATACACACTACAGACAGTCTGATGGTCGATATGTCGTTCGCTTGCCGCTTAAATCTTCGCCATGTCAACTGGGTGAGTCGCTACGAGCTGCGCAATACGCTTTACTACGTCTTCGCAAACGATTGGAGGACGATCCAGTTTACAAGAAGTTATACTTCGACTTCTTGAAGGAATATGAAGATTTGGGACACATGAGACGTATAAAATTAAAGGATTTACCACCGAACAGCTACATGTTGCCTCATCATGGGGTTCTTAAAGAACAGAGCACTACCACCAAGCTCAGAGTGGTATTTAATGGTTCCTGGAAAACAACATCTGGTGTATCAGTCAACGAGATACTACATGTGGGTCCCAAGATTCAAGTTGACATCAGTGACGTGCTTATTCGCATCCGCTGCCATCGCTATTTATTCGCTACTGACGTAACTAAAATGTTTCGTCAGATCGCAGTTGACAAAGAAGATCATCATCTACAGTGCATACTCTGGTTTGACAAAGATGACATCCCAACAGTATTTGCACTCGCTACTGTTACGTATGGAACAACATCAGCTCCATATCTCGCTGGGAGAGCACTTTTACAACTCGCTGAAGATGAAGGAAATAAATTTCCAAAAGCTGTTGAACCGCTAACTAACACACGCTACGTTGATGACATCTATGGAGGCGCAGATGAACTCGCTGAGGCAATCCAAGTTGCTCTCGATACAAAAAAAATGTGTGCCGCAGGATGTTTTCCGCTTGCAAAGTGGGCAAGTAATTCAACAGAATTACTCTCTCAAGTCGCTCCAGTTGAAACCCAAGAAGATACACCAAGAGAACTTGGGGATACTACAGTAAAAGTGCTCGGGTTAACCTGGAATTCAACACAGGATAAATTCCAGTTTGGCTATTCGCTTCCAGAAGCATCACCAACTACTAAACGCACAATTTTATCTGAAATTGCTCGCTTGTTTGACCCACTGGGGTTTTTGGCACCGATCATCGTGAGAGCCAAGATGTTCATGCAGAAGCTATGGCTGCAGAACTTCGACTGGGATGCTACGCTATCACCGTTGCTTCTTCAAGAATGGAATTTATTTCGAGATGAACTACATCAGATCTCGAAGATTCAGATACCTCGCTGGAATCATGTAAAAACTGGTGTATCGATTGAATTACATGGATTCTCTGACGCTTCACAACTCGCTATGGCTGCTGTCGTCTACTTAAAAGTTACTGACGCTACTGGAAGCTCCAACATTTCGCTAGTGTGTGCTAAAACACAAGTTGCACCACTGAAACCCATAACTATACCGAGAATGGAGCTTAATGCCGCTGTCTTACTCACTCAACTGGTACTCTACGTCAAGAAAGTTTTGAAACTTGAAAAGATACCAATTTTCTTGTGGACAGACTCCGCTGTATCCTTAACGTGGATACGAAACAACCCAGGTAGATGGAAAGTCTACATTCGCAACAGAGTTACCAAGATTCAAGAATCGCTACCAAGTGTCAACTGGGATTTTGTTCCAGGGAAACTCAACCCAGCTGACTGCGCTTCAAGAGGTTTAACAGCAGCCAAACTAGAACAGCATTCGCTATGGTGGACGGGACCTAAGTGGCTCAGTCAATCAAAAGAAAACTGGCCATCCTTTGACATCCCTACGCAGACGGTATCACATCTTGAAGAACGTCCAGGTCTGGTTTTTACCATCTTCAAGGCAGATTCACACCCGCTATACACGCTACTGGAAAAATTCTCTAAGTTGTCACCATTACTTCGCACGCTTGGAATCTGTCTACGTGCCATCGCTAAATTTAAAAAAGTGCCACAGTCCACACTGGCCACACCACTCTCTACGATTGACCTGGAACTCGCTAAGACTTTGCTGATCAAGTATACTCAAAGGCAGTACTATTCGCAAGAGCTGAAACTACTGAAAGATGGTGATTCTCTACACAGAAATCATCGTCTCGCTAAATTGATTCCCTACGTCGACTATAACGGAGTACTCAGAGTCGGCGGTCGCTTGAAGAATTCACTTCTGGATGATGAACAAAAAAATCCAGCAATTTTACCAAAATCATCACGCTTAAGTACGCTATTGATAGACCATTCGCATCAGAGAACATTCCACGGGGGAACTCAATTGACTCTCGCTGATCTACGGAGATCTGTCTGGATAGAAGGTGGTCGAGTTCCAGTCAGATCACACATTCTTCGCTGCGTCGTGTGCACGAGACATAGAGGTGTTCGTGCACAACAATTAATGGGACAATTGCCATCCGCTCGTGTAAGACCATCAAAAGCATTCTTACACACTGGAATAGACTACGCTGGGCCAGTAACACTGAAGACATTTCAAGGTCGAGGTGCGAAAACTTATAAAGGATGGATCGCTGTGTTTGTATGTCTCGCTACGTCCGCTATGCATATAGAAATTGTCACCGATTACTCTACTGACGCTTTCGTCGAGGCATTCAGAAGATTTACTAGTCGGAGAGGCGCCTGCAATACCCTATACTCGGACTGTGGTACAAATTTTGTAGGAGCAGACGCCACGCTAAAGAAAGAATTCGCAGCAGGATCGAGACAGCTAAAGGAACTTCAGTATTTACTCGCTACAGATGGTACAGACTGGAAGTTCAACCCGCCAAGCGCTCCCCACTTTGGTGGCAAGTGGGAAGCAGCCGTAAAGTCAATCAAGTTCCATCTTATACGAACTATTGGTGAATCGCTATTGACTTACGACCAACTCGCTACGGTTTTAACACAGATTGAAGCTGTATTAAATTCAAGACCGATCGCTCCGCTATCCGAAGATCCTGCAGATGTAACCGCTCTGACTCCCGGACATTTTCTCATCGGTGAACCGCTAATCGCTGTGCCTGGGCCTTCGCTACTGGAGAACAATACCGCTACGTTGTCACGCTGGCAACAATTACAACAAATGTTCCAACAATTTTGGAATAGATGGTCATCAGAGTACCTACAACGTCATCAATCTATTTCTAAGTGGCATCATCCACAAAATAACATCAAGATGGGTTCATTAGTCTTGCTGACTGATGAGAGATTCCCACCATCGAAATGGCCGCTTGCACGAGTACTCGCATTACATCCAGGCAGGGATGGCCTGACTCGAGTAGTAACTCTGAAAACCGCTACTACGGAACTTGTTCGACCAATCGCTAAACTTTGTGTACTACCAGTTCACTCTCCAGATGACAATCCAGTCGACACCGTCGCCAGCGCTGGGGAGAATGTTCAGTCACGAGCTTAAATTAATTCAAATAAGCTTCGTGCATTTCCGCTAAGTCCGGGAGCTGCCGAACTCGCGATTGTACAGAGAGCGTAGAGTGCCGGGTCATTCGCTATTTGGACCCGACACATACTAAAAACTCCTTCAGGACCGTGTCAAGACGCTATGGGAACCCGCTACCAGCCGACCAATCAAATAATTCGTCTTATATTGGCCAGCCAATAAGAAAATCCGCTATCAACTGCTTCCTGTTGGCGCGCTTTTAAGCCAATGGGAAAATTCGTCTTATGCAGCAAGGCTGCCACGTCAACACCAAGAGCCGACGACGACTCAACGACATTTTCATCTACTCTTTCTACAACGTGCTTTGCTACTTGCAACCTCGTGTTTTCTCTCGTGCTAAAATCGCTTCTCTTTGCTATAATTATTTCTTGTGTGATACAACTCAAATCGCTTTGCTAAATTATCCTCAATATTTAGTCAGTAAAATAAGGCTGCTATTTATTGGGAATAAATCTGATTGTTACTCGCGTGTAATTAATTATAAATTAATTTCCGTGAATATAACCGCTATCGACCACGGGTCGAAGTTTATACGTGAATCTTTTCTTTAGTTTGCATTCGCTATCGCGTATCTCTTAGTCGCATTCGCTATAATTCTTAAGTTTCTTACAATTTTAAAGTGTAAATAAGTGTAAATAAATATCTAATTTATTTATTGTTAAAAACTGTGTAATTTTTAATTGTTTAATTCCTCACGCCTAAACCAGATCCAATTAGTTTATTCGCTCATTTTACACGCACCCTAATATATATATATATATATATATATATATATATATATATATATATATATATATATATATATATATATATATTTCATAAGCAGGCATACATTATTCTATATATTATTTCTGAAAAAAATAAATATTGCTTCAAATTTAATTTTTCCCGCGACTATATTCAAGCGCCTTTCATGCGCCCCAAATAGAGTACCTGTTGTTTACATCTGTCAAAATAAAATATTACTAGATGATGAATTTCATGCTGAAATTTATTCAAGATATTACGCTTAGCAGACAATTTTTAATTACTGTGAGTTATTTTTTAAATATTCTACATATCTTTAAAATTACGAGTACGTTGCCGTTTTTTTGATAGATTTTTTCACTAATTTGTTATATCCTTTGTAAAATAAATACGAGATTGACAGTTCAAGGTCACTAAAAATTTAATTTCTTAATTTCACGTTTCAGGACATTTTTATCATAAATTATGATTTTAAAATAAAATCTGTATTTTTTATTTATTTAAAAATTATAAATTTATATGTTTTATTTTTTTAATAATTTTAATTTAATTTTGAAATTTTTTTGCACTAGGAATTTTTTTAGTTCGGTTGTTCGCCGCCAGGCAGCGCCACTTTTTTTTAAAAAAAGCACCCTTGGAGAATGGCCTTAAGCAATCATAGAAAAACCTCAAAAAAGTATTTTTATTAGCTAACACTCGTAGATCCTTGACTTTGCATGATTATCTTATATTCAAATTTGTTTATCTTCGCGAATATAAAATATTATTTTAAATAGGTTCACAAACGCTTACATAGTGGGGACAAACCTTACAAATGTGAAGACTGTGGTCGTCATTTCCGTCAGTGGGGAGATTTAAAATATCATTCTATGAGTATTCATTCGGAACAACGTCAGTTTCAGTGTGAATATTGTGGTAAAGATTTTGCACGAAAATACTCATTAATTGTCCATCGCCGAATTCATACAGGCGAAAAAAATTATCGTTGTGAATATTGTAATAAAACATTCCGAGCTAGTAGTTATTTACAAAATCATCGGCGCATTCATACAGGTGAAAAACCTCATCCCTGCACTGTGTGTGGAAAACCATTTCGCGTACGTAGCGATATGAAACGCCACTTGCACACTCATACTAAAAGTCGATCAGATCGACCCATCAATCGTACCATGACCGGTAAAATAATAAATGAAAAAGATAAAAGTGCAGTTCAGTCAAGAACATTAATTCAAGACCTAGTTCAAGAATTAAAACTTGAGTCACCAAATAGCATTGTTGAAATTGTACCACCAGACGATAATCCTGAAAGTATTTTACCTCATGAAGGTGGTTCTCAAAATCTAGAATATAATGTCACAGATTCCACTGACGCAAACTCTGATCGTGATCCACTTGAAGCGGTTGACAGAACATCTGATACTTTGTAAGTAATTTTTATATTTAAAAATCATTAAATTTGGTTTAAATATTTTTTTCTTAACCCTTCGTCGGTCACGTAATGAGCGTGGCGCCGCTTTTTTTACATTTTATTTTTTTTTCTCAAAATTGCTTGAATTAGTAGCTTTGAAAAAAATTTAATTCCTTCTTTAAACAATTTGAAAATTTTAACGCTATTTACAAGCATAAAAACACTTGGAAAATATTTTTAAATTTTAATATTCGAGACCGAGTATGAGAAAGTGGCACTCCACCGCCCGGTGCGAGTAAATGTCCGAGTCCTTTTCAAACTGCGCTGTTGTCAAGTTTCTTTACCGTCACTATTTTAGCCTGTTTTATCACATGAAGAATAGGTATAACTATTGAAGTGAAGTGATTGTTCGGGTTAATTTTTGCTTTCATTATTTTATTTACGATTTAATTGTTATTTAATATTAATAAGTATATTCAATTAAAATAAATGTTAACAATTTTCTTAGTAAAAAAAAAAAAAAAATTTAATTCCGGGTAAGCGTATAAAATTCGCAGTTTGAGATTTGGCAACAGCGCGTTCAATTTAACACAGCGGCGCAACGCTCACCATGCGACCGACGAACTCAGCTGGAAAATGCACGCGACCGACGAAAGGTTAATAATCGTATTAGTCCGGAGCCGGTCATAAGACCCATATGCAATTCGAGGTCGATGGAAAAGCTAAGGTTAAATATAAATATGATTGTTTAAACAAAACACACCATTGTTGCAAATTTTTTTTCTAATCTGATTAGTTTTCAAGTTATGAATTTTTTTTTAATTATTGCTGTGAAGGCGTCAATAAGTCATCGCGGTGGTGATTCCCAAACTACTGCTCACGCGTACTAACATGCACGTTGTCTGATGCTTATATTTAATTATTTGTTCCGATTATTTATATAGGTAATATTTATTGTTAGCCAAATAAGTTGATAACTTTCGAAAAAATGAAATTTGGCTATCAAATGTTTTATACTATTATAGGGTAAGAGCACCAGTACCCAGCCCCAGACCAGTAGTCAGCCACTTTATGTTAAATTATATCCATATATATTTTGAACCAATGCTTAAGTATATGACAGGCTAGCTAATGGTTAGGAGCTGGGTACTGGTGCTCTTACCTTATATGCAAATAATTGAGCAATATAATGTTTTTAAGGTAGTATTATCGATTTTAGAATTGGCGTTCAGAATTTAATGAAACTTGTCTTATTGGTACATTATAATAAGATTATGAACTAGTTAAATTTTTAAAGGTCTACAGAGAACTGAAAAAAAGATATTAATATTAAAAAAGGCCATTCGGCAGCCGAAATGGAAGGTAGATTTCCCACTCAATCGATCTGATAAGTTAATTTCGTACATGCATATCTTGTGATACATGTCAATGTGTAGTCATCCCGAGAAAAAAAGTTCTTATATGATCATATATATATCATATAAAAGTGACCCATAAAATCATATTAAGTTTTATAGTGAAATTGGTCCTATAAAAACTTATAAGAATTCATAAAATCTTTATAATCATATAAAATCCTATAATAT
Source organism: Microplitis deprimator (assembly GCA_964016945.1). Classification (NCBI taxonomy): domain Eukaryota; kingdom Metazoa; phylum Arthropoda; class Insecta; order Hymenoptera; family Braconidae; genus Microplitis; species Microplitis deprimator. The sequence goes on along the minus strand of OZ024712.1, from coordinate 11,211,707 downwards.
CATATAAAGTCTTATATAATCGTATAATATATATATATACTTGGGAGAAAACAATTTTGTCTAATCATATATATAATAACAAGTCAACTATCAGAATAAATATATTCATAACATACGAAAATTTGACAATTATCAATCGAAAAGTTGGATTTAATAGTATATTACACACCTCGGGAAGTAAAGTAAGAAATGTCTCAGATCACATGTAATTGTTGGCCGAGGCGAAGCCGAGGTCAACAAATATGTGATCTGAGGTTTTCTTTTTTACTTCCCGAGGAGTGTATACTATTTTTCTCGTCGACGGAGGCGGAAAGTGGCAACTTCATTTTGCACAGCGGGACGAAAGTTGACGCTTTCCGCCCGGAGACGAGAAAATATCATTATTTGCCATTTTTTTTCAATTCTTTATATTTTTAATTATAAAAATTACTGCAATTCATAAACTATTAGTCGAAGCAACTTAGGTCTAAGGACCTTTTTTCAAGAGGATGAAATTTTCTTTAAATATATGTTGATTTTGTTTACCTATACTTAGCGGTTCGTTCTAAAATATTAAAAAATCACGATTTTCTTTAAAAAATTGAGTTCGATGGCTCTTATTGATGAACCAGCGAGAGCTACATTAAAAAAACCAAGAGCGATTTTGAAAACATGGTGGTCACATTTCTGGAAAACCTGGAAATGTCAGGGAATTATAAATGGGCAGATCCATTATTTTTCGACGAAAGTGTGCGCACGTGGATCACCAACTTGAACGCCCATTTTTTTTTCGAAAGTAGGTTAGAAAACGAAAAGGTTTTGAAAATTTCAGCTCGATGCGATTAAATCTAGCCGCTGGAGAATTTTTTAAAATTCGAAAAAAGTTGATTTTTTAGACATTTTCAAAAATTCATACCTCAGCTCCTATATAACTTCGATCAAGACGGCATTTTCTTCTGTTAACATTATATTTTCAAGAAAAAAATAACTCATTGATTTGAACTTAATTTCGGCTTAGCTATGGGCTTCTAACTGAGCCACTGTTTAAATAATTTTTTTCCACTTTTCAAAGTGCTCCCAAATCTACCATTTTTCGAGTAGAGAAATGATGAAGAGCTCAAATTTTTCGTTTAAATATGTTCTATTGATTTCTACTCTATTTTTTTGCTAATGGCTGCTATGTCTTCCAATCACAGCCACATAAAGCCGATTGATTTCTTAAAAATCGCTGTTATTAGATACCGACAACTTTTTTCTATCAATTCGAAATCTTTAAAAAATTTCAGAGATTACACATCATTCTATTCCCAAACAGCCCTGAAAATTTCAACTTTGGTTTTGACCTGGTTTCGGAGCTACTAATTTTTAAAATTGACGAATTTTTAACTCTAAATGATGTTTTTCGGACTTTTACCATCAGTTTTATAATTTTGCGGTATCAATTTATACTTTTCCGAAATCCCAAAATAGAGAAAAAGACTAAA
>OZ024712.1:11115728-11210044 GCA_964016945.1 Microplitis deprimator | reverse complement strand
AATTTTGGAATTTTATACCTCGGCAATGGCTCATTGTACAAATAAGTTCAGGACGTATTTTCGTACAAAATTAAACATTTCACAAAAAATTTATTATCATTTTTTGATAAATCCGTCTGTTCAAAAGTTATTGGAGCTTGAAGTCAAGTTATAGTAAATTTCGAGATCTTTACTTTTCCGGCAAAACTATCATACTTATCACTTTAAACTATCATACTTATTACAAACCACGTGGTTATATTTGAAATCGATAGGAAAGCCAGTTTGTGAAAAACATTTCATGTATATTAATTATAAATTGTGAATTATATATATGAATATGAATATATTATTTATAAATTTTTCCTAGATTATGGTGTAAAAAATTTATTAGTGATAAAAATTGTGTCAAAACTTTAAATGTTTTAAGTATTTGAAGTTAATTTTATGTAAGTATTATTTTTAATAAGTTATTAAAATAATTACTAATTTAAATAATGATTGAATATTTCATAAGAAATATTTATTTTCAATAAATAATTAAAACTAATTTTCATTATTTTTAATGGATAATTTAAGACAATTTTAATAAATTCTAACAAATAAAAAAAATATATATGAAAATATATAATAACAAACTCATTTTAAAAGAAAGAGAAATAATTAATATTTATGCAAAAATAAATTATTTCTCTTTCGTTTAAAATGAAATTTTTTATTATATATATATATATATATATATATATATATATATATATATATATATATATATATTTTTCTCAAAACAATGAAATTTATTTATTATTTTTGTTTTGTTAATATATACACTGGTCCCAAAAATTAAGGGATAGAAAAAAAATTCGAAATTTTTGGGTGATTTTCAACATGCTGTAACTCGGTGAAAAATGATCGTAGAAAAAAAAAAATCGGTCTGTCAGTTGACCCTGCGGGACAGCCTCAAAACTTCCCACCGTTTTCAAGCTCCTTGAACTCGAAAAATTGTTGTGGATACATTTTCGAGCCCTCCGAGCTCGAAAATATTTTTGAGTGCCTCTGTTTTTGAAAAATAACGTTTTTTATCATTTTTTCTCCAACAATATCTCTCAAACGAATTCACCGATTGCAACGGTTGAGGTGGTGATCGACGCGTTTTATTGAGTTCTAGAGCTGATCAAATTTTAAAATTGATTTATCGAGTCGTTTTTGAGAAATTTCAAAAAAACTAAAAAAAAAATGTTTTTCTTTCGTTCACGGTTTCTCTTGAACAAATGAACCGATTTTGATGACTGAGGTGGCATTCGACGCGGCTTATAAAGTTTTAGAGCTGATTAGATTTTGGAATCAATCCATCGAGCGAATTAAAAGTTATTCAAAAAAAACATTTTTGAAAAAATTTTATTTTTGGAATATCTCCGAACGAACTCTACCGATTAAGCTCAAATGTTCAGTGCTTATAGTAAATAACAAGCCGCGTCGAATGACACCTTGGCGATCAAAATCGGTTCATCCGTTCAAAAGTTACAGAATATTTACATACGTACGTATGTACATACATACATACACTCGGACATCATCTGGAATTTAGTCGAAATAGCTTCCTAGAACCTCAAAACGTCGACATCTGTTGGAATTTCGATTTTTGCAAATCGGGGTGAAAACAATAACTTCCCGAAATTTTTGAAAATCTTCGATTTTCTTAGCGGGAAGTTAAAAAGCAAATTGTAGCCTCGTTTCTAGTTTTCAGATCTGGACCTCAAATTTTTTTATCATGCAAGGTTCCGGAGTAATCTGAAGAAAACCAACGAAAAAAAAATTTTTGCTCCTCTTCCAAGAAGTGTACGGACTTCAATGATTTTTTTTTGGATAATCTGACCTTATGACTCTTTTAGGAAATTTTATGCCCTTTAATTTGGCGGCCTCAAAAAGTCGCTACGACGATTTGGCGCCGAGTTATCATTGATCAAAGCAAAAAAGTCCATTTTGGTTTTGATAATCAACAACTCCGGACGTATTGGTCGTACAGAGAATGGATGTAGGGTGTATAAATATATATATATATATATATATATATATATATATATATATATATATTTTTTTTTTTGTTACAATGTATCGAAAGTTTTTTAAATTACTCATTCAAAATAATTAAAATTGTTTTCAATTATGTATTAAAAATAAATATTTCTTATAAAATATTCAATTATTTATTACTCAAATTAGTAATTATTTTATTAACTTATTAAAAATAATACTTCCGTAAAATTAACTTTAAATACTTAAAACTTTCAAGTGGCTGAGGCAGCCGTTCGGCACGCACGTGGCTCGGGCGATCACCGAAGTTAAGTAGTATCGAGTAGCAATATTACTTGGCTGGGTGACCGTTTAGCCACGCGTCGGGTTCGAACGAAGGTCTCTGATCGTTAGGCGCGGGATGAAGATCCAGTGATCGGTAAAATGGGAATTTTATCGATCACTGGAGCTTCAATCAAACCGAAACTGTACTGGCTAGGTTTTCTCTGTGGTTTTCCTACGCCACTACACCAACATTGCACAAGGGAAGGAGTAGGGCACCACCGTAATGATGCAGTACAGTACAAGCACAAGTCGGGCCACAGCCGCAAAAGAAAGAGAGTAAGAGCTTAGGGTGTATATAAAAAAGGGGAAAAATGAGCTTAGGGAGTTAGAAGGTAAAACATTGTAAAAAACTGCAGAAGTTGTACAATTAAAGCACTCTAAATTAAAAAAAAAATACTTAAAACTTTCAAAGGTTCCACACAATTTTTAAATTAACTTCAAATTTTTAAAACACTTAGTGTTTTAAAAACACACAATTTTTATCACTAATAAATTTTTTACACCATAATCTAGGAGACATATAAATAATATATCTATATTTATATATGTGATTCACAATTTATAATTCATATACATGAAATGTTTTTAATAAACTGGCTTTTTTATCGATTTCAAATATAACCACGTGTTTTGTTGGATACCTTGCGATTAGTCTCGAGTTAACTTAGTCAGTAAAATAAATATATACACTTGTAATTATATTTGGTGGCCAACTTAATCATGTCGTTTTTGCGTTACGCTTGCGCGTGCAGCTCTCAATTTTACTCTCTACAAAACGCGCCAAAAGAAGTCAACTTTAAAAAATTACTTTTTTTTTTTGGCTCACCCTAATATATATTTATATATATATCGCTAAATTGTAACTATATAGAATTATTGAATTATTAATAGCTTATACCTAGTCGTTCTGTAATTTTAAATTAGAATTTAAAATTATAACCAGTTAAAAAATAAAAAAATTCTAATAATTTTAATATCAATATATATTAAGTGGAAAAAAAATCAAATTATTGGAAAAATATTTTAAGACATCTTTATTTATTTTAATAGAAATTGTTGGACATAAATATAAATAAGTTGCACATTTAAATGTTATAGGTAAGCTCTGATAACCACCTTTTTTTTTAACTTCCTGCTAAGAAAATTAAAAATTTCCAAAAATTCGGGAAGTTATTGGTTTCGGTCCGATTTTCGAAAATCAAATTTCTAAGAGATCTTGACGTTTTGAGGTTCTAGGAGACATTCTGACTAATTTCAAGATGATGTCCGAGTGTATGTATTACCGTACGATGGACGGTGTGGCTCAATAAGTTATAGATTAAATTGAACACAATATAGTATAGTGCCGGATAGCTCAACTGGTAGAGCACTCGGCGCGATACCGTCATGGTCTGGGTTCGATTCCCAGTTCGGGCTATCTATATTTTTCTCAATTTATCTATAAATTGTCTTATTGAGAAGGTTTGCATGTTTAGGTTTCCACTTATTAAATTGGTATGTATGTCCGTACGTATGTATGTATGTATGTAAATATCTATAACTTTTAAACGGATGAACCGATTTTGATCGTCAAGGTGTCACTCGACGCGGCTTGTCAATATTTAAAAGCTGAAAAAAAATTGAGCTTGATCGGTACTTCTCGTTCAGAGATATTCCAAAAATAAACTTTTTTCAGAATTGTTTTTTTTGGATAACTTGTAATGTACTCGATGGATTGATTCCAAAATCAACTGGGCTCTGAAGCTTCATAAGCCGCGTCGAATGCCACCTCAACCATAAAAATCGGTTAATTCTTTTAAGAGAAACCGTTGTCGAAAGAATTGAAAAAAAAAATTTTTTTTAGTATTTTCAAAATTTCTCAAAAACGACTACATAAATCAATTTAAAAATCTGATCAGCTGTAGAACTCAATAAAACGCGTCGATTGTCACCTTAACCGCCTCAATCGGTTAATTCGTTCGAGAGATATCGTTTGAGAAAAAAATGATAAAAAGACGTTTTTTTTTCGAAAACAAAGGCATACAAAAGTATTTTCGAAAATGTATCCACAACAATTTTTCGAGTTCAAGGAGCTCGAAAACGGTGGGAAGTTTTGGGGCTGGCCCGCAGGGTCAACTGACAGACCGATTTTTTAATTATTCAATCAGATAATATTGATAAAAGTTTCCCAGTTAAGTAGATGCCACACAATTGATTTTTTATAAGTTAATTTCTCATAGACACAATCCCTTATAGGAAAACAAAATAGACCCAAGCTTGGCTGAGGCTTGGCGCAAGACTTATTAACTTTGGAAAAAGCTTGAAATCCAAGCTTGGTCCAAGTCTGTCTAAGCATCGAAATGATAACACTGAGCCAAGCTTGAGTGACAGTGTTGTGCCAAGACTGCATCTAAGTATTGGCCCAATATCGAGAGCCAGTTTTGTGCCAAGACTGTTGCTAAATAAGCACCTATACTTATTAAAAATAAATTTAAAAAAAAAAAAATTTTTAGTAGACATGTGCGTGATGGTAACATATGGAAATAAATTTGTACACAGAGAAATCAGGTGGATCGATGAAACTAATTTTTTTTGCATTTACTGGGTCTCGAACCTGGGCCTTCATGGCTGCTAGGCAAGTGTCTTATCCACTAGGCTGTTACGCTATTCACAGAAACCAGAGGTTTTTAGGTACCATTTGTTATTTAGACTGGCAAACCAAGGCTTGTTACTTGAGTATTAGCTGAATCTCGGCCCGAGACTGGCAAACCAAGGATTGTCACTTCAGTATTGGCTGAACCTTACCCCAAGACTGACAAACCAAGGCTTGTTACTTGACGGTGATTATTCATTGTGTTTTTACCGTAGATTTGGTGGAAATATCGTGGAAAAATGGAACGAATCAACCGTGGAAACTGCCTAGGTTGAACGGTGTTTCCACAAACACAGTGCTTCTACGGTGTTTTCACGGTGAGCTCAAGGTTGCGAGGACTCTCATAACTTTGGTTTTGAAGGATATTAATTTTCAGGTGTATTATCGTCAGAGTCATATTTAGTTTCATAATTTTTAATCAGAAGTAGTTTTGTAAATTTCAGTGAAAAATAATAAAATGAAATATTTATTTGAAACTTTCTTCTTATGATTATAAATGTTCGTGCGAATCAAGAATTCTTATATTAGTTTACATTGCAAATAACAAAAAAATAATTTTATCAATTATAAGTAGATAGATATATATGTAAGAAAAAAAAATTATGTATATGAAAATGAATTTGATGGAAAAGTATGAAATAGCGCAGATAGTGAGATATATCATTGAGCCAAAGTCCCCATTGGATCCCAAGCTGGTAAAATAACAGGATCTTGATCAAATACTGCCAATACTTCCGCAGGTACAAACTTTTTATCTACAACTATTTCGAAAACGAACTCCAAAAACCATTCAGCAGTCATTGCGATGTAACCTTTTTCACCACGTTCTTCTCCCCATGAATTCTCTACTCGTAATTTTGTTGGTTTCTCGTCACTCTGTCAGGTGAAAAATCATATATATAATCATAATTTGTTTTCTAGTTTGTGAATTTCATGTCACATTAAAGAGTCCAAAGATTAATTAGTACAATTTTCAATAAGTGAAATTTAGTAGACAATTTTGTTTCGTTATTTAATAGATTACCGGTATAAGAATACAAAAAAAAATCTGTAAACCGCCTGACCCTGCGGGCCAGCCCCAAATCTTCCCACACAGCGAAGTGTTTGATAAAATTATTGTTCGATATGTAAAAGAAATTTTTTTTTCATTGAATATCAATAATCCAGTTGTCTATTTTATAGAAGAATATAGATATTTTCAACTTGGCAATATATTTATTAAAGGAATTCAAACATAAAATAAATATCAGTTGTTATATTGAATAACTATGACCAAAAACAATGTACCAAGTTATCATATGAAGCTTTTTCAAATTAGTCGTTTTTTTACTTTCTAAAAATGAATTAGTAAAATTACTGTTTTGCAGTGAATATTCATTTATTGCTAATGATAAGACCTGACAGATTCAAATTACGGTAAATACCTTATTTTACTGCAAATTTGCCGCACTTTACGGTAATTTGAGTTACAAATACGGCAATATAGGTAGGTTACAGCAAATTACGGCAATTTATGTTACCACGAAATACCGTATTTGACAGCAATTCTTTCGAATATTTTAAATTACTTTAATTTACACTACTTTGCCGTAATTCGTATCCGCCAGAAAGTATACCACCATTTGAATTAACGACATACTTCTCACTAGTATATACTGAATAATTAATATTTATACTATTCAAAATTTATGAAAGTAGGTAATTAATCTTCAGACAATTCAAGACTGAGCATCCATAAACGGAACAAAAAAAAAATTACTCACATCAAATGAGACTCCAGTAAAAACCATTGCATGTGTCATAGAAGATTCTCCATAAATAAGTCTATCGGCTTTGGATAATCCCATTTGAGCGTCTATTCCAAACAAAGAATTTATATCATGTGCATCGATACTATGAAAACCTTGTTTAGAAGCGAAACGTTTGATAACCTCACAACCAAACCACACAGATTCATTTTGTTTAATACTTTTCGCAGTAAGTGATAATAATAATTCAGCTGGTTGGTTATTGTATAATGTTTTACGACCACCCATCACATTTCCTAAACAAGCTACTGAGTAAAGATGACCAAAAGGATGGCTTGGTCTTGGATCCGTTACTAGGCATACTTTTTCGTCAACATTGAAAATTGGTTTGACATATTTTTTATAAAAGTCTAAGCCAGTTATTGGCCCAATACAATGATAATTTTTTGTTTTATCATAGTATTCCCAAGTTATTGATTGTGATGGTATACCTAAACAAATACCAACAATCCGATATACTATATTTAATTGCTCAAGAATTTTTTTCTCAACAGCATCATCAGATGCTTCATCAGTAACCAAACGTCGTAATTCCTTGGCGAATTCTCTCAATTTGCTTGTTAAAATAAAATTCATACGTGATGTTGATTCACTAGTCCATGATTCAGGAAAACATGATTTTGGTACTAAACCATATCGATTAATCAAATTACAAATCATATCCCATTGGCCACCATCACATGTTGGATCATGAAGCAAAAATGATACTAAACGATCTTCAACTTTTTCACCTTGTTTCGCAGTTTTGACAATATTATGTAAAAAATAGTTGCATCGTTCAATCTTTAAAAAAAAAGATTAAATATATAAAATCAAATATCATTAGCTGCTAAAATTTAGATTATATTAATGAGGCCCATAATTTTTGTAATTGTTTAGTAATTATTTACTTATGTAATCGTTAAGACCCAGCAAACTAGTCTAATTACACACTAAAAAAAAAAATTTTGCGATTTCAAGTAAATACATTTACTGGATGGTAATTTTTGTGAATTAAGTAAATATATTTTTAGACTAAGTGTATATTTATTTCATTGAAGTAAATATCATCATTAATACGGTCAAAAGATCTAATAACATATATTTAGTCGAAACGAATTATCCTGACTTGGTTCAAGTACACAATCATGTGTTTTCAGTAACTGATTTCTTTGACTTTAATACTTCAGTTACTTGATACGATGCCATTAAACTATATGCACCGAAAAAAATGCAAGTTAAACCAACGATGATAACATCCTCGCAGCTTTGAACCCACTCTAGAAACATTGTTTCCATGTTATTTTCAGCGTGTTTACAGAGTGTGTTTCTTACATTAGTACACAATGTTTCCAGAGTGTACCTAGAGTGAATACATGGCTAAACCTGGATAAAAAACTGGATAAGCATGAATTTGGATAATTGTAGTATAAATGAATAAATATAGGACGTTTACTCAAGGTGTTAATTATAAATATTGCTGGTGTAGTAGCGCTATGCATATACTGTGTAAGCTCCGAGATTTCAAGGTGTATCCACTTTCGATACGCCATGTTACCACCGTGGATTCGACACGGATCCGTTCGGGATACACCACGTTACCACTACGGGTTCAACGTGTATCTACTCTGGGTACATTCAGGAAATAATGACAATCACATCTTATATTGTTACTCATAAGCTGCGTAGTTTAAAATCAAATTTTGTGAAAATTTGAAAAAAAAAAAGTCGAAGAAATTTTACTTTTTGAAAATTTCAGTTTTAATTTTTAAACATTAATAACTATATGATGATTACTTTAAATAATTTTTTTCAATTTTTCCTGAAATTACACTTAAAGATAAAACAAATGATGTCCGTTTTTTATGGATATTGATATTTATCATGAGTACTATCATGAAGAGTGATCGAGTACTAGTTCCTTGTTCGGGTACTAGGTCTTTTTTACCTTATGCAAGTTGCTTTTAATGGGTACAAGAACGTCTTTTGCAGTTTCAGCACTACGGCCAGAGTACGGTGTTTCTTATAGTATAAACACGCCTGCAGTCTTTCCTCAGTAGTTACACTGTGTTCTTACAGTGGTTAACGGATAATGGAGTTCGACTGTAAAACCACTGTGGAACCAATTTGAAAATACCATAAAACCACCGTGAAAATATAGTTGAAATGCAGTGGAAACGCGGTGTTAATCTAGTGCCGTGACTGCACAAAAAAACACCGCGTTTTGACTGATGGATTTCAATCGCGTTTTCACAGTGGTTTCACGGTATCGCTAAAATCGCAAGAGATATATAAAAGTTGGAAATTCCAAAATTGCACACCTCAAACGCTCATGTGATAGTGCAAAAAAAAGTTTTTAAGAACCTCTAGTTTTCATTCGATGATTTTGACTAGATTTTCTCCATGAAAACTGGTATATTTCTAATATAAAGAAGTACTAAACGGTAGAAATGTCATACATCTCATTGAATTTGGTTATAGTGTGCAATGCATAAGTTATCAGGAGTTGAAACGTTAAAAAGTTATTTTTTTCTATATTTTTTTTTTTAAGTTTCAATGCCTCCGAATTATTGGAAGGAATGGTGAAAACGTAAGTAAGAGGACAAAAATTAAAGCTTAATAAGCAAGCTTTAAGATGCTTTTTACAGTAATTGTCTATGAGTTTTAGTTTCAAAATTATATGAGCTTTAATAGTGAAAAAATGTTTTTTTTTTTTTGAAAAATCGAAGAAATTTGAAACATCCATAACTTCGAAACTAATTAACCGATTTAGCCCATCTTCGAACTTAATCAAGATAATTTTCCATAGAATAAGTGTAGAATTAGGATCCGATATGAATTGACATTACTGATTTCTTTGATGTAAAATATCTATTTCAACCCTTTCCCCCAACGCTAGCCTATGAAGTAGAGAAGTGGCAGAAAAAATAGTAGAAAGGGGCGCATGTACGCACTACTAAGATTGAACCGTTATTCACACGGTCTTACTAAGAACTGTGATTTATTTTATCCCCAAACAGCTCACACCGGACTCCACGAGACTCCGAACCGGGAAAGGGTTAAATTAGTCGAATAATAAATCGACTGAATATTGAGTTGAAGTTATTCTTTAAAAAAACTGTCTGCATGATAGTAAAAATTTAACTTATTTTAGTTTAAACAAAAACGTGTAGAAATTATTTAATGAAATTATTTAAAGGAAACAACCGAACAAAAATATTGTGATCGGAGAATACACACAGATCTTATCACAAATAATTTTCATAAACTCGACTTCAATCTGCAAACTATGTTATTGATCCCATTAGTTGATTGTATTCCGGAAGATGCATTTCATATAAAGATGTCATTTCTACATGTGATCGAACAACATCTTTCCATACTCCTTGTTCAATATTTTTTTGAATGATATTTATAACACTATCATCATTATTGGGACGGACCACATAAAAATGCGTGTTGTCAGTATTAAATATTGTTAATATTTTTGAAGAGCGTGTGTTTTTGGGCTTAGATTCAATAATCATTGTTAACGCAGATCGTAAGCCATCAACAACGAAAGTAACTAATGTAACTCCTAAACCATGGCTGATTGCAATCATAGAGCCTTCATTGCCCCAAATTTTGTCAGCAGCTACCATTCTTAGAAAATCATCAACTTCTGGATTTTCCAAACGATCGTTATCTTGATTGCCAGTTCTAACTTCCACGACTCTCGTTTTACATAATACTTCATAATAATTGATGTTCAAAAGAACATAATTAAGAACAAAAAGTTTGATCGCCGGATATTTTTCTTCATCGTCAAACAAAAGTTCTGCAATTGCTCGAAAGAAACAATTGCCATCACTTTTAACGTTATCGATTTTAAAATTATGCAGAAGTTCTTTAGGAAATCGTTTCTTTGGTACAGTTTTTTTAACAGAATAATTTCTTATCAATTCTGTGTTATCAGTTGCTATTCTATTTTCAATATCCGAACAAACTCTTAAAAAAAATTTGTGTATCTGAGAAACAAGTTTCTTTAATTAGAATCTAATGTGTTTTGTTTAAACATTTTTAAAATGTTTAATTTTTAATTATAATTATGCATAGCGGTAGTAAGTAAAAAATTTTGAGTAGGTTCTTTTATAATTTAAAAAAAAATACTAATATAATTAAAAAAAAAAAAAAAAACAACAACAAATTTTAATAAAAGGAAATTGTATATATTTAAAATTTTTCGTGCTTCCCGCCATTTTTTTTATTTTATTTTATTATTTCATATTAAATGAGAGTTATGAGTCGTGCACTTTTGGATCTTCCAATTTTTTTTTTTATTATGAATTTTTATTCAACTTTTAAATTATTTTAATTTGATTTTTTTATTATTTCTTAATTCCAGTTTATTTTTTTTTTTTATTTAAATTTTTTCTAAATATCCCGCATTTTTTGTTGTTGTAGATGTCGCTCTTTTCTTTTCAATCCTACTGTTTTACGCTAGTGCTGCTGCCAGTAGTTAGTGGGGAGAAAAAAAGAAAAAAAAAAAAAAAACATTTACTTTTGTATAATAACAATAGTAAAAATAAAAATGGCAGCTTAATTTTTCGTAAAAAATCAGTTTTATTGTTTTATTTAATTACAATTAAACTAGGCGGATTTAGATAGTGATTTTCAATAGGGTTCTTGTGATCGATAATAAAAAGAAAATAAAAAAAAAGTTAGGCCGATTAATTGTGTCTATCGAGAGTTATTTGGTTTACTAAGTTTCATACAGGACAATTGACGACTCGTGTCACTGCGATTAAAATAATTTATATTTAATTAATGGAATAATCAATCGACTTAAGATTGGGCCGAAATTATTCTTTAATTAATCGTCTTCGTGTTGGTATACAATTTGACTCATTTCATTGTAATCAAAAGAGTATAGAGAAAATTTAATGTGAGTGAGTGAGTCAAAAAATTTAGAGCGATCATAAAGCACCCTCAGCGCTTTCGCGCTTGAGGTGTGCAAAAAAATAAGCGAAATCAAAGAGGGTCGTTTAAAAAAATCGGTGACTTGGTATGGAATGTAAACCGAGAAAAATCATGCCAAAAATGCGATAAATTGAGTATAAGCAAAAATTAAGGGACATAGATAAATAAATTGATAAATAAATTGAGTATAAGCAAAGTAGTGAAAAGGGGAATCATTTACGCTTATAACATCTAAGCGATTGTAAAAATAATGAATATTTTAATATAACTCGAATGTAATTTTTACTTTTCAACAATTTGTTCAACAGAGGTTATAAGATGTTTTCGGCTAAGTTTTTTTCGGAAACAAAATCTCTAAATACAAACTACAGACTGCACATTTATGCGCTACTGTCTAATCCAGAGAAGTGCGCTCTAAGTTTTTAATAATATTTGTTTGTTTAAGAGAAAAATTCGGCCAAAGTTCCTGATTACTGTCTCAGTGCAACAAAGATAATATAGTTCGCCCCCTTAGGTGCGAGAGAGAAAAAAGTAAGAACCCCTGTTAATTTAAGTGATGTACTAGAAGCAAAACAATATTTACTCATTACGATGAAAATATTCGAACCCATCAATAATATATGACATTTGAAGTAAATCGAATTTTATTGAAATTAATATCGAGTCTCATTAAATCTTTGTATTGATTTGTTTAGTATAAGTGATGTTCTACTTTACATAAGTATAATAATACTCTAACTAAATAGTTACATGATAAAATCAAGTTATATTTACTTCCCAGAAGTATAACTATTCTCACCTCAAAGAATTATAATATTATATCAGAAATTTATGTGCAACAAAATAACACTTTTTTGAACTATTCATAGTTGCAATAAAATTTTTTTGTTACGAATCAAGTTATACAGTCATTTGCTTGATCCAATGAATTTTTCTATTGCCACTACATGATTAAGATAGTTACTTGAATAAAATAGTATTTACTTGCAACTCCAAATTATTTTTCTCAGTAAGTGGGGAATAAATTGAATTTCAAAAGAAAAAAATGTTTCACTTACTTTATCCCAGAAGAATAAATAAGGCTGACTAAATTCAAATTCTTCTAAATTGTATTGCTTCACAAATGGAATCCTGATGACATTCAATGTTGCAAAAATCCAACATCGTCCAGAATTTTTTTGATTTGTCACTGGCTTAACTTCCAAAACTTTATGTTGAAATATATGATTTGTTTGTTCAATATTTGATCTTGAAATACAACATTCTAATGGATCATGTTTTGTACACACATTTTGGGCTAATATATTTCTTTTATCTTCATTAAAGTTCTTATGAAATTCATCTAAAATTTTGGGAGTTAATATTCCAGCTGTGGAAGAAATGAGAAAAATATTAAAAAATTACACTTATTGATGTTAATTTTTTTATTATATTGACTTTTCATAGACTGTAAACTGTTATCTTTCAAGAGTTAAAACGTGAAGAAATAGATTTTCGATAGATTTTATAAAAAAAAATCTGGGCGTCGGTTGGCCCTGCAGGCCAGCCCCTAAACTTCCCTTTGTTTTCGAGTTCAAGGAGCTTGAAAACGTCACTGTGAATATATTTTCGAGCTCTACGAGCTCGAAAATACTATTACATGCAATTATTTTTTTATGAGTTTTTTAAGCTCTAATAAGTTACGTTTTATGCTAGAGTTTGAAAAGTTAAGAATCGAAAATCATTAATGAAGAAGCGGCTTTTAAATTTTTATTCCCGATTATGTTCTATGAAATAAATGAATTGAGGCAGAAATCAATGTCAGTGATCAAAATCAAGATTTGAATAAGTTTTGACTTAGGTCAGAGCAATAATATGTGAAATATCCGAGAAAAATATTAAAAACTGAGTTTTTTCAATTTCTTGCTGACAATATGATTAAATCTAAAGAACAAGTTAGATGAAATTATATGATGGTCGAAAGAGACTATAAAAAGAAAGAGTTGGTATGATTTCAGACACATTTTAGCACATTATATTTTGCCACCGTACAAACTCGCTAAAAACTTGGCGTATCAATGGAGTTTCGACGGTGTTTTTCAGTAAAAAGCGGTGTTTTGTTTGCCATGATGACACGAGGTTTCAACTGTGTTTCCTTGGAGTTTTTACGATATTTTGTCTGCGTTTTCTAGCGTATTTTAAAAATGAAAAATTTTGGTGTAATTAGTAGGTAAAATAGTTGTTTTCACGTTAAAGGAGAACGTGCACTGAAAAAAATCGTATAATATGGTGTAATTTAAGCGTAAAATTGAAATTCCCACTAAAACAGCCGCCGTGTAAAGTAAGTGTAGTTTTGGTGTACTCTTTCTTTCATTGAAGCTCCGGTGGGAATAGCGTGTAAAAATCATGTAATACGATGTAATTTAAGCGCCCGAGTAAAAAAAAAATTATATATGATTTATATAAAATTATACAGAATTATATATAACCATACAGAATTATATATAATTATATATAATGCCACAAAAAAAAATTCAGTCTGTTTTTTTGTCAACAAAAAAACAGGCTTAAAACTTGCAGGAAGGTGAGAAAAGAAGCCTGTTCAAAGCGGAGCTATTAATATTAATATTTAGAGGTTCCTATATCTAATTTTCCATTTCCCATGTAAATGACATGTTAAAAAAATTTTTTTTTTAATTTTTTAAGCTCGGCATTCGCACCTCATATAAATAAGTCCATAAGATATTTTGTAGAGAGTTTAACGCTCTAAAAGAAAGGTCTCTTATCATTTTTTGATACATCTATCTATTCAAAAGTTATTGGAGCTGGAAGTTAAATCTATACTAAATTTTCAGATCTTTTTACTTTTCCAGATAAACTATCAGACTTATTAAAAAATGTCATAGTACCAATCTTGTAGACAACTTTATTCCCTAAAAATTATTTGCAATAAAGTTTATTCAAATTCCGCATTGTTTTTTAGTTATTTTCATTTTAATGTTAAGTTCTCAGAATAGATTGGAAGACTATTATTTTTACGAGCTTAGCGTTAAAATTAAAATAACTAGTAAACAATGCGGCAATTGAATAAACTTCATTTATAATAATTTCTAGGAAATAAAATTGTCTATCAAAAAGGTTCTATGACATTTGTTAATAAGTCTGATAGTTTAGCTGAAAATTTTTAAATAACTCGTCATTTTACTATGTTCTGCTTTCAATTGTTCGATTAAAAAATACAATTCATTTTCATTTTTAACGAAAAACTTTCTTCAAAAAAATATCTCATACTAAGAAATAAAAACACTTTAAGCAATTCAAAATTTTTCACTTTAAGCATATAAATATGTCGATGTGAAAAAAAAAATTTTGACTTAAGATAAAAATTTTAAGATAATTATTTACTTGGTGCAAGATAATCAGATAATTGTAAAATGTATTTGTAATCAATACTAAAAGTTGGAATTATTTTATAATATAAAAATTAGGGTGTGCCGAAAAACAACATTTCTTTTTTTTTGGCACCAACAGAAATTGATGGAATATGTCAAAATAAAAATTCTGTCAGAAGATTGGCTCTTAAATTCAAATTTTAGAGGTAGCCCATCGCATTTTGCGATTTCCGATTTCAATAACATAGGAAAAATTTTTTTTACAGTTTAAAATTTTATCACTCACCAGGAAATTAGTGTATTGGAAAAATCAATGAATACTTGTGTTAAAAATTGAACGTTCCACAAAAAAGGTCTCATAATTTTTTGATAAATTTAATTTTTTGAAAATTATTCGAGGTCAAAGTTGAATTCATAGTAAATTTTAGTATTATTGCACACTTCAAGCGCGAAAGCGCTGAGGGTGCTTTATGATCGCTCTAAATTTTTTGACTCATTCACTCAAATTAAATTATCTCGAGATTTTTTACTTTTTTGGCGAAACTATCAGACTTATCTTAAAATGTGATAGAGTCTTTTATGTAAATCATTTCACTTCCTACAACTTAATTTTCACAAAGTAAAAGTACAGTTCACTTGAACCAAGAAAATTAATCTTGATACAAGAAATTTTTTTCAACGATTCAGAAAATTAAAATTTTCTTGCACCTAGTAAATAATTATCTTAAATCAAAATTTTTTTTCCTCAAGTCAACATATTTTTATGCTTAAACAAAAAAAATTTTTACTTGTTTCAAGATATTTTTTTTTTAATTTTCTAGCTCACAAACCAATCAACGGATTTTTATGCAAAATAAGTTTTTTGTTAGGAAATTGACCGCTCTACAAAAAAAGTTTCTTATCATTTTTTGATAAATCCTACTGTTCAAAAGTTATTTAAGCTTCGAATCAAGTTTGTAGTAAATTTTGAAATTTTTTTACTTTTCCGGCGAAGGTATCAGTCTTATCAAAAAATGTCATAATAACTTTTTTGTATTAGGGTTACAAATAAGTTTCCGCCGTTTTTTAACACAAATTAAATATTTATTGTAGAAGAACGGTAATATAAATTTATTTAAAATATTGCCCATCACTTGCAACCACTTTTTCCCATCTCTCAGACAGCATTCGAATCCCACGTCTGAAGAACTCCTTGTCTTTTGAGGCTATCCACGAATCAACCCAATTTTTGGTATCCTCATAAGATGTGAACCGCTGCGCCGTCAGAGCATGTGCCATGGACCGGAACAGGTGATAATCGGACGGTGCAATGTCTGGTGAATACGGCGGGTGGGGTAACACTTCCCAATCAAGTGTTTCCAAGTACTTTTTCACGGGAGCCGCAACATGTGGACGAGCATTGTCATGCAGAAGAATAATTTTTTCGTGTCTAGAATAGTATTGAGGGCGTTTTTCCTTCAGAGCTCGGCTCAATCTCATCAATTGTGTTCGATAGAGGGCTCCAGTAATTGTTTCGCTCGGATTAAGCAACTCATAATACACTACACCTAGCTGATCCCATCAAATACACAGCATAAGTTTTTTTCCGTGAATATTCGGTTTTGCTGTTGATGTTGACGCGTGGCCAGATAATCCCCATGATTTTCTTCTTTTTGGATTGTCATAATGTATCCACTTCTCATCACCAGTTATGATACGATGTAAAAAACCCTTTTTTTTATGTCTAGCTAGCAGCATTTCACTTAAGCATAATCGGCGTTCAATATCTCTCGGCTTTAATTCGTACGGAACCCAATTTCCTTGTTTATGAATCATTCCTAATGATTTTAAACGATGTGAGACTGCTTGCTGAGTGACTTCTAATGTTAGAGCAAGTTCTTTTTGTGTTTGAGATGAATCTTCCTCCAATAATTTCTCCAATTCTGCATCCTCGTAAATTTTTGGCCTTTCACTGCGATCTTTGTCTTCTACGTCGAAATCACCGTTTTTAAACTTTTGAAACCACTCTCGACACGTTCTCTCACTCAAAGCACCCTCACCATATGCTTCTACGAGCAATTGATGCGCCTCAGCAGCAGATTTCTTTAAATTAAAGAAGTAAACTAATATTTCCCGCAAATGACGCTTACTTGGCTCAAATTTTGACATTTTCAACTTATAAAAATTATATTTTACCAATATAAAATCAATGATATTAATAGGTTATGTTGTTCTTGAATGTCCAAACTATTTTTTAAGCCGGTTATCATCTGCGAACGCTAACCGAAACTCCGTGCCGCGCCATCTACAATAAAACGGCGGAAACTTATTTGTACTCCTAATAGATGATTTTATTCCTTACAAATTATTTCGAATAAAGTTTTTCTAAATTCCGCATTGTTAACAAGTTATTTTCATTTCAATGTCAAGCTCTTAAAAAAATAGATTTCTGATTGTAACGTTGTAAGTCAGCTATCTCCTGCGTCTCGCTTGACACAGCGAGGCCCTCAACCACAAGAGTATTTTGCCTAGCATAGCGAAACCATCACCAGCCAGGCTACCAGTCATCGGGCCGTTTATCAGGCTTGATTCCAGTTCATCATCATCCACAACACAGACCGAGTCAGAGCACGATCGCTCTGTCACTACCACCTCAGTCACGAGGACTTCAATCTACCGAGTGTTCACCAACACCAGAATCATCAAATACAGTCCACTTCTTTAATATCAGCCTGAGTTCATTCAAAATTTATAATAATAAAGTTACAATATAATTTATGTTAAAAATTGATAAATTTGTTAATTATTAAATCTAATTCTTGCCCAAACAGTTTTAGATTATTTAAATTTTCATAGTGCACGGCAAGACATGACTCGAAGAGTTCGAAAAAAAATCATGCATTAAAAAGTATTTTTGAGTTCAAAGAGCTCAAAAATATGTTCACAATAATATTGTGAAGCTAGTCGAGCTCGAAGCAGCGGGAAGTTTTGGGGATGGCCCGCAGGGTCAACTGTTTTCTCGAGTTTTTTTTATCTTTAATAGCCTCTTTGGCTGTACATTATCCTTATCGCACAGAGTTCTATTTTCAACATTAAAATACACCTATAAATAATGAAGTCAAAATATCCGGCGATCAATTTTTATTTATCGGAAATTTTTTTCTCTTTAAGATTTTTTCATGAAATGTAAGCTATACATAGTTTCCGAGTTATTTACAAAATACCGCGACCTTGCTTTCACATATTGGTAGTATAGAAACGGCTATATCTTAGTCGACTTCAAATTCCTCAAAACATCTTACAAATAGATTTTTTGATAATTTTAATCAAATCTATTTGTCCTCAATAATCCGACGTATACCTACTACATTGTTTAAAATCCGGGTGACCGAATTGTTTTACTACCCCTGATGAAGAAAAATTATTTGAAATTATTCAAAACAATTTGAAATTTTCACCAGGGATGATTTAAAGCAATATAAATCGACTAATATATAGATATACACTTAGCATGGGTTAAATCATTTTTTTTTAATCTGGGGCGTTAAAATATTTCTCGTACTATATTATCTTTTGTTATCAACAAAAAAGTTTTCTTAATTATTGTTAATATAACTTTGATCATTACTTCAAAAGAGTATGTTGACGTATTACAAATGAGAAAAAAATTCTTTTTAAGAATGTTAAATGCTGAGGCTAAACATATGCCTTACAAAACCTTTGTTACATTTATGAAAAAAATGAATTGAATAAATCTAATACATTCAAATATTTGTTTAATTGTTCATACAGATTACTATCATAATTCATTCAATAGCCTTAATTGTTATGGTAAAATAAATAACAAGATAATGAAATAACTTACGAATAGCCATAATAAGCGATCAATTCGATGAAAAAAAAAATAAACGAGCGGAATTACTTGAACTCGAGAAAATAACCAGAAGTATCGTTCCTAGGCACAAATATCGTAGTCCAGGCGAAAAAGTCGTCTTCCCACTACCATTAGTTAGCACGTATTTCCTATACCCCCACTATCCATTTCAGGACGACTTTTTCGCCGGGACTACTATATTTACATATGTATATATATATATATATATGCTCTCTTCAATCAGCGGGGGTAAAGTAATTTTTTTAACTTTTTTTTTGCTAATTCGTTTGTTCGTCGTTAGTTCTTGATTGTTTGCTGAAAAATAACGTTTATTTGTTCTCGATTTTTTTATAAAAAATTATTAAAAAATTGACCCTTAAGTTGGCGCCAACTGCAGCTTTTTCGACTTTTTTTTTTATACTTTCGAACTTTTCGTCGGTAGTTTGATTGCAAATAACGTTTGTTCGATGTTTTTGATATTTTTGATTAATAATTGATAAATAATTTTTTTTATAGGCTAATTAATTATTGTTGCGCATGCGCATAACCATTACGTCACTGGTCAACGCGGGCTTATTTTAATTGTAGACTGCGTCTGCAATATAATAATAATAATAGTTATTATTAATACCTACTGCTATTTAAACATTATGTATCGAAAATTAACAAAATATAAGTTTTAAGTAGAGATTCGCGCCAAATAACTACCTCTATATGAGGATGCATTTGGAAATGTTCTAACCATTGCTTTAGCTTATATCAGGAGTATGGAGGGTGAGGTAAGGAGCACTCTCTCTGTGTATATTAAGGCTGGGCCGCACCTAACGAAATCCTGAATTTAAGAATTCTAATTATTTATTAAATAATTGTCATAACAGCAATTTTCTTAGCTTCCGACCAGAAGCCGAAGACGAACTTCCTCGGAAGATTTTCATCATTCGAGTCCCATAAATATTCCAAAAGTAATGAGAATTCTTAAATTCAGAATTTCGTTAGGTGCGGCCCAGCCTTAAATAACCGGTGATCATGGCCGAGCAGTCTAAGGCGTAATACTAAGGCCTCTCGAACTTGATCACTGGCCAGGCGTGAGTTCGAATTCCAGCGGTTGCCGAAAGAATTTTTCACACAGAAAATGTGAGGTCTATCGACCTTGAGATTCGTCCCGTCGCCGACCCGTGAGTGTGATCTGGTTTTAAAATGAATTTGATTTGGTTAAAGCGTGAATTTGATTCGCATACAGTCAGCACCATGTGTCGTAACGTACCTGGTTACAAACGTACCAATAGAAAACTCTATGCAAGAAATTTCTATGCTCGGATATGTTATGTCCTGGGAGGTTACTAGGATCGGAGTTGACGCCACCTCCTGGACAGTGGGCAGTTCGTTGTCACGCGGGACCAATTTTGAATTTGAAAAACAGTGATAAATTTATTGTTGACTATGAAGATGATGATTATGATTATTATTCAATAAAATAATGAAATTATGGATAAGGATAGATGTAATTGATGAAATAACTTTTATCTGAAGACTGAGTTTTATTATAAAGTGTAGATAAGATTTGATCAGTAATAACAGTTGTGTTCGTCAATAATTCTCGGAGAGAAGTGAAGTTACATCAGAAGGCAGAGAGATCTCGGACGCTCCACTCTCCAACTTCTCTCCACTGCGCTTATGTTCACACTCATGCTTATAAAGTCCTCCCAGAAAGTAAGTCGCCGTCGGTTTTTACCCCCACTATGGAAAAACAAGTCTAATCTCACGCCGTGGCTACACATTAACACTACAAACCGAAAATTTCCGACAATTCCCGACGGCGATTTACTCTCTGGGAGGACTTTATGTGTATATACTTATATATCTATGTCTTTACTAAATATACTTATACATTTATACTTTCTACTAATACAAGTTTGAGGTATAAACTTACACGTTTACGTTCTTTACTTTATCCATTATACGATTTTACTTATTACTTATTTTATTTATATTTTATTTTCCTGTACTTGGATACAATATTCCAGTTGAATATTCTAGGTTATCAGAGGTGTATTCCTTCATAATTATTCTATATTTAATTATTTAATACGATTGACATTATCATTTATCGTGAATCATTATTATAATTATTCTATTGCTATATTTCTATATTTTCATTAATTGATTTATTATACGAGTCACTTTTTATTTAATATATAACTGTATATATTAACAGTAATAGTTAAGTTCTTGTGATATGGTTTTCATTTATAAGTAATATTTATTTATTACATATTTTCTTTTCTTATTTGTTTATAACCATATTGACTGTTAACTATAGAACAAGGGCCTATTTATGATTTTTATGCGTGTGTTTTGTTTTGGTTTTAAGTATCGGGTGACAGGATACGTTCCAAGGCCACTCAACCTGTATTTATATTTCTCTGAATACAAAATAAAGATTTATTTATCTATTTATTTAAACTTTATTATAATCTAAATATATAATTTAAGAAGTATGTGCTACGATGATTTATTATTTAAATTATTGACCAAATATGAATAAGACGCAATAAGGGTTGTAAGATCTTATATAAATTTCAAATGGACTTTGAATGCGCGCCTATTTATATATTTCAGGTTCACTAATTCATTAACAGGTAGAGGCACCTGAGGACAAAACAGACATGACATATCTGGTATGTCCTCAGTGGCCTCAGGTGCCTCTACCTGTTAATGAATTAGTGAACCTGAAATATATAAATAGGCGCGCATTTAAATTCCATTTGAAATTTATGTAAGATCTTACAACCCTTATTGCTTCTTATCAATATTTAGTCAATAATTTAAATAATAAATCGTCGTGGCACATAATTATTAAATTATATATTTTACTATAAGAAAGTTTAAATAAATAGATAGATAAATCTTTATTTCTGTATTCAGAAAAATATAAATACAGTTTGAGAGGTCTTGGAACGTTTCCTGTCACCCGATACTTAAAACCTAAATAAAACACACGCATAAAAATCATGAATAGGCCCTTGTTGAATAGTTAACAATACATATGGTTATAAACATATTCATACTCTATAAACAAATAAGAAAAGAAAATACATAATAAATAAATGTTACTT
Organism: Microplitis deprimator; assembly: GCA_964016945.1. Taxonomy (NCBI): domain Eukaryota; kingdom Metazoa; phylum Arthropoda; class Insecta; order Hymenoptera; family Braconidae; genus Microplitis; species Microplitis deprimator. The sequence goes on along the minus strand of OZ024712.1, from coordinate 11,187,992 downwards.
ATAAATGAAAACCATATCACAAGAACTCAACTATTGTTGTTAATATATATATATATATATATATATATATATATATATATATATATATATATATATATTAATTAAAGAGTGACTTATATAATAAATAAATTAATAGAAGTATAGAAATATAGCTTAGAATAATTATAATGGTGTTTCATGATAAATAATAATTTCGATCGTATTAAATAATTAAATATAGAATAATTATAGAGCAATACACCTCTGATAATCTAGAATAATTAACTAAAAGATTGTATTCAAGTACAGGAAAATCGAATATAAACAATATAAGTAATAAGTAAAGTCGTAGAATGGATAAAGTAAAGAACGTAAATGTGTAAGCTTATATCTTGAATTTGTATTAATAGAAAGTGTAAATGTATAAATTATAACTGTAGTAAATTTTTAAGTTGGCATAATTATAATTAAGGACGATTAGATTATAAGATATGAAAATTATTTGATGTGAAAATTATTCTATGCAGATCATTTCTATGCAGGGCATCTTTATGCAAGACATCGCTATGCAGGACATTTCTATGTAGGAGAAATATACGTACAACCCTGATTAAGAAAAATGATTTGAAATGATTTAAAACAATTTGAAATGATTCAAAACAATTTGAAATGATTTAAAATAATTTGAATCGACTAATATATAGATATAATAAAATTTTGGAATGGGTACTTTGTACCCAGTGTGCTTGTCAGGGGTTAAATAAATTCTAAAATCACATAAGCAAATAAAGTTAAAAATATAAAAAAAATATATTTGAATAGTTTAATAATCAGGTAAGAAAAAAGTCTTAAAGCATACTTGTCATAACATTATTTGTTTATGAGATATAAGCATTGTAAGAAATAGAAAATGCTAATTTTTATAAATAAATGCGTGTAGTTAGAGAACTATAACAGATAAACGTGAGGTTAAAAATTGATAAGAAAGCTTAACTCATACTGTATAAAAACGACTCGAAGGTTGAAAACTGTATCTGCAATAGTTGCAAAGTTACAGCAATTTGTTTGTTGACAAATCGAGTCAGTGCTTGGACTTTGTCGTGCTCCAAAATCCAAATGTTTTTTAAAAAATTGAAAAAAAATTTTTTGCCATATTGTTGCAGGTTGCTGTTCTTGTCATTTTTTTATGATCTAGAAAAAAAGTGGAATGAAAAAAAAAAATTGTTTATAACAAATTTTTAAATAAATAAATGAATAAATTGTTGACAAAAAAAATTTTTTTTTTCCCATTATATTTAGAAATGCAAATTATGATTTTTAAAACAAAAACGATCCCTTAGTTATTTATTTTAATAATCAAAATATGAAAAAAAACGATTATAAACATTAAGATATTGTTTTTAAGGAAAAATTTTTTTTTAAAAAATCATTATTTTCATACGCTACACTGTAAAAAGAGCGGTGTTAAAAATGGACTCATTTTAACTCCGCCCGGTGTAAAAATGAAATTACACCGGTGTAGGAGTAGTAATTCACCGGTGTTAAAAATACCGGTGTTAAAGCGGGGTAACCGGGGTAAAACCGGTGTAAAAGCGGAGTAATACCAGTGTAAAAGCGGGGTAAACTGCGCCCGCTTGGAATATTAACTTTAAAGATTATAAAACACAAAAAATGTCAGTTCTTTATGAAAATTAATAAAAAATATCATTTATTAACAAGTATGATGATCAAGTAAGTGAAAATATTCACAAAGTAAAATATTTTAACATCGGTAAAGAATATCTACACCGGCCTAAAATTTTTACACCGGCGGCGGCGTTATTTTAACACCGCATAATTTTTTTAACACCGGTACAGAATATTTACACCGGTGGCGGTGTTATTTTTACACCGCTTTCGGTGTTGTAATTTAACATCGCTGATTTTAACACCTACACCGCTTGGACTTACCCCGGTGATTTTTTACAGTGTAACAATATGGTGAAAAAAAATTTTTCAAAAATATTTAATTAATCCATTTGTTTATAAAAAATTTATAAACAAATGGCATGGAAAAATTAATCATGTAATGCTTAACAAGGATATGAAATCAGTAATAGCTTAAAATTGAAAAAAAAAAATTATTTAACATACATTATTTAAATTCTTAATTTTTTTGTTACTTGAAAAATTAATAAATAATGAAATAAAAATATTTTATAAACTTTTATCACGTCATTTTGTTGAGTATGTTTATAAATAGGGCTCCAAGAAACAAAACATTTATAGATTTATTATTTAAACTTTTACACCGCCTTTTATGACAACACCTACCCGTAAAAAAATGTTAATTAATAATCGAATAACTTTTTGAAAAATGGTGATACAACTTTTAGTACCGCGGAATTATATTCTTTGAAGTGTCTAGATGACACCAGAATTTTTTTAAATTTTTTAATTAATATTTAATAGCATAAAAACATTATTTAACAACTACGCTCACTAGAGCGGCGGCGCACGCATGCCTCAACTGCCGCGCAAAAGCCGATTTTCAACGTTAAATAAAAATTATAGATATTGGAGCTACAATTCGGGGAGTCGAGAACTTTTTTACTCAAATTTTCTGCTCTTTCAGAAACTTTTTTAATATTTGAACTATCACTTATACTTTTTGAGATTTTGCCAAAAAGCTGGACAGCTGATTTTCTTAACGGTTTTTGTTAATAACAATTATAATTTTCTTTTGCAAAAAAAATCCAAAAAACGCTTTTTTCTAGACGCCATTCCGGATCGTTTAAGCCATCAACCATATTTTTAGGAGACTTGTAACTATTTTTCGCAGGTTTTCATCTTCTCGAATATCCTGATAGCACGAGTTGATCGTGAAAAAGTTGGTCATTCATTAGTTTCCGACCAACTTGACGACAACTTTAGCTTTTGCAACTTTTTGCTACAAGTTACCGCCAACTTTCTCAGAAAGTTGGCGCCAGTATGGAGCCGCAACTGGAATGCAAGTTTCTGAAAAAATTGAAAGGAAACTTACCGTCAACTTATGATTGCCAACTTTTGCAAGCAACTTTCTCAGAAAATGTCTATTAACTTTGGAGGGACTAACTGTTGACGGCCAACTTGATGTCCAGTTGCGGCTGCAAGTTTCTCGTCAGTTTCTCGCCAACTTGGCTATCAGGGTAGACTACCCTGATAGCCAGACATTGTTCTACAAGTGTTGCAGTGAAACATTTACGGCTAACTTAACGAGAAAGTTTCTGGCAAACCTTGGCTGTATAATACTTTCCTTTAAGTTGGCTTCAGAATACGGCAGTAGCTTGAATGTAACTTGCCAGAAAAACTTGCCGTCAATTTGAAGAGAAACTTTCAATCAACTTAACGTCATTGTCTGACGTTAATTACTTGTAGTCAAATTAAATAGAAACTTGCAGACAATTTACTGTCAACTTAAAGGTAACTGCTTGCTCTCCAACACTTTCCTTTAAGTTACCTATAAAATATGGCAGTAGCTTGTAGTTAACTTATGGTTAGGGTGGCTATCAGGGTTAAAGGTAACCTGCTTGCTCTCTAACACTTTCCTTTAAGCTACCATTAGATTACGACAGTAGCTTGTAGTTAACTTACGGTTAGGGTGGCTATCAGGGTATGACATCACCCGCAGTCTAAAATCCTGTTTTATCTTGAGTCACACACTATATTTTTCATGATTACCCAAGCGGCACAAAAAAAAATTGTTAACTTTTTGTTAAATTTGAGGCAACAATTTGTTATAGTGTAACTAATTGTTAACATAAAGTTAACAATTTTTTTTTGTGCCGCTTGGGTACCTGCATCGAAACTTCAAGATTCAGTGTCAGCAGCCAGTAAGAAATAAGTTAATTTCAAGCCGATGATGCAGAAACTGTGAGAGAATGAGAAATATGTGATTTACAGTCACTTATTAAATAGTAAATAATACGAAAATATTATTTACACTCATTTTTTAGTAATTTTATTTGGTTAATTAAAACTGTCTCTTAAAAAATGAAATGAGTAAACTGAAGTGACAAGTAAACAAATGAGAGTGATAAGGCTGCAAATGAACATTGAATATAACTGACACCGGGCAGAAACAATTGTGTTTCTTCCCAAGGGAAGAAATAAAATTGTTTCTGCCCGCTGTATGAAGGTATTTACGAATTCGCTAGCAGTTGTTTGCAGCATCAGCTTGAAATTAGCTTGTTTCAACGGGCTGTAGAGACACTGAAACTTCAAGTTTCGATGCTGGTATCATGAAAAAATTATTATTAACTAATAATTAAGTTTAATTATAATTATAAAGAAAAACTAACTAATAATTAAACTTGAAAATATTAAAAACCTAAAAATATTATTATTAAATAAATTTTATTTTTTTAAACAATTTCATGAATAATACGATAAAATAATTTTTCATGATGAATTAGGGGAATTCCCCTTTCGGGCTTTTTATATAGTGGAAACCTAAACATGCAAACCTTCTCAATAAGACAATTTATAGATAAATTGAGAAAAATATAGATAGCCCGAACTGGGAATCGAACCCAAACCATGTCGGTATCGCGCCGAGTGCTCTACCAGTTGAGCTATCCGGCACTATACTATATTGTGTTCAATTTAATCTATAACTTATTGAGCCACACCGTCCATCGTACGGTAATACACCAATTTAATATAGTGGAAACTTAAGTTTAAGTGCCGGATAGCTCAACTGGTAGAGCACTCGGCGCGATACCGACATGGTCTGGGTTCGATTCCCAGTTCGGGCTATCTATATTTTTCTCAATTTATCTATAAATTGTCTTATTGAGAAGGTTTGCATGTTTAGGTTTCCACTATATTAAATTCCCCTAAGGGAAAATTAAGTTTAATTATTAGTTAGTTTTCCCTGTTTCAGTTTAATAATAAAAAATTATTCTATCGTATTATTCATGATATTGTTTAAAAAAATAATAAAATTTATATAATAACAATCTTTTTAATTGTTATTTTTAATTATGACTGACTGAAGCTGCAATATAGCCTGAGATACTCGGCCGCGCACTGTATTGAGAGCCCCCGGCACCCGGCGCGCGGTGATAAATAAATTAATATTGTTTAAACTAATCGCGAGCAGTGAAATTTTCTTTAGGGATCTTAAACTTTAATAAATAACGCATGTAACCGATGAAAAAGAACTTCATTTCTTTACCGAGAAGTCAATGAAATTTTAATTTGTTTACTTAAAAGTTAATTAACAATAAGATTACAAATAAATAATTTTAAGCTATTAATATTTTAATAAAATATAGATATTTGATCATAAATCCTGAAAATTTAATGAATTTACCTTCAACGGTTGTTTTGAAATCTATTTTTTAATTAAAATTACTCAAAATTTTCATTGTAAAAACAATTGTTGTTAAAATGAAAATTTTGAAAAATCGTTTGGGGGATTAATTTTTCATAGTGACTACTTAAGAAAAAAATACGTAGACTTAATTTTTATGATCAAGTGGAAAATGGGGGGTCCACTTGACGTGATTTTACTCGCAACTGCCTCATCGCAATTTTCGATTTTCCATTTAAATAACATGGGAAAAATTTTTTTTTTAACTTTGGAATTTTATAACTCATAAGCAGATCAATTTATCAAAAAACTAATCCCTAATGTTGTAGGAAATTAAATGCTCTATCAGAAAGGTCTCTTATAATTTTTCGATAAATTCAATTTTCCAAAAGTTATTCAAGGTCAAAGTTGGATTCACAATAAATTTTAGTATTTTTTTACTTTTTTGGCGAAATTATCAGACTTATTTTAAAATGTTATCCCGCATGAAAATACCACATATGATAAATATATATAGAAAAATAAATAATCAATATAGGACCATATAAGTGGCCAAAAACGATGTATATTTTCTTATATATAATATAGTAAGTTTTAATATAATTAATTATATACGTAAGTTTAAAAGTTAATAAATGTATTATATATATATTTATTACCATACATGTAAACTTATAAGTTAGCAGATATATGTTTTACATATATTGATAATTATATATGTAAATTTGTAAGCTCTGGCACATATATACACACTAGGGTGCTCCGTTTGAAACGAACATTTTTTTTTTTTCGCTCTCCATCGAAAATCTTGTTCTATATGTTAAAATAAAAATACAGTCCAATTTTGAGCTCTTAATATTAATATTAACCACTGGAACAACGTCGTTGAAGTTTTCCCATGCTAAAAGCACGTAAATTTAGTTTTTTTTCTTTTCAATTAATAAAACTCAGCCCCACTTTTATGTATCGTATGGGTCCAAAGTTTTTCTTAAAGAGAATTGTACGCTCTTCAAAAAGCCAGTATCTGCTTAGCTCTGAGTTCAACTCTAGCTCTCCTGTGAGTCTTTAATGTCAAATTTCGTATCAAATCGATGGTTTTTTGCTGTTAACTCATGAACGGTTGAGTCTAAAAAAAAAAACGTAAATGGCTTTTTTGTAGAAAATTTAATTTTCTATAAAAAAGATTTAATGACTTGTATCTCTAAAACTATTATTTTAAAAAATATATGAAGTTAAAGTTATTAAAATTTTTAATTTTAGCAAAATTTCGAGATTAATTATTTTATAATTAAATAATATTTATATTTTTACCATACGATGGACGGTGTGGCTCAATAAGTTATAGATTAAATTGAACGGAATATAGTATAGTGCCGGATAGCTCAACTGGTAGAGCGCTCGGCGCGATACCGACATGGTCTGGGTTCGATTCCCAGTTCGGGCTATCTATATTTTTCTCAATTTATCTATAAATTGTCTTATTGAGAAGGTTTGCATGTTTAGGTTTCCACTTATTAAATTGTCTTAATTTCTTACTTAATAATTAAAAATGTCTAGAGCGCTGCCGTGGCAATTAAACCAATTAAGTCAAGGTCACACGAAAGCAACCTTTTTCTAAAAACATAATTAGCTGATAAACTAAACGCTGCTGTAGCGATAGTTTAAAAACTAGTAAGCGCTGCTTAATAATTAAAGGACTAACATAAAAAGCATATTTTATTATGTAAAATCATTAGACTGCCAAAAATGTATGTAAGTAAGCTATCATTTTCGTTTAAATTAATGATTATTTTGATTTAATAATTAAAATACTATCAGTAATTTATGAAAGATAATGATTATTACATAAATATACAAAATATAAAAAATACCCTTAAATATTCATCCAAATTAGTTTAAGAACCCATTTAATTTCGAATTTATTCCTAAAATAGATTGTAAATACATAATTTTGAATATCTTACAAATTTTGATTTTTTTTTTGGTAAGTAATTAATAAAATAAGCCGAAAAACTACTAAAAATATAAATATTATTTAATTATAAAATAATTAATCTCGAAATTTTGCTAAAATTAAAAATTTTAATAACTTTAACTTCATATATTTTTTAAAATAATAGTTTTAGAGATACAAGTCATTCAATCTTTTTTATAGAAAATTAAATTTTCTACAAAAAAGTCATTTACGTTTTTTTTTTTAGACTCAACCGTTCATGAGTTAACAGCAAAAAACCATCGATTTGATACGAAATTTGACATTAAAGACTCACAGGAGAGCTAGAGTTGAACTCAGAGCTAAGCAGATACTGGCTTTTTTGAAGAGCATACAATTCTCTTTAAGAAAAACTTTGGACCCATACGATACATAAAAGTGGGGCTGAGTTTTATTAATTGAAAAGAAAAAAAACTAAATTTACGTGCTTTTAGCATGGGAAAACTTCAACGACGTTGTTCCAGTGGTTAATATTAATATTAAGAGCTCAAAATTGGACTGTATTTTTATTTTAACATATAGAACAAGATTTTCGATGGGGAGCGAAAAAAAAAAATGTTCGTTTCAAACGGAGCACCCTAATACACACACATATATTTATATATATATATACATATATATACATCACATATTTTCCTAAAATATGATAAAAACATTATAGAGGTCATAACTTGACGGAAAATAAAAAAAAATTTTTTACCTAATTTTTGAGGGGTACCTTCGTGCCCAAGACTCCCATAAGTACGTTTTCTAAGTTTTGATTTCAAACAACTAAATATAATTTGTTTAATGTGTAGTTTAGGATTTTAAGACGACCATATTCATTTTTTCGCTTTAATGTATTAATTAATCAGAACACTAACTGAACACCTCTTAATATAATTAGATATAAACCACAGTTGTCAAAATGCGTTTGATGAATGCAAAAAAACATATAAATTTAAATAAATTAAAAGCAAATAATAAAACTTGCAAAAAAAATTGGACGTCCCTATCCAAAAATTCCCGTAGAATCCACTCAACTGCGACAAAAATCGCACAGAATCCTATAGACTGTATTGGTTTTTATGCAGTTTTTGTCGCAGTTCATCGGATTCTATGGGAATTTTTGGATAGGGGTCTTGATTGTTTATTTTTACTTATAACGAAACTATTTAGCCTTTTTCTCCATTTTGGGATTTTTAAAAAGTATAAATTGATACCGCAAAATTATCAAACTGATGGTAAAAGTCCGAAAAACATCCCGAGTAAAAACGTAAAATAGCCGCAACACCGCAGCAACAAATTTGCAACAAAATAATAAAATTATAATTTCCGCAACACCGCTGCAACAAGGTTATGATAAAATAAAATTATGATTGCCGCAACACCGCCGCACCACTCGACAAACGAATCGTATATATTTTATCACTTTTGGAATAATTTTCTCATGTAGAACAAGTACAATTTGTAGTCACTGTCGGTAGCGTAGCCTAGTCGTTAAAGCGTCGGTCTTTCGTTCGTAAAGTCCCGGGTTCGAATCCCACTAAAGCGTGTGCGGTCAGTTGATAATTCTAGCGTTTTTTCCCTAAATTAAAAATTTCTACTCGGTTAGAAATTAAATTGACCTCAAATCTGATAACTCCCACATCACAAAAATGATTGAACAAAAAAAAAATAACAGTAAAAAAATACAGACATTGAGTGAGTCTTTTTTTTTTTAATTATTTGAAATTTCAGTACAATTCAGTACAAGCTATGTATATATTGGAAATTTTAATATATGGCCATATATAATTCTTTTTTCCCGGACAATTGAACAAGTATTTGATAAAAACAATTATTTGTATTCTATTCAATCAAATGGAATAATAATAATAATAATAATAATAATAATAATAATAATAATAAATATTTTCACCCGGGGCCGCTGTGTTGCGGCAGAGATATTAATAAAATTTCGACAGCGTGCAGGTGTTGCGGCGGTGTTGCAGCGACGATTCGGATTAAAATAAACAGCGTGCAGCTGTATTGCAGCGGTGTTGCGGCAGATGATAAAAATATAATTTTTTAAGCGTCAAATTTTATTTTTACTCGGGATCATTTGAAGTTGAAAGTTCGACAGTTTTAAAAATTCATAGCTCCGGAACCAGGTCAAAACCAAAGTTGAAATTTTCAGGGCTGTTTGGGAATAGAATGATGTGTAATCTCTGAGATTTTTGAATGATTTTGAATTGATAGAAACAAGTTGTGAGTATCTAAAAACAGCGATTTTTAAGAAATCAATCGGCTTTATGTAGCTGTATTTCGAGGACATAGCAGCAATTAGTAAAATATAGGGTGGAAATCAATAGTGCATACTTCAACGAAAAATTTGAGCTCCTGATCATCTCTCTACTCAATAAATTGTAGATTTGAGAGCACTTTAAAAATTGGAAAAAAATTATTTAAACAGTGGCTCAATTAGAAACCCATAGCTAACCCGGTATTAAGTTTAAATCAATGAGTTATTTTTTTCTTGAAAATATAATGTTAACAGAGGAAGGTGCCGTCTTAATCGAAGCTTTAAGTTATATAGGAGCTGAGGTATGAATTGAATTTTTGGAAATGACTGAAAAATCAATTTTTTTCAAATTTCAAAAAATTCTCCAGCGGCTGGATTTGATCGCATCGAGCTGAAATTTTCAGAATCTTTTCTTTTTCTAACCTACTTTTGAAAAAAAAATCGGCGTTCAAATCAGTGACCCATGTGCGGACACTTTCGTCGAAAAGTAATGGATTTGCCCATATATATATTTTCTGAACACAATGTTTGAATCTTATAACAGCTCCCTTGCGGTATTAAAAATATTCTGGAAATATTCTGGTAACACGATGCAAGCATACGGACTCCAGAGTATTTCTAGAACGGTTTTGTGCCCTATTCTGAGAGTGAACCCAGAGTATTTTCAGAGTGGATGCGGAGTAAATCCAAAGTGTTTCCAGAAAGTATCAAGAGTGGATACATACTTACACCGTTATGCATCCACATTGAATACAAAGTGATACCAGAGTGTTTCCAGAATGTTTCCAGAGTGGGTGGGATCAGAGTGAATACATACTCAAACCAGAGAGTATTCAGAGCAAATAAATACTGACAAAAAAAAAAAATTTACCGAAATATATTATTTTTAGAATATTGAACAAAATTTATTAAATACAAAAATCAATTTTTTTCATTATCTGAAACGTATTTTATGTTTCTGGATTGTAAAAACAATTTTTTCAAGAAAACAAAAATATTTGACATAATTAACACAATGTCATATAGCATCTTCTATATGACCATCAAAACAGGCACTTGTCATTCTGTCAAATAACAGAGAAGTAACCGTGCCAGAATTGTTTTCAAGTATAGAATATAAGAACTCTAAAATACCTATCTAACCAGGAACAGGACAGTAATAGGTTGTGTTATATCCTGGCTGTCAAGCAAGGCCCGTTCTCAGCTCACTAGATTATTTTACCGACATATCGTCTATTTCCAAAATAAGGAACCCTAATTACCAACAATTAGAGTACCTCAAGTAGATAATTATAATAACGTAAGAGTATATTATACCCTGATAGCCAAGTTGGCGAGAAACTGACGAGAAACTTGCAGCCGCAACTGGACACCAAGTTGGCCGTCAACAGTTGGTCCCTCCAAAGTTGATAGACATTTTCTGAGAAAGTTGGTGGCAAAAGTTGGAAATCCAATACGTTGACGGTCACTTTCTGAGAAAGTTGGTGGCAAAAGTTGCTTGCAAAAGTTGGCAATCATAAGTTGACGGTAAGTTTCCTTTCAATTTTTTCAGAAACTTGCATTCAAGTTGCAGCTCCATACTGGTGCCAACTTTCTGAGAAAGTTGGCGGTAACTTGTAACCAAAAGTTGCAAAAGCTAAAGTTGTCGACAACTTGTCGTCAAGTTGATCGGAAACTAATGAATTACCAACTTTTTCACGATCAACTCGTGCTATCAGGGTATATACCATAAGAATTATTCTATCATTTGAATTGTATATCATAAGAATATCTCTAACATACGTATATTTTTCAAATCAATATTCTAATAATAAACTAATCACCGGATGTATAAATAATATAGTAAAATTTACTGAACTGGATATAGTAAAATTATTTTCATATTTTTTAGTGAAATTTACTACATTTTTTTTCCGTGTATTTTCACTGTGAATTTACTGTAAGTTCACTGTGAATTTGCTGTGAAACCACTATCGAATCACTGTGAGATAACCATAAAACTACAGTGACCGAATGGCACAAAATCATGGTGAATTCACCGTAATTTCATCATGGTCTCACAATGTTTTTACTATAATCTCACTGTGATTTCACTGTGATTCCAGGTCCGCGAGGTTATACTTTCAACTTCTCAATTCTATAACTATCATTTGTGAATAAAGTTATTGTTATATTTAAAATACAACACCAGTTATTGCGGGTCACCGTGAGGTGATTTGCTGTCGAGAACCCAATACCTAGAAAGACTACAAATCTAGCTGAGCTGAACATTAACATCGTGCAGCGAAAACGTAACAGTTGAACGCGATCTAGTAGTGAACACTGAACTACTTCCACTGCTGCTTAGCACTGGTGACTTTCTTCTCCTCCACATATACCATCTCCCAGCAAATTTTTCTCTTAAGTCTATCACATTAAAACCCGGGTCAAAAAATTAGATTTGTTTTAAAATAAATGATAAATTCAAATTTTTTTTCTTTAATGTAAGTTTACAAATCGTATTTTTTTTTATATAAAAATGTAATCTGTTTTTGCCCGTACTATTCCTTATCCAGGCCAATATCAGACTTTATTGACTACAAGTTTTAGTCTGTTTTTAGTCGCTTTTAGATCAAAAACAGGACTTTTTACTGAAATAAATAATAATAATAATAATATAGATTCATAAGTCTATTTTAATTTTCGTGATATTTGAAGCATGCTAATGCGCTTCCGTAATAAGATGTCACAAGAACTTTGATGATTTCTAATGTAACAATATTTTCGATTTTATTCAGTAAATAAGGAAAATTTTTTGACATTTTAAGAGTTATTTTACTACTTTTATTCAATACTATAAATATTCAGTCAATAAGAGAACTAAAACATAAAGCTTTTAAAACTTTCATTAACTGTCGACATTTTAAAACAAAAGACACTAAATAAATAGTAAACAAAACGTAATCGATTTTGTAACTTAATATATTTTTTATAAATATTGCCCATAAATAAAAATATTACAAGTCTATGATATAATCTAATTTCGTCCTTGCAAATATTCAGAGCTAAAATTTTTTAAAGTTCAAGCATTAATCTAGTTTTGTCTGCCCGTAACGCAATTTTTTTTTTAAACAACAGATCAAAAAAATTTTCTAGAAGATCAAAAACAGATCAAATAATTAATTATAATTAATAATTAATTTTTACTTGTTGAAAGTTTACATAAAAACCCTGATTATTTCTAAAATAAAAACCTCGGACTTTTTTTTAATTCTTGGAGCTATTCTTGAAAGAGTTTAGAAAAGATCACCGACAGAGAAATTAAAAAATTTCGATTCTTAACTTCTTTATTAACAATCTAAAGCATTGAAAAATAAAAAACGTGAATGAAGCAATCAAGAAAATTTTATTTTTTTTTATTATTTCGTTTTTTCATTGCTAAAAGCTACGCAATAATAATTTTTTAAAAATTTTTACTTGCATTGTTTGAATAATTGTTATAAAGAAATGCATTGTTAATAAGATTTAATAAAAATTTTTTTTGGGAAAAAAACGCTTAATGAAAATAACGATTTAAAAAAAAAAATCGTTTCTTAAAAAATTTTTTTTATTGCTATAAAGCGAATTTTCTAATTAACAATTTTTATGTATTTATTACGAAGTATTCATAAAATCGACTTTTATTCATAATTCATTAAGCAATTGAGTTAGAGCTTCAATCAAAAGCTCAATCTGTTCAATGATTAATGGAGAATGAAAAAGACTTGAAGTGTTGTAGTCGTATCTTCAATAGGTTATTTTAATAACAATGAAGAATAACAAAAAGATAGCGACTAGTCCAAGTGTGCAATAATTAAAAAAATTATATAAAAAATAAAAAAATAAGTTTTTTCTATGTTACATTTTGGGAAATTACCCCAAATTAATTAAAAATGAAAATAATTTATAATTATTAAATTTAATCCAGGTTTGGTCTTGTTAGAGTGTCTATAGACCTCCGGTGGGCCCTGGTCGTCGATTATTTGATTTATTATTGTTTTTATTTTATTTTCGCGATTTTAACTATTTTACGACCCGGTCTTCATGCTATTTATTATAGCAGCAAGTAAATGGTACGAAACTCGGCAGAAAACCCGAACTGCTGTTGAGCGCTCAGGGTTATAGCACAGGGTGGAACCGCTGATAAGCGCTCGCCCCTGGGTGGTAATAATGTTATGGACAGGCCATGGTGTAGATGAAAATATTGGGGGCGCCAATTGGCACCCCAAAATAAGGTTGAATTAATTTAGAATTAATTATAGTTTCTTAATTATTATTCGCGAGAGGGCGCTCGTATAGTGTAGGCACATATGTGGATCGTGTATAAAAGAAACGAATAAAGTAATATAAAAAGGGAAATAAAAAAGTTAGGAAAGTGCTGAAAATCTGCAGAAGATTGCAAGGGACGTATAAAGTGATAAGCTGAAGAAATTCTTGTGTGATAAAGTAAGTTTTGAGCGAAGTAAAAGGCAATGGCAGACGGTAAGGTTAAGGATGATGGCGGTGGGGATGGGCCAGTGATGCCAAGGAGGAAAAGAGGGCGCCCGGTTAAGGTAATAGAAGATCCGAACGAGAAGCAGGAGAGTATGCTACAGTTTTTATCGACGAATGGTAGCAAAGTGGTACATTCGCCTATAAATAAAAACAAGCAAGATGGGAAGAAGCCGGCAGGTGGCAACAGCGTTGAGAAACAGATTAATTTCGAGGAAAATGATAAAAGTGGCAAGGAGGATGACGGAAGTGAAGATGGTAAAGATTTACAAGTGGAAAATAGTGATATGGGGGAAGGTCAAGAGAGTGTGGAGATGGTAGCAGCCAAAGAGGAAATTGACAGGCTGAACCAAATCATACACAACCTAAAAAGGGAGATTGCAGAACAAAGAGAGGCATGGTTACTGAAGAACAGAGCACTGATAGAAGAGAACGTGGAACTGATGGAGAGGGTAAAAGTGCTGGAGAATGGAAAGGTGAGTGGACAGAGGAGTAGAAAAGAGACGAACAAAAGTGGCAGCGATGGGGCGATTGCGTCAACGCCGAACACACATGAGCATGCGCAGAGGAGTACCCAGAAGGAGTGGGACGGAAACCTAACAAACTTTCTGAGAAACGACAGAGACAAAGAAATAAGGAAACCGCTGGCTATTGCGAACGACCACCTAAAGTATGAACTGAAAGAGAGGAGAGAGAGGAGGAGAAATGTAGTATTCACGGTGAAGAGCGCAAGTAGGAACCTGCAAAAAGAGGAAATCCTCAATGAGGCAAGTAGAAAGATTAATATCCCGAAGGACAAGTACAGAATCAATTTTAAGAGCGATAACGTGGTATGCATCACTTTCGAGACACTGGAGGAGAAAAAGAAGGTATTAGAGAGAAGGAGGATGTTGAAAAACTCCGAAATATGGATGGATGACGACCACACCAGAAGAGAAATTGAAATACAAAAGTGGTTGAGAGTAAAGGCAAGAGAAAGGAAACAAAGAGGGGAAGAGGTAAGAGTTGGTTACCTATCATTGATATCAGATAAAGGCATTGAGAAATTTAACGAGGTGACTGCGGAGTTGGAAAAGCATAGAAGAGAGGTTGGTGGGATCGAACCGAGAGGGGGGAATTTTCGTGATAGAAGAAACGGAGCAAATGAAAGAAGACAAGAAGGCGGGTTGTAATGTGCTGGTGTGGAACACACACGGAGCAAAAAAATACAGTGAATTGCAGGAGTTCTTGGAAAATTTTGATGTTATAATACTACAAGAGACATGGTTAGGAGGGGCTATGGCAATAAGAGCAGTGGGTAGAATGTGTACAGACTATAAATACTGGATTAAAGATGCAGTAAGAAATATTGGAGTAAAAAGGGGCAGAATGGCAGGAGGTCAAATTGTTGGGATTAAAAAGAGCTTAGTGGAGGATTGGAAGATAAAAGTCTGGGAGTATGGCTTCGTACTATGTAATAAAGAGAAGCACAGCATAATCTCGATGTACAACAATGTAAGCATGAGTCTTTGTGAGTTCAAATTCAGAGAAACAATTGAGGAATGTATGAGTAAATTCGAAGTAGTCATAGTATGTGGAGATATGAATGCAAGGGTGGGCAGTGCACAAGTATGTAGTGGATTAGATGACGGGGATGGGTGTAGTAAGGAGAGGAAGACACAAGATAACGTCATGAACGAAAATGGGAAAAAATTAATAAAATTGTGTGAAGAGCTAGGGCTGGTGCTCGTGAACGGGAGATGTCAGGGAGACGAAGAAGGAAAGGTAACATATGTTGGCTGTGATAGTGAAACCAAGGGCTCAGTAATTGATCTAGTCTTGCAGGTAGACAGGGGGGACGAGCTAGCAGTAAAAAGGCTGTATGTTGTGCCGAGAACCGAATCAGATCACTTACCAGTGACCTTTGTCCTTAGCGATGTAAGGGGTGAGAGGAAATGCGGTGCCAGGAATGGAAGTGGGGCAGGTGCAGAAAGAATTAAATGGAGCAAAGATAAGGAGATCGAGTTCAGAGAGACAGCACTAAAAAAAGTTGGGGGCAGTGGGGAAGAGAGATCTCCAGGGATAAGTTGGGAAGAAGTGAATCGTATAATATATGAAAGTGCGGGGGAAGTTGGTATGATAAAAAAATCAGGGGACAGCAAAAACGGTAGCAGAGGTGGCATCAAATTCTCAGAAAAATGGAGACAAACAAAAAATGAGATGTGGGGTCGATTAAATGCCTGGTTGAATAATAAATGCAAAGAGTTGAAGGTAGAGTTAATGGAGTGTAGGAGAAGACTCAAAGCAATAGAGAAAGAGGAGATAGAGAAAAATAATGAAGAAAAATGGGCTGAAATTGACAAAGCTAAGGGAGTATCTGAGTGGTGGAGAGCAATAAATAAATTCCGACCCAGGAGAGTCAACAGAATTACAGAAGAAATAACTGAGGATGAGTGGGTCGATCATTTCCAAAATCTACTAAATACAGCGATAGAATCGGAAGCTGAGGAGCCAGAGGAAGTGAGAAGGAACGAACAACCGTGGGTAGGACAGGGAGAGGGGGAGACAAACGACAGTAGTTTGGATGAAGATTTTGGAGAGAAAGAAATCCAAAATGCCCTGAATAGGATGTCAAATGGTAAGGCTACAGGAGAGGATGGGATCCCTATAGAGTGTCTAAAAGCAATTGGTAAAGAGGATATCCAATGGCTGTGCGAGGTGCTAAATAATATTTGGAAGGAAGCCAAGCTGCCGGAGGGATGGGAAAAAGCTAGAATTGTGCCTATACACAAAGGGGGAGTGGAGATTGTTGCGGAAAACTACAGAGGAATCTCTTTGTTGGATGTTGGATATAAAGTGCTGACGAACATCTTAGCAGACAGGATAGGGAAGTGGGTTGAAAAAGAAGATGTGTTGAAAGAGAGTCAAGCTGGATTCAGGAGGAAAAGAGGGGCTAGAGACCATGCTTTTGTGCTGAACTCGATTATAAACGGAAGGCTAAAAAACAAGAGAGGAAAGCTTTATGTGGGATTTATTGACTTGAAGGCGGCATTTGACACTGTTGACCGAGAGTTGCTACTAATGAAGCTGTGGAAAGTGGGCATAAAAGGGAGGATGCACGCATTGATCAGGGAAATCTACAAGAAGACGACAGCAGAGGTAATAGTGAACGGGAAAATGACAAGGGAGTTCGGAACCAACGTTGGGGTCAGACAGGGATGCGCACTGAGTGCCATACTGTTTGACATCTTCATTGATGACATCGATGAAGAGTGGAGCAGAAAAGAGGAAGGAGGAACGGTAATAGGTAAAATAAAAGTGAGAGCTCTAAAGTACGCGGACGATATCGCGATTGTTGCTGAAAGTGCCAGTGAGCTGCAAAAGATGCTAGAAACACTAGAGAAATACACCAAGAAAAACAAGCTGACGGTAAATTCAAAGAAGACCAAGGTGATGGTGTTTAGGAATGGCGGGAAAGCCAGTGACAGTGAGAAGTGGAGTTATAAAGGTGAAGCTATTGAG
This sequence comes from Microplitis deprimator, assembly GCA_964016945.1. NCBI lineage: Eukaryota > Metazoa > Arthropoda > Insecta > Hymenoptera > Braconidae > Microplitis > Microplitis deprimator. The sequence goes on along the minus strand of OZ024712.1, from coordinate 11,170,412 downwards.
GTGGTTAACCATTTTAAGTATTTAGGCTATACTTTCTCCACAAAGAATAGCACAAGTAGGCATGTTGATGAAATGGTAGGGAAAGCGCAGAAAGCAGCGAATGCGGCTTGGGGAGTAATGAAGAGAGCGGGAAGGGACATGAGAGACGACAGAATATACATTATGAACTCATTAGTGAGGTCAGTGGCTCTGTATGGCGTAGAGACATGGGGCTGGGAAAGTACATGTGCAATGAAGAAGATGCAGGGTAGATACGCAAAAATGGTATTAGGAGTTGCGAGAAATACGCCAATGTATATTTGGAGGCCGGAGTTGGGCATAGAGAGCATCGAATACACTTGCAGAAAAAGAGCTATAAAATACTGGGAGGATATATTAGCAATGAAGGAGGAAAGATGGCCTAAAGTGTGCTTGAGGGAGGAGATGAGAGCCATAATTAATAATAAGCCGACGAAGTGGGGTGGTAAAGTGTTAGAGAAATTGAAGGAGATGGATGCAGTGGAGATTTGCCGGTGGATCTGGGAAGGAGGCAAGGAGGCAGAGGTTATAGTAAAGCTAAAAGAAGGTCTAGAGAGATGGTGGAGAAATGAATTGGAAAAAGAGTGGGGGAGGATAGTAGACTCGGAATATAATACAGTGTACAGAGAAATTCTGCCGGACTCTGGAGGGGCCAAGTACCTAAATGTGAGAAACGTAAACAAAACGGACAAAGAAACATGGGCTAGATTAAGATGTGGGAACGTGGGAAGAGCAAGAAAAGGATTTAAGGACTGGAGTTGTAGACTTTGTGGAGGAGGTACAGAGAATCTAGAACATATCTTTAGCTGTGGGGAAGTCTTGAGACTGCAAGATGGTAGCATACAAGAGTTCATTGAAAAGTGGAAGGATGGGAAGCAGGAATGGGAAATGCACTGGCTGCTAGTTAAAACGATGAGAGGAACACTAGTCAAAGAAATTTGCGAATTTGTCAGAGTTGTAGAGAACAAGTGGAGAGATACATAGAAGCGTTATTTGGATGACAGGAGATTTTAGAAGCAAAGTGACTGATAAAAAGTATGCGGAGAGTATTGGTGATGATAAATACTAAGGAAAAACGTGTAATAAGAGAAAAGTGTTATATTATTTATTTAAGATTATTAATGTAAAACAAGTTGTATGGAAATTGCAAATGCTCCTAGAGCATGTAATGAAAATAAATTATTATTATTTAGTTTCTTAATTATTTATGGAGAGTAGAGGTTCGAGCTCCATGAGCTTTCTCGTAAGACTGACTATTTTGTCGTTATAAAAATATAATAAAGCCAAAAGAGTAGACAAAATGTTGACGGTGCATCTCAGGTTCCCTGTGAGAGAATCGACGTGGCCCGGGTCTCATGCATCGCCATCTGTTTTGACTACCCACGAGCCACGGTGACTCTCTTATCGTGACCGATTTCCGTTACATTGCATAAAATTATTTTATTAAAAATAATTAATTTAATTTAATCAATAAACTATTATGAGAACGTAACATCTACAAAAAGAAAACGCATGGTTGTTTTTAGTATTTAAAAAAAAAATATTGCGTAAAAATTGATTTGTTTATAACAAATTGTTTGCTTAAGAAACGAATAATAAATGAATGAAAAAAAATTTTTTGCTAATATAAGAGAACATGGTAAGTGATGATTTAACAAAAAATTATGGTTCCTTAATATTAATATTGAATATAAAAAAAATTGTTAAGTGGCAAATGCGCTGTTTAGCAATAAAAAAATTTTTTCAAGAAACGATTTTTTTCTTAAAAATCGTTATTTTCATTAAGCGTTTTTTTCCTAAAAAAAAATTTTATTTAATTTTATTAACAATGCATTTGTTTATAACAATTATTTAAACAATGAGAGTAAAAATTTTTTTAAAACTATTGTTGTGTAGCTTTTAGCAAAGAAAAAACAAAATAATAAAAAAAATGAAAAAAGTAAATTTTCTTGATTGCTTTATTTACGTTTTTTATTTTTCAATGCTTTAGATTGTTAGTAAAGAAGTAAAAAATCAAAATTTTTTAATGTTTTTGACGGCGATCTTTTCTAAACCCTTTCAAGAATAGCTCCAAGAAGTAAAAAAAATCCGGGGATTTTAGTTTAGAAATAATCAGGGTTTTTATGTAAACTTTCAAAAAGTAACAATTAACTAATAAACAAAAGCATAGTTAAATAAAAAATTGGGATGAAAATTTATTTTCTGTAGATTATTATTGATTTATGTGTTTAGAAAGTACCAAGTTTTTTTTATTTCTTACACTCTGATTTCATCCTGCACTCATTTTGAGCTCATTTTGGAAACACTTTGATTTCATTCTGGACTCACTTTGGGTCTATTCTGAAAACACTTTGATATACTCTGGATCAACTCTGAAACCACTTTGGTTTCACTCTGGAAAAAGGGCACAAAACCACTCTGGAAACATACTGGATTTAGAATGTTTACATCCTGACTATGATTCCAGAGTGTTTCCAGAGTGGGTTGAAGGCCGCAAGGGGTTTAGGAAGACAGAAAAGAATAGATTTTATTTATTCGTACATATATGGGGAGACTTATATGGTTTTATATATCGAAAAATATACAAAAATTTATAAAGTTTAATACATGGTACATATACCGTGCTATAATATAATGATGAATTCTATATGTATTCTTATTTGTTTCCATATATAAATAACATTTATTTTTAAATATATTAAAATTATAAGTTTTCAAATATATAAATAATATATTGAAGTTATACGGAAATATATGAAATCATATAAGAGAAAACATATATAGAAATATAATAAAATCGGCCGGAGTCTATATATATTTCTATATAAGATTTCATGTATTGTCACATATATTTGTATCTGTGACATATATTTCTTAATATATGTTTACCATATATGATATTTTTATGCGAGATAGGACCTTTTTTGTAGATCATTTCATTTTCTACAAATTATCTTCAATTAAGTTTTCAAAATTTTTGAGAGTTCTTTCGTTATTTGTATTTACATTTTAATTCGTTCCGAGAAATCGTATTCTGGACGATTTTATTTACTTACTTTGAAACGCGAATAACTAAAGAACTTTCAAGAATTTCGAAAACTTTATCAGAAACAATTTATAGGAAATGAAATCATCTACAACAAAGATCTTATAGCATTTTAAGATAAGTCTGAACATTTTGTCAAAACAGTCAAATAATATACTAAAATTTACTATGGATCGAACTTTGACCTTAAATAACTTCTGAAAAATGAAATTTATCGAAAATTGATAAGAAACCTTTTTTATAGAGCATTCAATTTCGTATGAAATTATATATTGGTCTTTTCAATAAATTCCCTTGAACAATGAATCATACATGGCCGTATATGGTTCATATATGAAGCATATATGGCCATACATGGAGCATATATGGTCATACATGGATCATATATGGCCATACATGGGCATACAAACTTTTTTAATATAGTCATGCATGGCCATATATGAATCATACAAGGTCATGTATGGCTATACATGGCTTTGTATAACTATCAATGCCTATGTATGCCCATGCCCGAGTAGAATTGAAACTCATAGGTGGCCAGCCCGTAGCTAACAGATTTGAGTCATACCTCATCACTGCCTAATAGAATTGGCCAGCCATAACCTCACTATGTAACGCCATCTTAGCCGATGGCTGACTGATCAAAACAAGCCAGTGGATAGATTCAAACTTATATCCAATAGCTAGGTTAAAACAATGAGATAGTGAGTGTGCAAATATAAATAGCTAATCGCTGGCTAAAAAATATGAGCTAATGACAAGATATGAAAAATAGCCAGTGGTTAGCTAAAAAATATGAGTTCATGATGACGTCAATTTTGAAAAAAAAAAAAAAAAGAAATTTTTTTTTTTTTTATTTTACACTGGCTTTACTTGTCCGTTTTTCAGTTTACAATTCATATTTAGATTTTTTTATTGAGCCGATTATCGAATTAACCGTGATATCCAGTTAGGCGGCGACGGGAATTGAACCTGGATCCATGGGATTACGAGTCTCGCGTGATATCCACTGGGCTGCTACAGCTGGTTGGAGTCGACGTCTATTTGATGATCCATATATGTTTGATGTCGTGCTATTTGTAACTAATAGTGACTAGACAACTATAAGATATTGGTGAGGTGACATTTATTTTTTAAGCAGCTTCATCTACCCGAGAAAAAATTTTTATATATAATCATATAAAATTATATATAATTATATATAACTCAATTATGTATAATCATATATGAAAAATGGCCAAATATAATCATATATAATTGTATATGATTATATATAACTATATATAATTATATTTGGCCATTTTTCATATATGATTATATACATATATTATTATATAAATGTATAATCGAGTTATATATAATTAAAAAATATTTTTGAAAAAAAAAAAAAAAATTAAATACCAAATTTTTGATTTGATTATTACCGCGCGAACGCATTACAAATTCAGAAACAAGAATTGATAGCAGTAAATGATGAAAAAATCCTGGACGTCTGCTGGATTCGAACACGGCTCCTCTTAGCTGGTAGTCCTGAACGTTGATCACTGGTCCACATCACGAGGGTTCAAGTGCTTAATTGATGTATTTAGAGTGAAATGCCGGTAAAGACAGAGTTCATAAGTTTTCGTGATGGATTTTTACAAAATTTAAAAAAACTCCATGAATTTATATGAAATTTTATAAAAACAATATTTGTCGGCCTCGATGATAATTATAGAAAGTTATATAAAATTTTATTAAGTTTCTTCAAATTTTTCAATTTTCTGTTGTGATATGAAATTTAAAAAATCTTATATAAAATTTTGCGAAACATTAAATAATTTCTCAAAATTGTATGAAATTCAACCGATTGAAAAATTGCAATACTACACTTTACAATCTTAATATCAAAAGAGTTCAAACTGTCGTTACATTTTCTTTTTCATTCTCAATGATATTTTCGGTATATCATCTAAAAAAATAAAGTTAATTTGTTTATGCTCACGCAAATGTTTTAATCTAAAACGTCTGAAATCTATTATCGAGTTTATCGATTACTTTGGCCCCAAAAACGTTCGACATTTAGTTGTTATTTTTACACATTTTTTAAAATTCATTCTATGATTATTTTATTTTAATAAATGGATGATAAAAACACTATGACTCAGAAATTACATCAGCATTGCGTAAAATACTGACTTGTCACTGATGTAAAGATATGATTTAAGAGTGACATCCATATTACGTACAACCGTGACTTTGCGACTGACATAAATGTATGATTTTAAAATTACGTCATTATGATATACAATAATGACTTTATTACTACGTATACGGAAAAAAGAAAACTGGAATAGTTACAGTGTAACGTCCTGGTTGATGATTTGGCGCTGGCGTAGTTGAGCGGTTGATTTAAAATAGACGTAATGAAAACTTACATATAATTATAAATAATAATTTGTATAGGTTGAACAGCCACCATTTGGTGGTTGAAATAAACTGGTAGTTTGAATATAATATATTATTTTATATATATCTGAATCCGATTTATTCAATTGTAAAAGAATAGCTATGAATAATGTGTAAATATACAATTTAATCAATTTATAAATTTGTTTACGTACTCTTAACAATAACTTCAAAAGGGTGAGAACGAAGTTGAGTTTTTAATATTGAGCCTGACTGCTCTCTATGATTGTATGTTTCAGACTGTATTCTCTTGATCGAAAAAAACTAGCGTGAATTTCTTATCAATACGAGGCGCCCGGGCATCAGGCCCGCGCATCGTTCGATATAGAAGGGTGGATCGAGATAAGCAATATTCTCGAATGATCCATTCTCCGTTCTCACGCTTTCTTCGTTTTTGTTATTAACAAATGAGTCACTTATCTATTAACAAAAGTTATCTTAGAACAAAATAGGTATTTGTGCAGCTGCACGTCTCGAGGATTTACTCGAGGCGTCAGCGCTTATTTGTACATAACAAATATTAAGAGAAAAATAACTTTATCAATAAGTTTTTAATATTCTAAATAATATTATACTATTTTATATTCTATTATTTTATATTATTATAATATATTATGTCCTATGATATAGAGTGACTTATTAATGATGCCACTTGCTAAATTATCAATATACATCTTAATTAATTAGTTAGGTCTCAGATCGGTCTCTCAACAATTAGTATTTAAAAATAATCAGAGACATCTGCCGAGTAGGCTAGGACGTAACAACAGAATAAAATTTAAAAACCAGCTCGTCATATTAAAAATTACAAAAGTTAAAATGTATACGGAAATTTTTAATTTTATCCTGTAAAAAATTAGTTGTAAATTAAGCAGTAATATTTACAGTTTGAAAATGTAAATCATACACAACAAAATGTAAAATAATTATTACCTTTTGCTCACAGAAAGTTTGTTTCTTTAAAAATCATTTATTCCTCTTTAAAACTGTAAAAATTCCAGTTTAGCCGTTGTGTAAAAATTAAAGTATCAAAGAAGAAAATTTGTTGAGTGGTTCGAGAAGATTTACAGTATGGGCATTCAATTATGAACCTTAATGTAGAATATGGAACTATTACATCTCACACTGTAATTTTTAAAATTTCTATGTCAAGTATCATCAATGCCTTAGCAATCACGAACTTTTACTATTTAAAATGTAAAAATAGTAAAACTACATTTTAAAATATCGTTAATAAGTTTCAGAAAATTAAAAGTTTACTTTTTTAACTTTTACAGTTTGACAACCATTCATTAACGGTTGAAAATTGAAAATTTGTGTTTCAATTCCATGAAATCACTTGCATTTGAATTTGTAAGTTTTACATTTTAGATATTGAAATTTCAGACCGTACCACGGCAATTAGTTGAGTGTACGAAGATACTAATCTTACTCTATTGTCCGTAAATATTTTTTAAATAGTATATGTGAGTGTACGTTGCACTTAGCCATGTCTCAATATTAGAGGTTATAGTAATAAGAGTCTTCTGTTTCACGGGTCTCTCGTATCAAGTTATTGTTCCACGTGGTGTCGTCTAGTGCATTATTTATAACAAATAAAATTAATTCTCAGTTTGATGTGTCCATTTCCAGACTTACAAAATATGTGAGAATTATTGTAGCATGTGATTGTATGTGTAAGTTGTGATAATTAATAATAAAAATAGGAACATTAAAACCTGTACTTTTTAATTTTTTAAACTATTATATTTAAATTACATGAATATTTAACTTTTAACATTTATTTATCTCTTCTAATGAAAATTTTCATTTGTTTTAGTTTTCCTTTGTTTTTGATATTTTATTAGTAGTACTACAGTATTAGTCTTAATTAAATAATTAAAGAAAATTAAATAATTATTAAATTTAGGAAAATAAAATTTTTTAAATTTATCATTGGTAAGTGACAAATTAATATTTATGCAACGTTAATTCAACTAAAAAAATCACAGTTACTTTAATTGAGTTGTAAATTTTATGTATTTTACTGATAAAATTGCTAAATGAATAGCATTAATTTGAAAAAATAACTGAAAATTCACATGTCGTAACTTTAAAATTTACTTTTCGTAGTGGGTTCTATCACTATTCAAACTCAATTATTGAAAAAAATAAACACAAATATTACTAACTGAAAATGTAAAATTTACAGTTTATAGTGGTAATATCGTTATTTTGAGAAACAAGTATTAAAAATTTTAACGTAAAACTTGATGAGAAAAACTGTAAGTTTTGAAGCATATCGAATGATACTTTGATAATTTTCAACAAATATTACAGTGTGAGAAAGTAAACTTACTACATTTTCAAACTGTCACATTTCATACTTAAAATGTAAAACTTACTACGCGGCGCCAAACTGTAACTTTTACAGTTTCGTTTATGAAGCGCTGCGTTACTATTTGAAAATGTAATAAATACTCGTTCAAACAGCAATTATTCCTGTTTTCTTTTTTCCCCCTCGCGGAATTGCCATAACGGTATTTCTACGGTATTTTTTGGGTATAAGTATTATTACGTTATACCCACGGTATAAATGCGGTATGTTCGTGAAATTTTATTACCGCATTAATACCGTAAATATATTGTGTTGATACCAAATTTATATAGGGACTATACCGTATTTATACTGTGGTTATACCGTATTTACACTCTCGCTATACCGTATTTATACGATGATTATACTTCATTTGTATAGTTTTTATGCTGTACTTTAACGTCGGTTATACCGTATTTATACGGCCGCTATACCTCATTTAACCAGTGGTTACAGGGTATTCATACAATGTTCGCACCGTATTTATACGGTGTTTATGCCGTATATATATATAGTGGTTATGCAGCATTTATACGGTGATTATGCCGTCTCACTCTTACAAGCTGAAAAATACTTTTCATATCTTTTAGTTTTATTAACAAGCAATCTTCAGATTCTATAACAGATACAATATGTTTTACTACTACTTGCATTCTTAAATGACTCATCTCTTGACTATATTCTGCTTTCAACTGTTCAATAAAAAAATACAGTCCATTTTCACTTTCAAAAAAAAAATTTTTCAAAAAAATTTCTCTCATATTAAAAAATAAAAACTCTTGAAATCGGTAAAAATTTTTCAATTGAAACAAAAATATGCTGACTTGAGGAAAAAAAATTTTGAATCAAGATAAAAATTTCAAGATAATTATTTACTTGGTGCAAGAAAATTTTAGTTTTCTGAATCGTTAAAACAAAATTTCTTGAATCAGGAATTTTTTTCTTGATTCGAGTTAACTGTTTTTTCTATGTAATAACCTGTTTAGAAAACCTCATAGAATCTCGTTAATTCCCATAGAGATTTTATAAGAATGAATGAGTTCTATGAGAAGTGCTATGGTTAAGTATAGGACCTTATACATGCAGCTATTAGAATCTATCGGATTTTTTTAACAGGGTAATAATTCGCAAGAATATCAGATAATTTCGAAATACATTTAAGATCAGTATTAATAACTAGAATTATTTTATGATCAAAAATAATAAAAGTTATCCAATTTAAAGATGTTTAAACACTGCAGTGTTTATGTAGTATGGGTATTTTGACATAAAAGTTTTTTTTTAGCTCATAAAGTTCTTTATTTGCACGTTATGAAAACCTACACGCGTCTTTTGAATTTTAGTTTCTCTACACAGAAAATACAGTTAACGAACCAAGAAAAATATTCTTGATACAAGAAAATTTTTGGTAATTGTTTGGAATCAGGGTCAACCACATTTTTCAGAATTCCAAGTGCTTACACCTTAAAGATCCATAATTAAACTTTTTCCACGTGTTCAGCTACACGGCGGATTAAATTTTCTGTATGAGTTTATGTCTCTAACACCAGATATCTATCTGAACCTTGCAATTGAAATGTCAAAAAATGTCAAAAATAACACAAAATCATGTGAATTTTCAAAAATAAATTTTTCTAATAAATATAAGTAATTTTATATAATACCGTAAGATGGACGGTGGTGATAGAAAGGTCGATCTAAGAGTTACAAATAATTTTTGAACTCTTGTAATAGTGAAAATCAGCATATTTTTGTTATTTCAGTATTTTTATTGTGTACAACAGCTCACATAACATTTTGATGCAAGTAGTTTGGATGGTATCTGCCTTCCCTCGCTAGTATAGTGTCCGGCTGAAACCCACAACACTGTTTTACGCCGGCCCGTACTAGTAAGAGATGTAGTCTAAGGCAAGAGTGCGTTAACATAGCCTTACTGACGAGTCCGTTAACGTACTTAGGACGAAACTACAAACATTATGGCAAATAGGCATATACCTTAAGTTTTGGTGGTTGACTTAAGAGTCAATACATAGAATGATATGAAAAATATGTCAAATAGTGCAGTGTAGCACGGAACTGAAAAATCTCAAAGATAAATTCGAAATTAAGCAAAATTTACACCTTAATTAGATACCAAGTGTGTATCAAAGCTTATATAACATCAAATTAAGCTGAAACAACTTCAATCCGCCGACAAATGCTTGGGATTGAACGCGGTCCCTAAGCCATTTGCCAGGTTTTGGATTTTTGCTTGTAGAAATACCTGTTGACCCCACTTCCAAATAATTACCAAATTTTTTTTAACGATTCGGAAAATAAACATTTTCTTACACCAAATAAATAATTATTTTGAAATTTTTATCTTGAATCAAAATTTTTTTTCCTCAAGTTAACATATTTTTATGCTTTAATCGAAAAACTTTTACTTGTTTTAAAAGTTTTTATTTCTTAATATAAGAGATATTTTATTGAAGAAAGCCGTACCAGGTTATTGTAGCAATATTGCATTTTTTTGTTAAAAAAAAATAAAATTTTTTGAAATAATAACTATTTGTTAAACGCAAGAATTTTCGTATGCTCCAACCAAAAAAAAAAGTTGTACAAACCGAGAGAAAAATTTCTTGGTAGAAAAGATATATATGGAGGAGAGGGAAGTCACTGGTGCTAGGCAGCAGCAGCGAGAATAGTTTGGTGCTCGCCACTAGATAGCGCCTACGACTTGTAGTGTCCCTGGTAAGAAACTGATTTCAGAAGTCTTATATTCCAAACTTGTGACTATTCTGGCCTGGGTACTCCTCCGTAATTTGACAGAGTGATAAGTACCTTTTCTGATGGTAATATAGTACATCCTATATTACATAATGACAAAAATATTTATTATTAATGTTTCCATAAATAATTTATCTCTGAATTTGAACTAGAACTTTGAAAAAAAATATTTTAATCAAAAGTCTACAGAGTCTCTACTGTATGATTAAAAATATACGAGTGACATAATACATTGTAAAGTAATATATATATATATATATAATTCCGTATAAACACCTTATTAAATCAGTACAATTGTTGTGTAAACTCAGTAGAAATACCGTATTATTACGGTAACAATGCCATATTATTACGGTAGAAATTTGGTATTAATATCATATAAATAAAGTATTAATATTATAGAAATGCCGTATTAATACAGTAAAAGTACCGTGTTATTACGGTAAAAATAACGTATTTATACAGTAGAAATGCCGTATAAGCTCCGTATAAACGCAGTATAAGCTCTGTAGGAATACCGTAATTAAATTTCACAAATATACCGTATAAATACGGTAAAACTACTTATTATCGACTACGTTTATACTCTTTTAATACAGTGTTCAAACCGTATCATGAAAACTGCGAGGGAGCCGTTATAACAATGTGATGTAGATTTTATGACAAGCGTACGTAATACCTAAATCATAACTGTGACGTCATACAAGAGTCATGCTTACATCAATATGATGTCAAGTTTTTACATCATATTAAAGTCATGTAGAACGTCAGATTGACATCAAATTTACATAAGATGCCGTGACATTTCTATGACCTACGTATGATGTCAAAACAAGGTCATGTGTTTACTGGGTACTTCCAATTTTTGAATACCATGAAAAAAAAAATTCTTTTTTTTTTTTAAACACCGTAATGATTATATACAATTATATATGGATATATGTATAAGATTATATATAATTATATATGATTAGTTATAAGAAAATTTTCTCAGAATAGTATTATATATAATCATATATAATTATATACGGAGCTACATATGACACTCTCCGTTTAAATATTGCATTATATATAATCATATATAATTATGTATTATTATATATAAACATTTTTTCTCGGGTAACTACAACTAACTGAGGAAAACAATAAATGTCTCAAGCAAATACGCTGTTCTCATTGACGCGCCACCTGGTGTCGAAATTTTTGCTTCGCCCAAGTAAATCTGTTACTTGGTTTGAGAGTTAGTAGTCCGGTCAATTTAGACCAAAAAATGAGAGTGAAGTTACATAAAGTCCCAATAAGCTGAATTTCAGTGAAATTGTTCAAAATATAATTATAAACAATGTCTAGAAGTTCCCCATCATAGGTGGCGTGGAAACGTGTGCATATTATGACGATAACAACTTTTATAACTTTTTGAATCGTTATATCTCAGAAACGGTGGCTCGTAAGAAAAAAAGTATTGATACATTTTTTATAGATAATTTTATGATCTACAAATTTTGTCTGAGGTACTTTTATGATAAAACTTACCGTTTTACTGAAAATCGCGAAAAACTCATTTTTTTGACCTTTGACCTTGAATTAAATTTTTTCCTTACAGGGAAATGATGGGGAACTTCTAGACATTGTTTATAATTATGTTTTGAACAACTTCACAGAAATTCAGCTTGTTGGGACTTTATGTAACTTCGACTGTCTAAATTGACCGGACTATAGATTTATTGTGTGAAAACAAACCGACTATTGAACTAAGCATAAGCGAATCTTGATTTAAGAATCCTGAAACTCCTTGAGCCAAGAAATAAATTCTTGAAGCATAAAGAATATTTCACTTGAATCAAGTTAACTTTTTTTTCGGTGCAGATAAATGAAACACTTATTACGGGGTTAGGGGTAGTCAGGATTTTCAAAAAATCGATTTTTTTTTTTGCATTTTCGTTAAGTGTAATATCTTAAAAATATTCTCTGAAAATTTGAAGTTGATCCGATAATTATTTTTCGAGTTATTCGACAAATAACAAAAAGCGCTCGGGCACTTCAAAACGCTCGGGAGCAGGTAGCTAGCGGCAGCTGCAAGCAACCGGTTTCTCGGGTTCTATTGTCATCCATGAACTAAATTTTGATGTATGTAGTAGTACCTAAATTTATAAATACCCTACTATATATATTTACAATTTCTAGGTAGTATAAGTACTACAAATTTTTTGTTTTTCGCCACGTCACTAGTATGCCTGTAGCAGTTGCGGAGAGCAGTCGATAGTTGTGCGTTATTAAAATAAATTATTTTTGAAGTTATTTATTATGGGACGTGATACGAAAAAAGTTTCGAGAGAAGTTCGGAGATCTGAAAATATCCGTAAGTCGTATTCAAAGAAACGAAAAAATGTATTTAATCCAAAAACGGCGGAACGTGATGAGTGTTCGGAGTACATCGTTTAAAAAACTGAAACAAAATACTGAAAACGATGTACCCGAAAGTTGCACCACTGAATTTCGAATAATTAATTTTATTACAGTATTCACTGCCATTTCTGCTCTTGTGAAATGTAAAAAATGTGATGGAAACATTGCATTTCAAACAGCTAGTACACGTGGGCTGGGATTTAAAATTGTAGTTTCTTGTAATAACTGTGACAATGAATATATTCCTTCGTGCTCTTTCATTGGGCATTCCTATGAAATAAATAGGCGCTTCATTTTTGTAATGAGAATACTAGGGATAGGATACGAAGGTTTGTGCAAGTTTTGTGGCCTGATGGACATGCCATCTTTTTTAGATAAAACTACGCATACAATATTATTGGAGCACATTTTAGATTGTGGTAAAACCGTTGCAGAAGCCTTGATGAAAAAAGCTGTGAATGGAGAAAAAGAAGCAAGTAGTGAAAATGAAAATAAGAATGATTTGACTGTATCGGGAGATGGAACCTGGCAAAAAAGGGGATTTACATCGTCATTTGGAGTTTCTTCTATAATTGGCTATTTTACTGGAAAGATTCTTGATATAAACATTAAAAGTGCTTATTGTAAGCTATGTGAGTATTGGAAAAATAAAAGAAATACGGTTGAGTTCGAGGAATGGTATGATTCGCATGTAAATGGGTGTAGTGCTAATCACAAGGGGTCTTCTGGGAAAATGGAGGTGGATGCGATGATTGAAATGTTTCAGCAGTCTGAAACAAAATATGGAGTTAAATATATCAACTACATTGGCGATGGTGATTCGAAAACTTATTCTGGAATTATAAAAGCAGATCCTTACAAAAATACAACCGTAAATAAAAAGGAATGTATAGGCCATGTTCAAAAGCGGATGGGGACTCGACTGCGTACTCTGAAATCTAAACAAAAAGGTCTTGGTGGTAGAGGTAAGCTTACAGGAAAAGTTATAGACAAATTAACTGTACTATGGTTTATCTCTACGTCGTCATTGCGATTCTATGGAAGATATGAAATCTGCTATTATGGCAACTTTTTACCACTACGGTTCGACTGATGAAAATCCGAATCATGATGTGTCCAAAAGGCGAAGATTCTTGGTGCTCTTATCAGCGCGCTGAAGCACGTGGAGAGCTTGATACTTATACTCAAGATTATTCTCCCTTACCTCCTGATGTTTTAACAGCTATTAAACCGATTTACGACGATCTCAGTAATGATAATTTACTTTCAAGATGTGTAGGTGGATTCAATCAGAATAATAATGAGAGCTTCAACCAACTAGTGTGGAAAATATGCCCAAAAACCGTGAATACTAGTTATACTATCGTACAAATTGCTGCATGCATAGCTACTTGTATATTTAATGAAGGTATACATTCATTATTAATGATTATGAATACCCTAGGACTTGATTGTGGGTCTAATTTCCATCGGTATGCTGAAAATAACGATGCTGCACGTGTGAAAGTGGCAGATCAGCGCGCCAACGACAACACTCGGGAAGGCAGAATGCTTCGTAGGCAACACCAAATTGACGTTTTGGAAACTTCCACAATGGCTGAAGATCTACTATATGGCCCAGGAATAGATGACTCTGTGTAAGTAATTAAATAATTCGTATTTCTGTACGTAAATCTAGTGTGAAACTTTAAATGCGTTTTTCTCAAAACTATGTTTTTTGAACTGGTGACAACTGTAACTCGATAACCGCTCAGTAGATTTTAATGAAATTTATACAGCTTTTAGAATACATAATAAACTCAGGCCTGATCGAAGGATTTTTTTTTTTTTTCAAAAATTTCGATTTTTTAAGAACAATTAACTGTTGATTTTTTCCTGAAAATCTAGAAAAAAATTTCCTGAGGCCGCCACTTTGTTAATTTTTGAAAAAAAAAAAAGCTTCAATCAGGCCCAGGATTATCTATTTATAAAACTAACTTTTTTCATCCGATTGATTTTAGATGAATCTCCAAGGACTTATAACAGTCACCGCAAGGACCTTTTTTTGAAACTGGGTCAACACAGACAGCTATAACTTTGAAAATTATAAATTTTTTTTTTTCAAATTTTCGTGACTTCAAGTCAAAACATTGTTTAATAATGCCATATTATTACTTTTGTAAAATAAAATGATTTAATAGCAAAAAAAAATTACTGAAAATTCTCATTTTTTCGTGTCTCTGACTACCCCTAACCCCTTAAGTCTCAGCCTGTACGTCAAATGACGTGAGCATTTACTTCTTTACTTACTGACCTGAAATCTAACTACCCTGATAGCCAGACATTGTTCTACAAGTGTTGCAGTAAAACATTTACGGCTAACTTAACGAGAAAGTTTCTGGCAAACCTTAGCTGTATAATACTTTCCTTTAAGTTGGCTTCAGAATACGGCAGTAGCTTGAATGTAACTTGCCAGAAAAACTTGCCGTCAATTTGAAGTGAAACTTTCAATCAACTTAACGTTATTGTCTGACGTTAATACTTGTAGTCAAATTGAATAGAAAGTTGTAGACAATTTACTGTTAACTTAAAGGTAACCTGCTTGCTCTCCAACACTTTCCTTTAAGTTACCTTTAAAATACGGCAGTAGCTTGTAGTTAACTTATGGTTAGGGTGGCTATCAGGGTAATTATTTCGAATATCGATAATCCAATAATTCCCATAACATTTAATTAATTATGTAAAATAATATAATATAATAGAATAATATTATTTAAGATATTTGAACGTTAAGAATATGAATAATAGTTGATAAAGTTATTTTTCTATATTTTATCAAATATAAATAAGCGCTGACGCCTCAAGTAAATCCTCGAGACGTGCAGCTGCACAAAAACATCTATTTTGTTTAAGATAACTTTTGCTAATAGATAAGTGACTCATTTGTTAGTAACAAAAGCGAAGAGACCGTGAGAATTAAATACTTTCAATAAATATTAAAATGGATTATTCAAGAACATACGTTATCTCGAATGACCCCTCCATATGAATCGATGCGCGGGTCTGATGCCCAAACGACACGTATTGATAAGACTTACTCTCGATCAAGAGAAATCAGTCTGAAATATAGAATCATCGAGAGCAGTCAGGCTCAGAATAAAAATCTAACTTCGTTCTCACTTTCTCAAAGCTATTGTTAAGAATACCTTAACAATATTATAAATTACCTCAATTGTACATTTCACAATTCTTCAGCTATCTGTTTATTCATTGAATAAAACAGATTCAGATAATATATTTAATAATATATAAAAATAACCAGTTTATTTCAACCACCAAATGGTGGCTGTTCAACCTATTTATAACTATTTATTATAATTATATGTAAGTTTGTCATTCGTCCACATTCATAATCAACCGCTCAACTACGCCAGCGCCAAACCATCAACCAGGACGTTACACACTGGTACATTCCATATCTTATTGTAAAATCAGAAATCGTTTGTGCTTGTTTAATTTAAAAAATAAATGAAACCAAAGAAATAAGTTTTTCAGTGTTATATCCTAGCTGTCAAGCAGGGCCCATTCTCAACTCACTAGATTATTTTACCGACCTATCGTCTATTTCCGAAATAAGGCACCCTAATTACCAACAATTAGAGTACCTCAAGTAGATAATTACAATAACGTAAGTAAAGTCCTCCCAGAGAGTAAGTCGCCGTCGGTTTTTTACCCCCACTATGGAAAAACAAGTCTAATCTCACGCCGTTACTACACATTAACACTACAAACCGAAAATTTCCGACAATTACCGAGGGCGATTTACTCTCTGGGAGGACTTTATATATAATATACCATAAGAATTATTCTATCATTTGAATTGTATATCATAAGAATATCTCTAACATACGTATATTTTTGAAATCAATAATCAAATAATAAAATAATCACCGGATGTACTAGATCCCACGTATGAGAACATTTTTCATTTTAATCTTAAAAGTATAGTCAACTGAAGATAATTTAATCATTTTAAAAACACAGCTGTCTAAACTATTAGTAATAATTTGTAACAAACGCAAATGATATGAAAATGGACTTTGACTTTCGAATAAATAACTTTTCTCAGAAATTACATCAGCCGAGGATTAAATCCCTTCTCGCGCTCGACGCATGGGTCTTATGCCCAATCGCCTCGCGCTGATAAGCAATGACGAGTTCAACGACCAATGAGTGTGAACTCTGATCAACAATTTAACCCCGCTTAATAATTCTCATCCCACTATTTTTGGTGATTAGAATACCTTATAAAAAACCCTTGCTCGGAGAGCAGCTGGGCGACTTCTCGTTTTGAATTCCACTCTCAGATTAGACTCAGTTCACGCCAGATTTTTGACATCAAACTTACAAAATTATCAAGTCCATAGTCATACCTTCTGTACGTTTGAATACCGAACATATTCAATTTGTATCATAAGTGTATACTTTCAACTTCTCAATTCTATAACTATCATTTGTGAATAAAGTTATTGTTATATTTAAAATACAACACCAGTTATTTCGGGTCACCGTGAGGTGATTTGCTGTCGAGAACCCAATACCTAGAAAGACTACAAATCTAGCTGAGCTGAACATCAACATCGTGCAGCGAAAATGTAACACAGTTTACAACAAAATATGCTAAATACTTAGTTTTTGTTTATTTATTTACTTTCAATTCCACTACGATTTATCCTATCCACAAACCCTCAAAAATTTAAGAATTTGCTAGCATCAAGTTAACATTAAAATATTTAATTTGTTAACATAAAGATAACATTCTAAATCCGATATGTCAACATAAAAAAGTTGTCACTTTGTTACCTTTTTGGTATAAAAAAACTAATTGCTATTTGTCAGCAAGATGTTACAAAGTGTTATCAAAAAGATGACATACTGTTACCATAAAGTTATGTTTTTGAAATATAAAAAAGTCCATTATTGGCTGGATATAAGTAGTGATATCTCTTGGAAAAAAACTGCCTTTTTACAACGCAAAATAAATGGTGACATGTTTTTTGTTAACTTTTTCGGTAAAAAAACAGTTAACATGTTTTCTTCTTCAAGGCAGTGAATAATTTGATTGATTCTCCAACAATTTTGTTAGATATCAAGTTCAGCATCCCGTATAAGAATCTAAGGGAAAATAGACTCTTAAAATTTCCATACGCCAATAAGTTATTTATACAAAAACGGTCCCAGGAATAGAATTTTTAAATTATTTAATGTAAAATGGACAATAGAGTGAAAACTGAATCCAGTAATAAAGAATAATTAAACTGTAGAATTATTTATGTGGTTTATTCCTCAAGATCATTTGTTATTTCTTTGTAGTTTATTTTTTTGTTATTATTCGCAATGTGATAACGCGAATGAAAATTAAAAAAATTTGTAAATTGCTGAAAGCGTTAAATAAATAAATAAACATTAGGCAACTTGGGAGTGGGCCGTACCTAAGAAAATCTCGAAATTTATATTTCTAATTACTTTGTAAATATTTATGGGACTCGAATGATGAAAATCTTCCGAGGAAGTTCATCTTCTGCTATTGGTCGGAATCTAAAAAAATTGCTGTAATCAAAATAAACTAATAGAAATCTGAAATTCAAAAATTCGTTAAGTACGGCCATATCTTGAAGGAAAAGGGACATTCGATCGATAGATTTCCAGAAAATTTCCGCTCCTCCATCGACTGTCCGTCATACGTAATGGATTCGACAATAGTTTCAAGCAAATACAACTCATTCAATCGATAAGTGTTAAAATCTGTACCAGCTAATAACAATGACATTGAAATGAAATAAAAATTAATTTTCTGCCCTCCAGCCGGAAAGTGGCAACTTTCGGGCCGCTGCCCTGAACGAAGTTGCGACTTTCAGGCTCTGTCGAGCAGAAAAATAGTATACGCACCTTGGCCAGTAAAAAAGAAAGCCTCAGACCACATGTTCGTCAGCCTCGGCTTCGCCTCGGCCAACAATTACATGTGCTCTGAGACTTTTCTTATTTTACTGGCCTAGGTATGTAATCTACTATTAAGCTACAGTCATGACAAGAATTGCAATTCTTTACTATTATAAATATAATCATTAGATCAACCAATGATGCTGAAAGTAACAGATTTTGTTTTCGTTCAAATGAAAAAATTAAGTACTGACATTAATTTGAAAATTTCCAAGCGCCATCATTTCCTAAATACTCAACCACTTTTTTAAATTTTTGAACTTAAACAAGATGATTGCCTAAAGAATAAATATACAAAATTTTAGTAACATCCCTCAAAAACTTTCACGATATAATGATATATTTTGTATAACAAAAAAACTAATCGTAAAACGTTATTAAAATTGGAAAAACTACAACAAATAGTAAAATATAGTTTATTTCATCAGCTTTGGCGTTCTGTTCACCCAATAAAACTAAACGTTTCAGTTAAAGATTTATTCACGAAAGGAGCCACACAAGTAGTATTTTTTGCACGAAGGCTAAATATCTATGTAGCCTTCGTGATTTTTTGAATTTTAAATGTCCACCATTTCTAAACTGGTTGACTGATTTTGCTGATCTTCTAACTAAACCGAGATTGTCGTCCATAGAATAAGTATATCAAGTTTCATTAAGATCCGTTTGAAATTGCGAGTGCTATCGCCTTCACAAGGCGCGTTATATCACATATATAGATACACACGTATAAACTTCTTAACTAACAGTATTTTTGGAATCTACTTGGCGAATTAATTATGATAAACAATATCGATATTCTTTGAAAATTTGACCGTGAAGACTAATACAATAGATAGTTTTCTATGAAATTTATTAAAAACGAAGCTTTCAGTTTATCTCGAAAATTCTAGTCCAGGATATAGAATTCATTTCAGTACATAAATAAAAATAATCCCTTTATCATTGAAATTAGTCAATTAGTTATCGAAGCTTAACTGACCATCAGTATAAAAATGGCGTTTCGAAAAAAACGCGGTCAAAGATATCATTAAACTCACTTATTGTTATATCACAAAATAATAAATTGCTAGAAAAATTATGTTTCGGGTAGTGATTAAAGAACGGAAAATTATATAATGGATTTTTCATCGTGGTGAATCACATTTAGTGATTGTTCTTACCTTCAATTTATTTATCACCAATGATAGCATAGTTATTATAATTCGAATATATAAGATTTCAAGCAAACGGTTTATTTTTTTACACTTTTAAATACTAGAAAATTTTTATATACTTATAGATCTTATTGACTGTAATCATTTTTGGGGTAATCTACTCCTGCCGGAGGACCTAGATTGAGGTAAAGTGCGCCACTCGTTTTAGCCTAGAATAAAAAGTTAGGTCATTAAAAAAAAAAAAAAAATCAAAAACTATAATTTAAACGAAGTCATTCATACAATTGTGAATGTAGTAATAAACATAACAATTCCGGCAGCGAGTGTTAAATTATATCTCCGTTGATTTTGATCATAGAGTTCTTGCCATGATCCCGATGGTACAGGTAATTCATCCATATTTGCATACTTAAATGGCTTTGACTCTTGATGGTACGTACGGACACCTTGATAAGAACAGATCATTTTCAATTCAAATAAATAATGTCGTTACGTAACATTAGTTACTAGTAAATATGAAAATAACTTACTCTTTTGTGTTATGCGACCAACTGGTCGTAATAATCGAGACAACATCATGAATAATTTAAATCGGACAACTCAAAGAGATTAGATAACTTTATAAATCGATGTAATAAGATAATAGAGTAACTTGTTGGTTAAGTTTTATAAAAATCGATGTTACGGTTGTCCCGTTCCACCACTCTTAGCTACCTATTGAAGTGCGCATATGTCGGCTAAGACGCATGTGCAGTGCAGCCAGATTGTGGAATATATATTTTTGTCCCTTCCCTGATAGCCAGACATTGCTCTACAAGTGTTGTAGAGCAACACTTTCGGCTAAGTTAACGAGAAAGTTTCTGGCAAACCTTGGCTGTATAATACTTTCCTTTAAGTTGGCTTCAGAATGCGGCAGTAGCTTGAATGTAACTTGCCAGAAAAACTTGCCGTCAAGAGAAACTTTCAATCAACTTAACGTCATTGTCTGACGTTAATTACTTGTAGTCAAATCAAATAGAAACTTGCAGACAATTTACTGTCAAGTTAAAGGTAACTGCTTGCTCTCCAACACTTTCCTTTAAGTTACCTTCAAAATACGGCAGTAGCTTGTAGTTAACTTATGGTTAGGGTGGCTATCAGGGTGTAGACATTTGTATATATAAATTTGCTTACCTTCTGAAATGGTAATAATGAAAATTTCTGAGGGTAACAGATCCGAGCTAACCTTGCCCTGATAGCCACACTAATCATAAGTTAACTACATGCTACTGCCGTTTTTTAAAGGTAACTTAAAGACCTACACAATTTTAGCACCTCATTTTAAGAATTTCGTAACGATAATGACCTTAATCGATAGGTCTTCGTTAGGTCCGTTAAGGTCCACCAAGTTTTTCGTTAGGTCCTATTCTGTTTTTTTAAAAATAATTTTTTTAATTTTCCATAAAAAAATTTACTATTTAGCACCTAATTTTAAAAATTTTGCAACGATAATGACCTTAATCGATAGGTCTCCGCTAGGTCCA
The DNA here is from genome assembly GCA_964016945.1 of Microplitis deprimator. NCBI lineage: Eukaryota > Metazoa > Arthropoda > Insecta > Hymenoptera > Braconidae > Microplitis > Microplitis deprimator. The sequence continues at coordinate 11,148,713 of OZ024712.1, read as the reverse complement.
CCAATTTTTCCGTTAGGTCCCCTTTTTATTTTTTTTAATAATTTTTTTAATTTTCCATAAAAAAAAATTACTATCTAGCACCTCATTCATGATTGAGTTATTGTTTTTATCATATTCTTTTTCGTAATCGTTACGTCAGTATTGGTTTATCATTTTTAACATCGTATCAATTGTTTTAAATATTTTATTAATAATTATATTATAATTTAAATAAAATTCGCACATGCGCATTTTACGTTTATTCTATATATGGCGCGGAATTTAAATTTTTCCCTTTCCCCTTAAGACCATTCTCCAAGGGTGCCCCCCACTTTTTGTAAAAAAAAGTGGCGCTGCCTGGCGGCGAACAGCCGAACTAAAAATTCCTAGTGCAAAAAAAATTTCAAAACTAAATTAAAATTATTAAAAAAAAAAAAAAAAATATAAATCCATAATCTTTAAATAAATAAAAAAATACAGATTTTATTTTAAAATCATAATTTATGATAAAAATGTCCTGAAACGTGAAATTAAGAAATTAAATTTTTAGTGACCTTGAACTGTCAATCTCGTATTTATTTTACAAAGGATATAACAAATTAGTGAAAAAATCTATCAAAAAAACGGCAACGTACTCGTAATTTTAAAGATATGTAGAATATTTAAAAAATAACTCACAGTAATTAAAAATTGTCTGCTAAGCGTAATATCTTGAATAAATTTCAGCATGAAATTCATCATCTAGTAATATTTTATTTTGACAGATGTAAACAACAGGTCTGTACTCTATTTGGGGCGCATGAAAGGCGCTTGAATATAGTCGCGGGAAAAATTAAATTTGAAGCAATATTTATTTTTTTCAGAAATAATATATAGAATAATGTATGCCTGCTTATGAAATATATATATATATATATATATATATATATATATATATGGATTTATAAATGGTTATATATACTCATAACAATCTTCGTATATATATATATATATATATATATATATATATATATATATATATATATATTAGGGTGCGTCATTTCGGAGCAGCATTTTTGTTTTAAGTGCATGTAGAAAAAATCAGTTCAACACAAAAAAAAAATTTTTGCGCAAGAAAAAAAATTTTATGTCTATTACAGACCTAGCTCATTGAAAATTTAGATTTTCCCATTTAAATAACACGGGAAAAAAATTTTTTTTAACTGAGTATTTTTAACTCTTTAAAAAATCAAAAGATCAAATAGACTAATACATATTTTTGTAGGAAATTGAACGTTCCACAAAAAAGGTCTCTTATCATTTTTTGATAAATCCACCTGTTAAAAAGTTATTAGAGCTCTAAGTAAAGTTGGAGATTTTTTTACTTTTCCGACGAAACTATCAGACTTATCACAAAATGTTGTGAGATATTTTTTGTTGACAATTTTATTCTCTACAAATTATTATTCGTAAAGTTTTTTCAAATTCCGTATTGTTTTCTAGTTATTTTCATTTTAATTTCAAACTCTTAAAAAAGCGGTTTCGATTGATTTCAAGAGCTTGACATTGAAATGTAAATATCTAGAAAACAATGCGGAATTTGAAAAAACTTTACTGGGAATAATTTGTAGAGAGTAAAATTCTGAACAAAAAAGATTCTACAACATTTTGTGATAAGTCTGATAGTTTCGCCGTAAAAGCGAAAAGATCTCTAACGTTACTTCGAGATCTAATAACTTGTGAGCAGGTAGATTTATCAAAAAACGATAAGAGACCTTTTTTGTAGAGCGTTCAATTTCCTACAAAAATATTATTAGTTTATTTAATCTATTTATTAGTTAATGAGTTAAAATTACTTAAAGCTAAAAAAAAAAATTTTCCCGTGTTATTTAAATGGGAGAATCGAATTTTTCAATGAGCTACGTTTGTGATCGACATAGAATTTTTTTTTCTTGCGCAAAAACTTTTTTTTTTGTGTTGAACTATGATTTTTTCCACATGCACTTAAAATAAAAAAATGTTGCTCCGAAATGAAGCACCCTAATATATATATAATTATGCATATAATTCTTCGTGTATATATATATAATTATGCATGATATTATTTATCATGTAAATATTAATTTGTATCATTTAATCATGCCTGGCTAGTACATTATACCTGAAGCTATACACATGAAGCTACGCATAGGTCTATACATGATTACATGTAATCAGATCTGATTATGAATTCATGTACAATTAGATACAGGTATGTATACATATAATTAGGTTCGATCAGGCTTGACCGACATAAACTCGGATATACGTATGTATAAGTCCATATATTACGACTGCCCAATTTCAAAACACAGTAACTGACAAAAATAAATTTTTTTTAATATGTATTGAATCATGTCCAGAAGACTCTACTGGAACTAAAAATACTAAAAAATCGATTTTGGAAAATTTGTCCCTTACTGTGTTTTGAAATTGGACAGCCGATTATTCGTTTTGATTCAGCTTGTTTTATATAAAACCTGAATAAATCAAAAACTTATTTTTTTTTTTGGCTCAAATTTTTTTTAACTTCCCGCTAAGAAAATCGAAGATTTTCGAAAAATACGGGAAGTTATTGTTTTCACTCCGATTTTCGAAAATCGAGTTTTCATCAGATGTCGACGTTTTGAGGTCCTAGGAAGCTGTTCTGACTATTTTCAGATTGATATTTTCAGTTTTCGGGCACAACCACAAATCGATAGTACATGACAAAATAAAAATTCTGTCAGAAGATTAGCTCAAATTCAATTTTTAGACGAATCTCATTGCGATTTTTGATTTCCCATTTAAATAACATGGGAAAAAAAAGTTTTAGTTAGTTTAGTAAATTTTTTAACTCGGCAATGGCTCATTATACAGATAAGCCCAGTATACATTTTTGTAGGTAATTTAACGCTCTACAAAAAACGTTTTTTATCATTTTTTGATAAATCCATCTGTTCAAAAGTTATTGGAGCTGGAAGTCAAATCTATAATAAATTTCCAAATCTTTTTACGTTTCCAGCAAAACTATCAGACTTATCAAAAAGGGCATATGATCTTTTTTATAGACAATTTTATTTCCTACAAATTATTTGTAACAAAGTTAATTCAAATTCCGCATTGTTTTCTAGTTATTTTCATTTTAATGTTAAGTTCTCAGAATAGATTAGAAGACTATTATTTTTACGAGCTTGGCATTAAAATGAAAATAACTAAAAAATAATGCGGAATTTCAAAAAACTTCATGGAAAATAATTTGTAGGAAATAAAATTGTCTATAAAAAAGATTGAATGACATTTTTTGATAAGTCTGATAGTTTTGCTGTAAAAGTAAAAAGATCTGGAAATTTATTATAGATTTGACTTCCAGCTCCAATAACTTTCGAATGGATGGATTTATCAAAAAATGATTAGAAACCTTTTTTGTAGAGCGTTAAATTCTCTACAAGATTGTGCTATAGACTTATTTATATGAGGTGCTAATGCCGAGCTAGAAAAATAATAAAATAAAAAAATTTTGTTCCTATGTTATTTAAATGGGAAATGGAAAATTAGAAATAGGCACCTCTAAATATTAATATTGAGCTCCGCTTTTAACAGGCTTCTTTTCTCACCTTCTTTCGAGTTTTCAGCCTGTTTTTTTGTTGAAAAAAAAGTCGCCTCAAATTGGCACACCCTAGTATATATACTAGGGTGCTCCAAAAAAAATCGATATTTTTTTTTTCTTTCAGCTGTTGTAAAAAAAATTTCTATACATCGAAAAAAAATTCTGTCAAAAAGGACGATTTTCTATTTCAATTTTAAAAGGTGGCGCTGGCTCTTCGAATTTTCCCATGCTAATAGCATGGGAATTTTACTTTTTTTATAAAAAATCTCATAACTTCATTTGAAGTTAAGGAAAAAATTTGAGTCATGGATTTTTTCGTAGGAAATTTTATGCTCTACAAAATTATTCATTAGTTTATAAGCTCTAAAACGTACAATTCAAAAGTTACAGGTATTTGAAGTTGATTATTTTTTAAAAATCAATTGAATGGTTGTGATCATGTTTTTAACACAATCTTTACATAAATTGATTCTAGAATAAGTGAAAAATATGATAATCGTATAATAAATATGATAAAATAATAATTTTGATCGTAGCTGAGTTTTATTTAAAGTGAATTTAGTAAAAACTTTTATTACCTTTATGTCACATAAGCAGAAAATTATAATTTCCATGAAAAAGTATTTATTATACATATTAATTAATCATTAAGTACAAAATTTATATTGATGTTTTTGAAGCCATTCTGTAATAAATAAAATTCGTTACAAAGCCTTTGTTTGATACTTTTCATGAGAGTAGCAGTTTTTGTGTAAATACCGTTTGAACGGGGATTTTCAAAAACTCATCAACTTTAAAAATCTGTAACTTTTGAACCGTACGTTTTAGAGCTTATGAGCTCAGGAACAATTTTGTAGAGCATAAAATTTCCTATAAAAATGTTTATGACGCAAATTTTTTCCTCAACGTAAAATAAATTGATAGGATTTTTTATTAAAAAAGTAAAATTCCCATGCTATTAGCATGGGAAAATTCGAAGAGCCAGCGCCACCTCTAAAAATTGAAATAAAAAATCGTTCTTTTGACAGAATTTTTTTTTTCGATATATAGAAACTTTTTTTACAACAGCCGAAAAAAAAAAATATTGATTTTTTTTGGAGCACCCTAATATATACCTATATCTAATTACACATGGGTTCATAGTCAGATCTGATCACATGTACTCATGTATAGACTTATGCGTAGCTTCATGTATAGCTCCAGATCTAATGTACTAGCCAGACATGATTAAATGATACAAATTAATATTTACATGATGAATAATATCATGCATAATTATATATATATATATATATATATATATATATATATATATATATATATATATATATATAATTATGCATGATATTATTATTATTATAGTATATATGTATATACGAAGATTGTTATGACTATATATAACCATTTATAAATCCATATATATATATCATAAGCAGGCATACATTATTCTATATATTATTTCTGAAAAAAATAAATATTGCTTCAAATTTAATTTTTCCCGCGACTATATTCAAGCGCCTTTCATGCGCCCCAAATAGAGTACAGACCTGTTGTTTACATCTGTCAAAATAAAATATTACTAGATGATGAATTTCATGCTGAAATTTATTCAAGATATTACGCTTAGCAGACAATTTATAATAACTGTGAGTTAATTTTTAAATATTCTACATATCTTTAAAATTACGAGTACGTTGCCGTTTTTTTGATAAATTTTTTCACTAATTTGTTATATCCTTTGTAAAATAAATACGAGATTGACAGTTCAAGGTCACTAAAAATTTAATTTCTTAATTTCACGTTTCAGGACATTTTTATCATAAATTATGATTTTAAAATAAAATCTGTATTTTTTTATTTATTTAAAGATTATGGATTTATATTTTTTTTTTTTTTTTTTTAATAATTTTAATTTAATTTTGAAATTTTTTTGCGCTAGGATTTTTTTTAGTTCGGCTGCTCGCCGCCAGGAAGCGCCACTTTTTTTTACAAAAAGTGGGGGGCACCCTTGGAGAATGGCCTTAATTATTACATGATTATTAAATAAATAATTTCATGAAAGTAATCCATTTAAATTAAAATATGGTTAACTTTAATGACACTGAAGTTAGCCGACGTCTGATAATTTTTAGATTTTTTTTAAATCGGTAAATCATAAAAAAAAATTTTTTTTAAGTGAAACTTCTTTACGGAGGCTAAAATTGAACGATTTGAGGCAGAAGAGGGGAGGTAGCACCAGAGAAGAAACATTGAGTGAAAGTTTAGAATAGGCATGAAGGGGCATTGCTTGTATAGCAAGCCTTATATATTTTAAAGAGTGGGGGGAGTTGAGAACAGTCGAGTAGAATGGACGAGTGTAGTGCGCATGTGTCGTAATTTAACCACGTTATTCATATATAAATTAATATAAATAAATATATATATATACAATATTGGCCATTAGATCTTGTCGGGTAGTATAGCTTCGGGAAAAAAAAATCTTTGAAAATTAAAATATGTATAACTAGTTTTCTACTAAATGTAAATATATATGTATACTAATTGAACGTAAAATTATATATATGTATTGTAAAATAAGTCACTAAAAAAAATATGGTCAGTATTTAAAAATTTGTAGAATTTTTGTGTGTACTTGAAAATATCTATAATTAAAAAGAACTAAATAAAAAAGTTAATAAAAAGTAATTTCTATAAATAAAGACACACCTCCATATAAATTACTGTATAAAATTCAATTTCTATAAATAAAGGTACACCTCCATATAAATTATCGTATAAAATTTAATTGCAATTTATAAAAACATAAAAAATTAAAAATAACTGTAATTATAAAGGTATAAAATCATTTAAATATATTTAAAATATTTTCTTTAATTGAATAAATGAATGAACGAAAGTATGTTATTTCAAAGAGAACTAAAAAAAAATTACTACACTGTAAAAAATAAGGTACTGACATCAAACTCCCTAGGAGTTTGACGAATTTCCTCTTCAGTGAAAGAAAATTCGTTTGAACCATCAAAAACTAGTTTGTATCAAGAAAATTATTTTTATTGAATTAAAATCTCTACTCGATTATGAGAAATTGCTTAAGCGTTTATGTTGAAGTTTTTAAGTTTGACCGTAATTAAACTAACATTTGATTGAATAGTAAAATATATTTTAATTAAAGTTTGGATGTACTTGATTTATAAATAAAAACTTGTTGAAGCAAACTTTTCAATTTTTAGAAATTTAACTGAAACTCTTGAAACGTTTGGTTTGACAACTTTACATATTTCAATGAAACAAAAGTAGTTTCCTATAATACCGAATGTATCGTGTCAACCGACTAGTTTCTTGGAGAGAGAATCCGATGAAATTAAAGGAATAATTTCACGCACTCACATTAAAACTGAAAAATACTCGACAAGAAAATAAATGTGTTTGTTACAAAATATCGAACTATATTCGAATGGAAGTCTTTATATTATCGATTCGAAAAAAAAATTTATTTATAAAAAGAGCCACATATTTATCTCGTTTAGATCAATCTACAAGCAATTGACTGTATATATCCATTCAATATGAAAACAAACTACTAGAAAACTACTACGAGAAATCATACCTTTAATTTCCTAAAGTTCATTTGTGTTTATATAAATACAATCAATCTGTATTTTGGAGTGTGTGATTTGGCACAGTGAATAGCAGATCGGACTTTAAATGCGAAGGCGCTGGGATCGATCCTCCGAGTCGGCATTAATTTTTTTTTTTTTTTTTTTTTTTCGCCATAAAATTTATGGACACACCATGGAACGATGAACTCACCGTGAAAATACCGTGAATTTACGGTTAAAAAACTGTCAAGCCATCAGAAAGCCATTGTAAACTCACCGTGGAGATCGCTGAAAACCACTGTGGAGCTACCATAAAACTACCGTGAGATTACTGTAACCTCACGGTCGAAACACCGTGAAAACACTTTTTAAATGCAATGGAAACGCGGTCGGAATACAGTAGCGTGACTGCACAAAAAATACCGTGATTCCACTGCATTACAACCACGTTTTCACGGTCGTTGCACGGTGTTTTTACTGTGACGTCACCGTGGCGCTAAAACCGCAAGGGTATGTAAAGCAATGACCAAATTAAAATTCATGGTGACCATTTATATAATTTTGATTCTGATCAAATTGAGCTGTGAAGTGAGTCTGTACGTTCATTTTGGAATGCTAATATATTTCAGGTGACCTTGGAGTTTTGAATTTATATTTTTGAATTTTCTGTTCCTGACCAATTAATGATAATATTTGACCATTTTTTCTCTCGTTTTGTACCATCAAAATAACAGCTAAACGATGATTTCCAACGAGTTTGGGGTGCTATGTATTTTTTTTTTAAGCCCAACTACTGAAAATCGCTTTTTCTTGCGCACAGACTGCAGACCAAATTATGAATCGCATTGACCATTTCATATCACTCAATTTCCATTCAAACAGTATGTTTTTGGGGGCTGAATGTTGACTTTATCGTGCTAAAATTTTTTATATAGCCTTGGAATTTTATACTCGAAATTCCGCAAATCAAAACCCTGACCAAATTACAAAAGTTACTGACTAAATATGACCAATTATTCTAACTGTGAGTGAGTCCAATATTCGTACTTTCCCCCGCTATCGTCGAGGAGCCGTTTCCGAGTGCTGTCTTTTGGACGTTTTCGAGCGACCCTTGAATATTAAAAATAAAGCTTCTCGATTTTTTCACCATCAATTTGCATGACAATGAATAAAAATATAACCAGAGAAATAGAAATAATAAGTTATTTGCATACTTTTTTATTTTTTAATTCAATTTATAGGTTTTTTCGCTTATTTAAAACTGACCAAATTTTATTGTTTAAGACTGTCCTGTATATTTTTGGTTATGCAAAAGTTATATTTTACTGAAATGACGATAATTGAGTTATAAAAAAATACAACAACTAATTCAAACTATTAGTCACATATTATCAGTAATTATTCAAAATTCTTGAGCGCCGTTTAAATATTTGAATTTTGGGCTGAAATTTTCAGCATAGTCATGATTTTACTAATATAAACTATTGCTGCCACGAGAAAGAAAAAATTTTGTCATAAAAAATCCGAATTTCAATCATTTTTGATATTTTCAAAATTCGTGAGCGACCTCTTGAAAATTTTTTATCGAGCTGATTTTTGGAGAGACTTCGTAAAACATCGTAGGCCAAAAAATTTTCATGCGAGATCAAAAAAAAAAAATAGTCGATTTTTTTGCGCCACCCTAATATTGATGATCATCAATAAAAATGAAACTATTATTTTTTACGAAAAAATTATAAATTTTTATCGACCGCCGCACCACCGCTGCACCACTACCGTATCATACCGCCGCACGACCGCTGCACGACCACCGTTTGGTGGACTATTCCGCCGCACGCTAAAAATATATTCCTCCAACACCGCCCCACCACCGCTGTACGACCGCCGCACGCTAAAAATTTATTCCTCCAGCACCGCCGCACCACCGCTGAACGACCGCCGCACCAATGCCTAAGTATAGCCCCAGTTTCACAAAAAAAATAGCATATATATGCCAAATCATTTAATGATTAATTTATTAATTTACCATGCAATAAATAATAAATAATCCGAGAAAAGTGCATTATGAATGGCCATATAATAAAATTTCCAATATATACACAGCTATGTATAGAAATTTCAACTAAATTAAAAAAAAAGACTCGATACCTGTATTTTTTTTTTTTTTTTTTTTTTTTTTTTTTTTTTTTTCAATCATTTTGGTAATGCGGGAATTGTTAGATATGTGATTAATTTAATTTCTAGTCCTCGTAGAAATTTTTTTATTTTGAGAAAAAACGCTAGAATTATTAACTAACCGCACAAGATGTAGTGGGATTCGAACCCGGGACCTAACGAATGAAAGACCGACGCTTTAACGACTAGGCTACGCTACTTTTATAATTAAAGTTTATTTCAGAAAAAAAGAACAACATAAGTAAATGGTTTACAGGCAGATATAAACTTAAAAAATACCTTTGTAACAATATTTGTATTTATATGTAATACGTATAGTTTGATGGCGATTGTTTGTCGCTCTCGCAAACTTGATGTATTTTGCCTAATGGCGGTTCCTTCTGGATGTATTGTAGTAATATGCTTATGCTAAGATTTTTATATGGTTTATAGTATAACAGTAAAAAAAAATGGAAAAAAAACTGTTTATATATGGTTTGAGATGAGCGTTACTTACTGACTAGGGTATCTATTTACATATTTACATTATTTACAAGTTTTAATTATATATATTCAGCTCCTATGGCTAGTCTTCTTTTTAGTTGGACTATCTCTGGTGTTCCATGGTCTATTCACCAGTATTTTTTAAATAATCTCTTGTGACACATTGCGTCACATCTGGGTATGGACGTTGAATAGACTGAGTTATTGGTTAGTGTGGCTGGGTTTAGCGCTATTCTCTTATTGGCTTTGTTGCGGCTCCAGTGGTATAAAATTGGGATGTTATTTTTGTTTTGTACTAGGTTTAGTCTGTCTATGTATAGGAAAGCTTGAGGGGGAACGCACCCAGATTCGCATTGCTTAATGATTGCGGATTCTTCGTATGAAGCCAGATTATTGATCAATTCGTTATTTATGTTTTTGAGTTTACTGAAGTATTCTCTGGTTAGGTTAACTATGAAGGTGTCTATTCGCGGAATATCAGCCAGATCATATAGTAGGTCGTTACTTGTATATTTTCTGTAGTTAGTGTGGGCGCTTCTGTAGGTTCCGAGCGACGCCCTCAAACACTTCCTTTCGAAGACTCTATATTCTTCCATGGCAGCTGCTCCCATATTCCAGATGATTGGTGCTGCGTAGGATAAAATTGGCCGTACTAGTAGTTGGTAGCAAATTATTTTAGCTTTCCTTGATAGATATCTATTGTGGAATAGGCGTTTGTTTGCATTAAACGCTTTTTTCGCTTTTTCAAGCTGAAGGTTGGAGTGAGTGGTGCCTCTCATTAGATAGTCTAGGTGAATTCCTAGGTATTTAACTGATTTTGAGTGCGGGATGTCTATTGCGTCTTGTGTTCCTGGTTTGAATGTGGTTATTTTGAAGTTGTTTAAATTTACCTTTTGTAGTTTTGATAGATGTTTTTGTGGTTTTCTGAACAGTATTGATTCGCATTTGCTAGGATTTACTGAGAGGTTCCATATTGTATAGTGATGATTGATTTGGTTTACAATGGTATTTAATTTGGATTGTACTACGTTTGGGTATTTACCCGCTGCGTATACTATTACGTCGTCTGCGAATGCGGCTGAGTACGTATTGTTATTGGTGTTGAGCTGGTATAAGTTTACTATTGCATTGGTAAATATGTTAAATAGTTTCGGAGATAGGACTGCTCCTTGTTGGAGGCCCTCAATTATATTAAAGATGATGGTAGAGATAAGTTCACCGTTCCAGGTTCTAAAGGATTTGCCTGTTGACATGTCTATCAGCATTAGGATTAGCCATTTTGGGAATTTTTTGTTGATTAGTATGAATATGAGCCCGTTGATCCAAACTGAATCGAAAGCTTTCTCCAAATCTAATAGAGCTGCTGCGACCATTTCATTTTTGTCTAAGTGTTTAAGGATGTCTGATGTAACTTTATGGATTGCATGTGATGTTGAGTGACTGAATTTGAACCCAAATTGGTTATTGGGGATAATTTTGTGTTCTTCACAGTATGTTGAAATTTGTTTATCTATGACGACTTCGAAGGCTTTACTTATTGCTGGCGTTAGGCTTATCGGTCTGTAACTTGAAGGTGACTCTGGTGCTTTATCTTTTTTTATTAGTGGTAGTACTTTAGCGCACTTCCATTTGGATGGGAAATAGCAGTGGTTTATTGCATTGTTGAAGATGATTGTGAAGTTTTCTATTGTTTTGTATGGCAGGTGTTTAAGGACTATTGGGGGTATATTATCTAGGCCGCTTGATGATTTGTTTGGTAGTTTCCGTAATATGGACCATAGAGATGGTGGATCACAGAACGGATTGTAGGGTTCGTCGGATGTTGGATTTATTGCTTTGTTTGTGTTGTTGAAAACTGTTATGGTTGCATTGTCCCTTCTGTTGCGTTTGAGTTTATTACGCATTTCATTAGCTGCGTTATCTGCTAACTCTTTTATCTTTGTCCCATAATTGAGCGTTCTTGGTGCATTTACTGTTTCATAGTAGGCCCCTATGATGTTGAGCTTATCGACTTCGTCTGTAATGATGCATTTGTTGTTAGTTGTCGTTTTATTATTGACCTTGGCTCTATTTAATAGTACTGTGTCCTTCTGGTCTATATGTAAAACATTGATTTTTATAGGTTGTTTGGGCCTCAGCATTTTATTTATTTTGGGGAAAAAATTTTCTGGTTGCTTGTGGTTTATTGCTCTAATTTGAGATTCCCAGTAACTGGATGTTGATTTTTTAAATTCCGATATTAGTGTTTTTTTTGTGTCTTCGAGTGCTGATTTAGTATGTTGTGTTAGTGGTTGGCGACAATGCGGATCTTGTCTTCTTAGCTTATTAAGCAGTGTGAGTAGATGAGATTTTTCTTTTTTAAGTTTTTTAATTTGTGCGTTTAAGTACTTGTTCACACTATTGATTTTGTTAGTGTGTTTTGGGACTGTCTTCTCTATTGAATTGGTGATTGAATTGCTGATTATGTCTAGGTATTCGTCTATTTCTACTATGGTGAGATTATGATTATCTGGTATTTTTATATTTGTGTTTTTCTCTAGATGTTTTGTGAATTTCTTCCATTTGGTTGCTTTGTAGTTAAAAGAAAAGTGAGTTGGATTTGTGTTGTCTAATGCGTTGTGATTTAGAATAAATCGTAATGCTTTGTGATCGCTGTCGTAATCCGTGGTTTGAATAATCTTGTTGTTTACTTTGGAAAAACTGAGTCTATTGTCAGCCAAACATATGTCTAGGAATGATTCTAGATGAGTGGGCTCGTTTGGAGTATGGAATATTGCGTCAAATTTATGTGCTGATGTTTTTTCCCAATTTTTTAGCTGCCTGCCTCTTTCTGTTGTTACTGTGTCTCCCCAACACAGCCTTCTTGCGTTCAGGTCACCTGCTATCAAGAAGTAATTGTTTTTTTTATCCAGTTTTACTGAAGTCAGTAGGCCGTTTAATTCCTCTATGAACAGTGTTTTGTTGTTGTGCGGTGCGTAGATACTAATGATATATAAATTTTCTATTGTATCTGTTGAGATTTTTATTATTGTGTACTTTAGTATTTTGTTGTTGACTGAAGATGGGTTTTTTATTGTTTGATATTTTATGTTTGACTTAATTAATATTGCTGTCCCTCCTTGCTTGGAGTTCGGTCTGTCTGTCCTAATGATGTCGTATTTTTCAAATGAGATTTTGTGGTTGTTGTTTAACTTAGTTTCGGATATTAATACTATGTCTAAATTGTTGGTTTCAGTATAGGTTTGCAGTTCATACCTTCTTTCATTTGTTTGAATCGAATTGACGTTTATTGCTGCTATTTTAAGATAGCTGTTGTTAGTTATGGGTTTAGTGATAGCCATTGTGGATGTTATTTAGGTTTAGGTTGTCTATTATGAAGTCAATTCTTCGCGAGTTTTCACGTGTCTGCTCCGTTATCGAGCTGAGTTGTTGTCCCAGATTAAAAATGATTTCTTGCTTAAAATTATCTAGTATATTTTTGAGGCTTGATATGTCTAGAGGTTGGTTGGGTGTTGGGTATGGAGAATCCATACTTATTTGTTGTGCTTGCTGATTGGAATTTGGCGCGCGGTTTTGGCTGTTTGATGCTATGTTAGCGAACGTGAGTGATGGATTTATGTTTCTGGCTGGTACATTCCTTTGTAACGGGCGTTGTGGGGGTGGGTTGTCGTTTCTGGGTTTTTTTTTAAATTTTAGTGCGAATTTTATAAACGGACATCCTTTGTATGAGGCTGGGTGGCCTACACCTCCGCAGTTTGCGCATATTAGCGCTGTTTTGTCTTCTTTGTTAATTATTTTGCAGTTGTTGGGGCCATGTGCCTCACCGCATTTTACACATCTGTATGTGCGGTTGCAGTTGTTACTTGAGTGGTCTAACCGTTGGCAGTTTCGACATTGTCTTATTGGCGGGGCTTTTTTGAATTCCCATGATATGAATTGGTTGGCTAGCGTTTTTATATCGAACAGGTTTTTAATGTTACTACCGGGTTTTAACTGTACAATGAAGTTGAACCAGGATGGGTTTTCTTTGCTGAAGTGGTTTTTTATAATTTTTTCTATCTGAGTATCATCCGTTATAAGGTCATTTAGCTCTTTTAGCACGTAATCTGCATCGAAGTTGCCTCTGATGCCTTTTATGATCAGGTTAATGGGCTTTCGGTTTTTTTGAGTAAAAGTATGGAATTCTATTTTTGAGCTGTCCAGTATTTTCAAAATTGTATCATAAATATTTAAGTTGAATGATGTAATTATTATTTCATTGGTGAGAGTTTGCTTGAGTATGAATTCATTTTTTTTTACCTGATTGTCAGTTAATGTTTTGATGATGTTGTGAATATCAGCATTGTAAACAAAGATTGGTTGGGGCTTTCCCTCTGCTCTGATGTTGTTAGTTTGGTTATTATTGCCTGTTGATTGCGCCGAGATGTCGTTGGTGTCCATTGTTGGATCGTTAGTGCTCTCTAGTGACGAAAAGCTGTTGTTTAATGGGAGGTCTTCTGCACTGTCGGTAATTATGGGTTTCGCAGTTTTCTTTGGAGTTTGCCAGTCGGAGTTACCAGAGCTGACGTCCGGTGGCGTATCTGTTGTATTTCTCCTCGCGTTTTTGAGGTTTGGAATTACATTTTTTATTGGATTTATTTTTTCAACCCCGTTTTTAAATAATTGTTCTATTTTTGCGGCACTGATCGAGTTATTTTTTAGTACTTTGTTCTTGATATAATCTAATGAGTCCGCTTTTGTGATGTTACCTGTCTGTGGTCTTTTCCTTTTTAGGTTATTTGGCGTCATCGTACCTAATTTTGCCTGAGGCAAAGCCTCGGCTGCTGATTTATTTTGCGAAATTGTCTTGGATTATTATACACTGCTTACTATCTTATAATGATCACTTTTTTTTTTTTTTTATCACTTAACTTGATATAAATTCTGAATATCAATTTTTCACTTTTTCCGATGTAGTCTCAGTCTGATGCTCTCAGTCTCATCAGTCTGATGCTCTAGCGACTCACTAGGCTACGCTACCGACAGTGACTACTGAGTTTATTTTTGCTATATGAAATCCAAACGATACATCACTTTCAAAACAGCAAAATATAATAGAAAATCTGTTATTAGTATACTATATACTTATTATAGTAACAAAAAATTTTTTTTTTTTTTTTTATTTGTGCGCTATAAAATCTTGTATGTAAGTAATTGTGATGTGTGTAATTTTGGTTTTATAGTTATATATAAAATTGTTTAAAATGTATATAAGCTCTATATATGGTCATGCATGGTCATGCGTAACTCGTTTTTCCTAGATGATTAATTACTATGCCTACACTGTGAAAAAATTGCGTACAAATTTGAAACAAGAAAAAAAATTTTTAGGCGTGAAAAAAATTCTTGAGCCAAGAAAAATTTTTGTCTTCAATTCATAATACAAAATATTTCTTGTGCCAAGAAATTCTTTTTTTCTGTGTAGAAAAATAATTATTTCTTTATTATTAAGTACCTTGGATTTTTTTTTTTTTTTTTTTTCATATTATTCTGATTTATGACGGATTAATAATCCAAAACACTAATCAAAGAGAAAGTCAGTAAATTTTTATTTTTTATAATTGTTATGAAAATTTTTTATTTAATTAAAAATTTTATATTTTCATTTTTTTTTTTTTTAATTATTTTATTTTTAATAAATTTTGAAAAAAAAGTGTAGGAGACTGTTTTTTTTCATCTAACTTTTCTTGTGAAACTATTTGTCAGTATTTTATATTAAAACTTAAATTTTTTTTTATGCGCCCTTTTAGCTTTAGGCACTACTTTTCAAAAGCTAAAAGGGCGTATGTCTTGAGATACGCCTTTTTAGCTCAAGGATGCCCAAATTTTTTTTTCGCAGATCTTTGCGTTTCGAAAAATTTCAAAGCTAATGGCAAAAAAAAATTTTTGTATGCGCCCTTTTAGCATAGTTCCCTACTAACCTGAAGCAATGCGCCCTTTTACCTTTAGGCACGCGATATATTTAAAAAGTTAAGTTTTTAAAATTTTTGTTTGTAAAATTTTTTGTGTAAAATGTAAAATAGTTCGTAGTGTTCGAATGAATGACTCAAATTAATTTATCACGTGTATTCAAAAAATAAGTGCTCAGTAAGTAATAAGTTTGTTGCCCTGAAAACAGAAGTAGAAAATATTAAATAGTAAATTACCTTAATTACAATTAAAATTTATTTCTGTATAATATGTATAAGACTTTGATTTAACAATAACTGATAATTGAAGTATGCACTAATTAAAACCGCATATGAATATAACTATTTGGCTATGTGTTTTGTAATCACTAATTATGAAAATTAACGAATTGAAAAGTTTGTTTAATTATTCAATTGTACTACAGAATAAAATAGTCAATAATTGAAGATTCTACGGTTCATGGTGAGAGAAATAAATCATTTATAAAAAATTGTTGTAATTAGCAATTGAAAAACTTATTAATTGAGAAATAATGAGAGAAACTATCATTTATATAGAGTTATCAGATAGATTAAATGGACATAAATAATTATTATATAAAATAAAAAGTAATTTACAACTAAATATCACAGCTGTGGTGCGGCGGTGGTGCGGCGAATAGAAATTTCTTTACTTGTCACGGCGGTAGTGCGGCGGTAGTGCAGCGAATAAATAAATTCTTTACTTGTCACGGCGGTGGTGCGGCGGTGATGTGGCACTTGTAAAATAATCAGAATTGTCACGGCTGTAGTGAAGCGGCGGTGCGGCGCATAAAAAGCCGTGCAGCGGTGTTGCGGCGGTGGTGCGGCGGAATTCTGTTTTTACTCGGGGATTATATTTTGCTTTTTGGAAGGTGATTACATTTTTTCAATCTTACGTAGCACAACTAAACTTCGTTGTAACTGTCAGTTGCATAGCCTAGTCGTCAAAGCGTCGGTCTCTCATACGGAAAGTCCCGGGTTCGATTCCTACTGAAGCGGGTGCGGTCATTAGCAAGTCTAGCGTTTTTTCTCTGAATTAAAAATTTCCAATTCGATTAGAAATTCAAGTATTTGCATATCTGATAATCTCTGCGTTGCCAAAATAATTAAAAAAAAAAAAATTTTTTTTTGAAATTAGTTAAAATTTCTATACATAGTCATATATAGCCGTATCAAGCTATGTATGGTCATACTGGCCATAACTGGCCAATTTATATACATGGCCATGTATGGTCATACATGGGAATATATGGTAATACATGGGCATATATGGCCATATCTGGCCAATTTTCATACATGGCCATATATAAAGCATTCACGTGGCCATGTATCATTCATTTTTCACGGGAATATTTAAAACATATTGATAAAGTTATTTTTCTCTTAATATTTGTTATGTACAAATAAACGCTGACGCCTGGAGTGAATCCTCGAAACGTGCAGCTGCACAAATATCCATTTTGTTCTAAGATAACTTTTGTTCATAGATACACAGAAAAAAAGGATATCTTGGCGCAAGAAATTTTTTCTTGCCGCAAGAATATTTTTTGCAATTTTGAATGAAAATGAAAATTTTCTTGGTTCAAGAACAAAATTTTCTTAAATTTAGTCATCTTGGCACAAGATTTTTTTTTTATTCAACCAATATAATATATGTTTCTTGAAGTAAGAAATATTTTCTTAAAGTGAGAAAAATAAATATTTTGCCCCGATATATAATCAATTGTCCGAAAAGTAAAATATTCTTTGTTGAAGAATAATTTATTTTGAATCGAGATGATTTGTGACTCGAATCAAGAATTAAAAGTACTCGACTCAATAGTAACAAATATCTTGGCTTAAGTATTTGTTGTGTTGCGGCAAGTCAGCGTAGACGTTTGAACCAACAGCAACTGCGCTCACGGCTCAACGCAAAAATTCTCTTGGGAAAGCTAACTGTACTATACTAAAGTGGCGGTAGTGTAGACTCTACATTGTACAGTGTACTTAGTATATATGGGTAAAGTGAACAAACATTCAAGAAATGGTCGAGTAGCATAACTGGTAAAGCTCTCGCGTGATGCCGAATCGGTCTGGGTTCGATTCCTACCATGAGCAAACAATTTATTTTTCTCAATTTGCTCATAAGCCATTTAATCGCGAGAGTTTATTCCTTATCCCCTATACTGCTGTATTGTAATGTTCCGAATATACGCATACACTTTCCTACTTGACATTATTTAATATTTATATTAGGTTAAATTCACTCAAAAATATAGGTCGATATATTTTTTTTAAGTAAAGTCGTTTATTTTTTTGAATCGAGACTACGTTTTTTTTAAGTCAAGAAAAAAAATCATCAATGGGAGAATTTTATGTCTTCCGTTAAGTAAATATTTGCATGATTCAAGAAAAGTTATTTTATTAAGTGAAGACTATAATTTATTTAAATCAAAATTAAAATTTTCTCATTCCTATAGACCGTTGTCTTGAGTCGATAATGTAGTTTTCTCAAACTGAGAGTAAATGTTCTTCTGCCACGCAAAAAAAGTTCTTAGTTTGAGATATTGATATATATTGTGACAATTTACTATACTCACCAACCAAGACAGAAAAATATCTTATTTTGATAGTTTTTTTTACTTGGTTAGAAACAAAATAAATTTGACTTAAAATAAATATTCTTAAGCCAAGATTATTCAACTTGAATTAAAATTTAATTATTCTTGATACAATATTTTTATGATATTAGTCGAAGAAAATGTTCTCGGATTAAAAAAACCCAATTACTCAGCCCAAGAATAAAAAAATGAAGGCAAAAATTATCTTGGGCCAAGTCAACCTTTTTTTCTGTGTAAGTGACTCATTTGTTAACAAAAAAAACGGAGAAAGCGTGAGAACCGAGATTGGATCATTCGAGAATATTGATTATCTCGATCCACCCCTCTATATCAAACGATGCGCGGGCCTGATGCCCAAACACCTCGTATTGAAAAGAAACTTACTCTAGTTTTTCTCGATCAAGAGAAATCAGTCTGAAAAATAGAATCATCGAGAGCAGTCAGGCTCAATATAAAAACTCTAACTTCGTTGTCACCCTCTTGAAGATTTTGTTTAAAATTATATAATTGCCCGGGAAAAAATGATTTTGCCTAATTATATATAGTTTTGCCTAATTATATATAATTATGTATGATTGTATATAATTATACATGAATTTATGTATGATTATATATAATCATATCTACCTCCATATGTAATCAGATATAGGTCTATATATATTTAGATCTGATCAGGCATGGCTAATATAAATTCATGTATAGTCATGCATAAGTTTATATATGATTGGATCTGATCAGATTTGACTGATATAAACTTATATGTAGTTATATATGTCTATGTATGATTAGATCTGATCAAACTTCATTGATATGAAACCTATAAATATTTAATTATGTATATCGGTCCTATATATATATATATATATATATATATATATATATATATATATATATATGATAATTTTTTAATATCAATGTAATTAAATTTTTATTTTGTCAACTACCAATCAAACTTAAATCCCCAATACTTAAAAAATGTTCAAAGGTTTCGACAGCAATTTAAAAGTATAAATCGATATCGATTTATATACGGATATTTATAAGTTTATAGATAAATAGATTTGATTATATGTATCTAATGAATTCTATTGTAATTAATGTACAAAACCAAATTCATCATTAGGTGCATTATTTACGTAGGATGTATCAATTTTATTATTTGAGTTAAGTAATGCCATAAACTTTTATTGATTATAAGCGTGTAACAGACTAGAGGATCAGACTACAATCCAGCGATCACCAAAGTTAAGCAGCATCGACGTGGGACATGAATTGGACGGGTGACCTCGTATTTAAATAGTCGTGAGCGGATAGTAATTTTTTTTTTATTTAAATTTAACCGCCATTTCTATTGATGATAACAATAAATCCTAATTAAATTACTTAATTAATAATTTACAGATATTCTAAATAAGATTCTAAAAATTACTATATTCGTTCATGCATGATTATATATAATCAGATCTAGCCAATTTTTGGATCTGATCATATATATGTGATTATATATAATTATATATGATTAGGCAAAATCATTTTTTCCCGGGTAAATAGATTACAAATAAAAATATTTATCTAATGCATGAGTATGATACTGGAAATAGCAGGCATTAAAAAAATGTATTAAACTTGAAAAAACATAAAATATTTATAGAAACAACTTTAAATATTTTACATTTAAAAATTTTAAAAATCTTTCAGTGCATGTTTTAAAAATTTCATTTTATTTATATGACTAACTTGTTAATGAAAATTAAAAAATTTTCTGATGTCCTCCAGTTATTTTTTCGGTTACTTGAAGGTGGCTCACTTCTGGATATTATAAAATTTATATTTATAAGACAAGAACCACTAATTATAAACATAAAGTGCTTGATGAAGCTAAAATTGCAACAGTACTTTGGAAAGTCCTCAAAAGGCCTTATGTATTTTTACAGGTAGTGGCCAAATACAGAAGTAAAGTAATTTATTAAATCAATAGTAATAATTTATCGCACATTAATGTGCAAATACTTTATTAAGATTGTCACCATTATTGCTATTATCTTTAGGGATATAAAAGCTGGTTATATATTACTGAGTAAAGCGGTGCTGTTGAAATAGCAGATTTCGGTGTCAGCGCCTGGTTAGCAACCATACGTGATTTAAACAGACAAAAACTGACATACTTCTGTCAGTACTTCTTATTGGGTGACACCGGATGTCATAGAGGTAGATGTCTTAACAGGTAAGGCGTCTCAGTGGGCGACCCTCGTCGCCACTTGATGCCCCCTGTCTTCTTCCTCTGACGACCATACTCACTCACCGTTCTATCCAAACGACCAGACGTTCCCGGTTGTCGTTTAAACTCCTATTTAAATTTTAAATCCTCATAAATAATGTATTTATCATAAATACTTATGAGTATTGATTAAAAGTAACAACAGATGACACACAAAATATCTTTTGTACATGAGTCTCAAGGCTAGGACCAATGGCAGGAAGTGTTTGTTGCAAATACCTCTACTCCCCATAAGTTGGCTTCAGAATACGGCTGTAGCTTGAAGTGAACTTACGGTTAAGGTGGCTATCAGGATTCTAACGCACGTCCATGAATACACGTATAACTATTTTTTTTATTTTATTTCAATTACCTTCGTAAAATCTCTTTTTTACAAAACAAAACATCGATAGCCTTATAGCAGATTCTGGTGCAAAACGCTGTCGAACCTGATAGTGAGCAAACCCGAATTCTTGAAAATCTATCTTCTACCGTCCGATTTTATTTCATAACCAGGGTGGTGTACTTGCTGAAAAACCTTGTTTCAAAACAATATCTATAAAATTGGATTTATGCTGGATATTATCAGGCCGAATCTGGATTCTATACAATTACCAAAAAATGAAAATATCAAACTGTAAAATTTTAAACGTAGAAATAAAATTATTTATGAAATACGTAATGATTCTCAATACACTCAAAAACTTAATAAAAAAATTATTGCATTCGTAAACTTATATCTTTGCATGGAATTTTCAATTCTATTGGTTTAACTCATGCTACTAATACATAGTTACTTTTTGATTAACATTTTATTTTCAGTGTCAACAAAACAGTAACATACTATACATTGATTAATCAAAAAAGTATGAAATAGTATACTGAAATAACAGTAGTTTTTATATAAATAAACTCTTACAAAATTAGTGAGTATCAACATGACTTTGGAGTTCAGCTAAAGTCAGAAAAGGTCGATCACATAGTATACAAGTACATGAAGCATTATTGTGAAGATTTAAATGATCATCCAGCTCTTGTTTATTATGGAAAGAATTGTCACAAATAGTGCATGTATAATTATCATTTTGCGTTTGAAAACCATCCTTTTGCCATTTAATAATTGCCTCTTCTTCCTCGTGTACTTGCATATGCAATGCTAATTTTACATTTGTGTCAAACTTTTCATCACACTGAAAACATGAATGTATTACATCCGGTTGAATTTTACTTGAATTTTTTGTGTTACTAGTTTGAACTATAGTTATTAAACTTGGATTATCATCTGCATCATCAAATAAATGTTGTTCAACATGATTTTCTAGTTTATCTTCTGTATCTAACGCATGACCGCAAATAGCACATTGATACATTTTTTCATCATTACCAATGGTATTATGTTCTTCACTGACATCATCACAATGATTTTGCAAATGTTCTTTCAATAAGTCATCATCTGTAAATTTTTTGTCACAAATAAAGCATAAATAAGGACTTTTTGATGCAGCGTTCGAAACATTCATAACTTTTGAATTAATTTGATGAACTTTTTGGTGCTTCAACAATAAATCTTTAGTACGAAATATAGTATTACATTTATGACATTTGAAATAATGTTTAGATAGTAATGATTCACAAATGTGCGTTTTAACAAAATCAGCCTCTACAATTTGATGACATTTTTTACATCGCATCATTTTTTTCTTAGATTTTTGTAAAAGCATCTGTTTTTTTTTATGAACAATAAAATGCTCTTCTACTTGTAATTTACTATTAAATGACATACCACAAGCTCCACAAATATGTCTTTTTTCGAATAAATTATCGTTATGTAGATTAATTACTTCACTATTATGTCTTTCCAATTTTTTCATACTTCTGTTGTAAGTTTTTAATATTTCAGTATTGGTTTCATAGTTACGGTTATTACTCTTATGATCTGCTAACGGTTGTTTTGATAACTTGTACATATTTTTATTGTTTTCTTCAAAAGTGTTAAATTTTAAATCAAGGCGATTCAAGACAACTTTTGGTTGGAAAATTTGTGAATTCATAGCAGCTTTAATAAATGCAGCAGGAAACGTTTTATTGCTATGAAATTCAGTAGTTTGATTTATTTTCGTACATTTAATTCCTTGAGATCTATTCAAATTTTTTTTAATAGCTTTCTCAACGATTATTTTCAACTGTTGTTCTAAAGATTGAAGTGAATCTTGTGGTTTAATTTCTGTTTTATCAGTACTTTCACAAAGATCATTTTCATCAATCAATTTTTTTTTTATATCACTTTCAATGAATGATGCTAGTTCAAATTGTACACGTTGCAGTGTTTCTAATTCAGTACCTTCAACTTCAATATTCAAACATCGCTCTAGAAATTTTCTATCATACATTAAATCTTTATTAGATGAGTTAATGCGACGAAGTTGCAGAGCATTTATAATGTCCATGTTTTGTTGTTCATGAGTTACAATATTATTTTTACGATTTAACGATAATTTAATATTATTTGAAAACTGATTAAAATATGGTGATTCAGATAAACATAATGTTGATGTTACAACAAATATAGCATCACCCATTACTAATTCAGACTGCACAGATTGCGATTTAAACTGATTATTCTCATTGTCAATGTAATGAAGAGATTTACGCGGTTTTTTTAATGGCAATAATTTTAACGTTGCATCAGAATTTACAGAATCTGTATCAGAATCATTTTCACCAGTAGCAGCTAATAATGCTCGCTTTCGAGCTACCCAACGTTGAGTTGATGCCATTCGTTGTTCATTCGTACGTCGTACTCCGAGCTGTCGAGTTTTCATTGGTGACAATTTCGTTTGTTGTCCTTCGGAAGAATTTCCTACTTTATTTTTCATCATTGTCGATGCGAATACTGACTGAGTCTCGTTTTCAAAGTTTTCATTGTTTGTAACCGCAGATGTAGATGCTTCAAGTAATTGGCAACCGATTTGTGGTGATGTATTGTCCAATCGTGTTGAATCATAATCACTTATAAGAACTTCACCGTCATTCATATTGGTTACAACAGTATTTTTCTATATAAAAAAAAAGTCATCGAAAAAACTTTTGCTAATTAAATATTTTCAGTGAGAAGTTGAAAAATAATTACCTCAACGTTAGACGAATCACGAAGCTCTAATAGATCCATTAACAATTTGTTGGAATTCAATAATTGTTGTTTAAACTCATGACACATATCTAATTTATAGAGACAAATGTGACAAATGTTTTTTGGTAAATTATCATTGTCATCGATCTACAATATTTAAGATTTAGATTTTAAATTAAAGTAGTGCTAATACATATTACTATACATAAAACTTACGATAATAGATAATGACGCTGTAAGTTCTTTTATTTTCATCAATATTTCGGGCGTAAAGATATCCATCATACTGTTACTGTCATTAAAACAAATACGACACCTGTTATCCATATCAATTTCATTACGTTTTTCTGTCATTTTATTAACAATTTTGTTCTTTTCGATGATACTTTATTAGTTGATAGATTTTTTTTTACAGAGGCATGAAAGTTAGCTAAAAATTTATGATATATCAATACGATTTGATCTTTATATTATATTGATACAAGCATTTACGTTTTCCGTACGTAAAAGCATACCGTTTCAAAACCTGTACACAATCAATAATATTCGAAAAAAATATTCAAAACTGAAATAAAACATCAATTGTCAAATGCTAAAATGAGACCAATGAGACTATACTATTTCTTACATGTGTCAGTATACTCGGACCAATATAATACATATATAATGATTCGAGTATTTAAGGTTCTCAGCTGTCCTGTAATTTTTTGTCGGATGTCGGCTACTTTCAGGGTCATTTTTTATGTCGTGTTTCTCCGCCATGCGTGTGTGAGCTACTGTTCAATGCTCTGTTATGTCCTCAGTGACCTCAGGTGCCTCCACCTGTTAATGAATTAGTGAACCTGAAATACATAAATAGGCGCGCATTTAAATTCCATTTGAAATTTATAATAGATCTTACAACACTTATTGCGTCTTATTCATAGTTGGTCAATAATTTAAATAATAAATCATCGTGGCACATGCTTATTAAATTATATATTTAGATTATAAAAAAGTTTAAATAAATAGATAAATAAATCTTTATTTTGTATTCGGAGAAATATAAATACAATTTGAGTGGTCTTGGAACGTTTCCTGTCACCAGATACTCAAAACCTAAACAAAACACATGCATAAAAAGCATGAATAGGCCCTTGTTCTATAGGTAACAGTAAATATGGTTATAAACAAATAAGAAAAGGATATATATAATAAATAAATGTTACTTATAAAGGAAAACCATATCACAAGAACTTAACTATTATTGTTAATATATATATATATATATTTATATATATATATATATATATATATATATATATATATATATATATATATTAATTAAAGAGTGACTCGTACAATGAATATATCAATAGAAATATAGCATTGAAATAATTATAATGTCGTTTCATGATAAATAATAATGTCAATCGTATTAAATAATTAAATCTAGAATAATTATAGAGGAATACACTTCTTATAGTCTAGAATAATTAACTAAAAGATTGTATACAAGTACAGAAAAATGGAATATAAATAAGTAATAAGTAAAGTCATAGAACGGATAAAGTAAAGAATGTAGATGTGTAAGCTCATACCTCGTACTTGTATTAGTAGAAAGTATAAATGTATAAGTATATATTTAGTAAAGAACGTTGATGTGTATAAGTACATATATTGCATAAGTATGTATGTGAGCATGAGAATAATGGGGAAAATCTTACTGCCATCTGATGGAACTTCACTTCTCTCCGAGAACTATTGACAAGCACAACTGTTATTATTGATCAAATTTTATCTATACTTTATAATAAAACTCAGTCTTCAGATAAGTTATTTTATCAATTACATCTATCCTTATCCATAACTTCATTATTTTATTAAATAGTTATCATAATCATCATCATTATAGTCAACAATAAATTTATTCACTGTTTTTAAATTCAAAATAGGTCCCGCGTGACAACGAACGACCCACTGTCCAGGAGGTGGCGTTAACTTCGACCCTGGTAATCTCTCAGGACATAACAGCTCTTTCATTAGTGAGAAATTTGTTCAATTGTACAGACCGCCAAAATCTCGCTGCAGTAACTCTAATAGCACATCCCTCATAGCCACTTTAGCTTGAAATCTACAGTAATTTGACATTAAAATTGCCTGAAATTTGCTGACGGATTTGCTGACAATTTGACAGCAATGTCGGGCAGCAAATTTCAGGTAATTTCAACGTCAAATTACTGTCAATTTCGAGCTAAAGTGGGGCTAATTAGGGTGCAAGCAATGACACTCCTGTTGAAAAATGCTATAGGATGTGGCTATTATTTACACTATATAATTCAAGTATTAATTATTAAAAAAATATTTAGATTGTAATTGCGCATTATGCACATATTTATTACTAATTATAACTTGAATTAATTTTGTTACCATGTGATTGTTTTAAAAAGTTAATAACAATAATTTTTTTATTCGTCCTGTATCAAGAACCAATTTTTTAGTATGAATTTTATGCAATTTTATCGAAATAATTTTCATCATATTTTGTTGAAGGCGAAAAATAATTTAATAAACATTAAAAATGCTACATATATAAGGTATTGATTGCTTTATAAATAAACAAATTTAATTTTATGTAAAAGGATCAATTACATACACATATTTACATGCACTTTTTTTTTTTAGATTGGCAGAGGTAGGAAAATTAGAAACTCCAAAATTGCAAGGGAAATATGAAACTGGGCAATTAATATTGCACCGAGTATTCGGATATCGTGGAGTTATTTTGTTTCCATGGCTTGCCCGAGTTTATGATCGAGATTTACCCAGTAAAAAGAATGGGTTCGTATTTTATTTCATAAAATATTTTTAAAATCACTTTATTAGCTCTGCTTAAAATATCTCATAAAATCCGATACATTCTCATAAGTTTTTCTAGATTTTAAAAGAATGAGTGAGTTCTATGAGAAAATGATGTAAGCAACCCTGATTCAGAAATCTAATTTGGAATAATTCAAGCACGATCCAAAACAATTCAAAGTTGGCAAAATTGACCATATATAGGCCATATACACTCTAGCATGGATTGAATCATTCCAAATTAAATTTCTGAATCAGGGAGGACATATCCCAATAACCCAGATTCCTATTACCTGAATTACCAATTACTTATAATTCCGATGACCCAAATTTCCAATCACCGGAAATCCCGATCACCAGTAAATTCAATTACCAATATTACCAATTACCCAAATTTCCAATAATCCAAAAGTTCGATAGCTTAATTTTTCGTTAACCAGAAACATTTGTGACAAGACATTCCGATTGGACAGGTTTCGTGAGCTCAAAGTAAATTTCTTTGTTATACAACAAAGCTCAAAATGGATTTCTTTGTTATGTAACAAAGAAATCGACTTTGAGCTTACGAAACCTGTCCAATCGGAATGTCTTATCATTAATGTTTCTGGTTAACGAAAAATTAAGCTATCGAAATTTTGGATTATTGGAAATTTGGGTAATTGGTAGTACTGGTAATTAAAATGACTGGTGATCGGGCTTTTAGTTGATTGGAAATTTGGGTCGTCGAGATTATTAGTAATTGGTAATTCAGGTAATAGGGATCTGGGTTATCGGAATATGTCCTATCGTTACTTTTCCAATTGGAACCTGCCCAATGGACGTCTTCCTGAAATTGAAAGTAATTTGACATTGGGCGTGTTCGGCCGAACTAAACTCTGAGGAAACTTAGTAAGATTTCGTATAGTAAAAACATTTACTCTACCAAATCTTACTAAGTCCGTAGTAAATTTTTGCTCAATTTAGGGGTAGCTTTTTTACTAGAAAAAAAAAAGTCGGTAATTTTCATTCGTACTATTTCAGAAGGTGAGCAAATTTATACATAAAAATGTCCACAATTTGACGGTAAAAAAATACTTTACGATTTTTCAAGTCAAATTAACAATAAATTGATGTAAAAGTTTGCATGAAAATTGGTGACAACTTTATTCTAGTCAACTTTTGAAGTGAATTTGAATTTTAATTCGGGTGGTAAATTTACGTCAAATTGTATAGCAAGTTGTATAAAAACTGTCGTTAAAAACGGAAAGATGCCATCGATTTGTCCTAAAAGCTAGTTACTTTCGGTCTTAAAAAATATCAGATACTTATTGTTACCGATAGAGTTATAAAGCACGTAATTTTAGAAACGGACCCCTGATAGCCACCCTAACAGTAACTTAATTACAAGCTACTGTCGTATTCTAAAAGGTCACTTAAAGGTAAGTGTTGGAGAGCAAGCAGTTACCTTTCAGTTGACCTTTTAATTGTCTGTGTCTTTTTATTCAATTGGACTACAAATGTTACTGCCAGACAATGACGTTAAGTTGACTGAAAGTTTCACTTCAAATTGACGGCAATGTTTTCTGTCAGATTACATTCGAGCTACTGCCGTATTCTGAAGTCAATTTAAATAAAAGTATTATCCAGCCAAGCTTGCCAGAAACTTTCTCGTTAAGTTAGCCGAAAATGTTTCACTGCAGAACTTGCAGAGCAAGTCTGGCTATCAGGGACAAGTTTAAATCGAATGGTTGTTGAAGATAGGTTGATATTCAGTCATATAAATTTACCCTGATAGTCACACTCTAAATATAATTGTTCAGAAAGTTCTGCAGTGAAACATTTACGGCTTACTTAACGACAAGTTTCTGGTAAACCTTGGCTAGATAATACTTGCGTGCAAGTTGATGCAAATCTACTGCCGACATCCAACACTTTCCTTTAAGTTACTTTTAGAATACGGTAGTAGCTTGAAGTTAACTTATGGTTAGGGTGGCTATCAGAGTAGATACGGTTTCAATTAAATGTATATGTCTGGTGAAACGGTGCAATAATAAGACTGATCACTTTAATATCCTACCAACTTAAAACCACCAATAGTCCAAGAGCTGGTGATGAATTTTGGGAAGCTCCTCACGGCTAGTTGACCCTAATAGCACCGTTTGCTTTAGCGAAAGTTTACTTACAAAAGTTTCGTAGAATTTTTCGTCAACTTTGGACTCCTCCATTTTTACGACAATTTGAATGCAACTTGCTATTGAATTTGACGTAAATTTACTGCCCGAATAAAAATGCAAATTCACTTTAAAAGCTGACTAGAAAAAAGGTCTCGTTAATTTTCAGGCAAATTTTATGTCAAATCGTTGTTATTTTGACTTGAAAAATTGTTAAGTCGTTTTTTACCGTTAAATTGTAGACAATTTTATGTATGAATTTGCTTATTTTCTGAAATGGTAAGAATGAACATTACCGACTTTTTTTTCGTTAAAAGTTACCCTGATAGCCAAGTTGGCGAGGAACTGGCGTCAAACTTACAGCCGTAACTAGACGCCAAGTTGGCCGCAGAAGTTGGTACTTCCAAAGTTGATAGACACTTCCTGAGAAAGTTGGAAATCCAATAAGTTGACGGTCAGTTTCTGAGAAAGTTGTTGGCAAAAGTGGGCAATCTTAAGTTGACGGAAAGTTGCCTTTAATTTTCTCAGAAATTTGCTTTCGAATTGCGGCTCTTCCCTGGCGTCAACTTTCTCGGAAAGTTGGCGGTAATTTGTATCTAAAAGTTGTACAAGCTAGAGTTGTCGACAACTTGTCGTCAAGTTGGTCGCAAACTAATGAATACAAACTTTTTAACGAACAACTCGTACTATAAGGGTGCCTTTAAATTAAAGAAAAATTAACCGCAAATTTTTATTTTCAACTTTTGCTGTCAAATTGATGGCAAATTCGGGCAGCAAACTTCAGGTAATTTCAACATCAAATTTGCGTCAATTTCAAGCTAAAGTGGCTATTAGGGGAAGTAGCGAAAAAATATAATTTTGTCAATTGGCGAATCTAGATTCGCGAGTCTGGCAAAGAATTAACATTTATTTTTTTACTGCGCAACATATAACGTTTGAAAAAAAAAACATCCAAAAAAATGTATTTTTGGCAACTTATATTTTTTTTATCTTTTAATTTAGGTCTTATATAATTCAAAAAAAAAAGTGCCAGACTTTTTTGTCGGTTAAAAAGTATTGCTAGAGCCCTCTAAACATATTTTATTATAATTCCCAAAAACTATACTTATGGCAATTTGAAATTTTAATTATCGTATTTATTGAGTAATTTTGATAATACCTGCAAATACCCAGAGAAATTAAGCGGTTTCAAATAACTGCCAGACGTGAATAAAGTTTACAAATGAGTACGACATAAAAGTCTGATGTGTAGACATAGGTGCGAGAAGGATAGCTTATCGAGGCATGACGGCAGCTGATGGGGGCCCACGCTCCTCGTGCTGTGATTGGTTATTGAGAAACCGCGCGTTCGAAATATAGATTGGGCTCTGTGTTCACAACAGAGTATTTTGAAGTAGTATTTTTTTTTTTAATTTAGAAAAAAATTTAAAATTTAAAAAACGATAATTACGCTTGCCGCATATATTATAAATTTGTGAAATTCAATAAATAGTATTTTTGCCTTGAAAAAAAAAAAAAAAAAAAAAAAAAAAAAAAAAAAATTAAATGAAAATTAAATGAAAATTTCATGTAAACTAAGTTATTTATATTTAATATAATTTTGTATTATTTAAAAGAACGCATTTTATATTCTAAGGTATGGCGCACAGCTTCTGAAAATTTTGAATTTTTCGCGTTTCATCTGCGACCAACATCTGCAACAACTGTAAAAATTAAAGGCCCAGTTATTGAATTTCCTATATTAAACTGTCAGCACTCCCGTTATGACTATTGAGCACACAAGACACTATTGAAATTATAGGATGTCCTGTAATGCAAGCAAACACTAAGAAACACGGGAGTGCTGAAGGGTTAATAACAAAATATAAAAAAAATCTTTTATTATATGTATTTTTTGTTTTTTAGTACACTATCGCAAAAAATTAAAGGTACAAAAAAATTTTATAAATTTTTTTGTTATTTTTAGAAGGCTGTATTTTCGTGAAAAATGATCGTATCGAAGAAATAAAAAAAGCAAGTTTAAGCTTGAAATCTCTACACAGTTAAAATTTCTATACATAGTCATATCAAGTCATATGTGGCCATGTCAAGCTATGTATGGTCATTAGGGTGCCCGTTATTTCCCAAATTAGATTTTTTTACTTGGTCATGATATAAATCATTTATTTGTGATTCAAAAATAATTTAAAAAAAAAAAAAAATGAAAAAGTTTATTCCAATGCCGTTGAACCCTGCCTAAATAATGATTCTTTCCCATTTTAGTACAATGAGAAAAATGATATTCCCCGCTTAAAAATAAGTGTACAGCAATACCTAATACATATAATTGTAGGAAATTTACCGCTCTTCACAAAGAACTCATGTTTTTTTTCGTGAATCCAACCATTTGAGAGATATTGAAGGTCAAAGTTTGATTTGTTAAAAAAAATTGGCGTTTTTATTTGATATTTTATAACTCTGTAACGCATAGACATAGGCTTAAGCGCTGTGAACTTTCTTGTAGAAAATTTATCGCTCTTCATTAAAGGTTTCTTACACTTGTTTCGTGAATCCAACCGTTTAAGAGATATTTGAGCTCGAAGTATAAGAAATTTTTTAAATCATCAGAGCGAAATTTTGAGTTGGTTTGTGAAAATTTTCTTTCAACTTAGAGCCTAAATATCTCTTAACCCGGGAAAAAATGATTTTGCCTAATTATATATAATTATGTATGATTGTATATAATTATACATGAATTTATGTATGATTATATATAATCATATCTACCTCCATATATAATTATGCATGACGTTATATATAATTTGATCTGATCATGTCTGATCAATACCTTATGTCTCGAACTATGTATAAAACTATATATAGGTCTATATATAATTAGATCTGATCAGACCTGAATTATATCTGCCTATGAATGATCATATATAGGCTTATGTATAATTATACATGACTAGATCTGGTCAGATTTGACTGATATAAACCCATATATAATCAGATATAGTGTGAACGTGCGTTTCTGATTTTACGACTTGAAAACCGAGCGCAAAATCTAACAGATTCTACGGCCATCTATTAGAACAATTATATGTTAATTAACACTCCTCAGTCACTCGGGGCCATGTCAGAGGACCCCTAGATCAAATTCTACTTGAATTTAGACGACAGTGGGGTAGTTCCACGCCTCCAAAAATTAACATATAAAAGGGCCAGCAAACACTTGCTCGAGGACTTAGGCCCTGGCCGTCACCTAGAGTGGACTGATGACGCTTAGCGAGGTCCCCACTCTAGCACCAGGACTCATTACAATTTATATGAGTCGGCCTAACGATAAGTTCATTATATCTAGTCATTTAGCCCAGTAATCAGTTCTATTTCGTTTAAGCTGTTACCTGAATAATTTTGTCTATTGAAACTTATATTTATATTAAAACTAAATTATTAATTTTATAAGTGATACTGGTTTTGACTCAAATTAATTAATTAAGGAGATTTGTGAGACTCCTTCGTCTGGTTAAAGAAAAACCAAATTTGATTACTGAGTGAGTGTGGTGATTTGATATACAACATCTACCTGTGAGGATTTACCGAAGAGGATCGACATCGAGTCCAAGAAGCCCGCAACGAATCGGAGATCGATATCACCAGTAAGCCCACGTACAACCAGATAAGTCTAGACAAAATTGTAACAACCATTTTCTCTCTCTTCAACGCGACATTACATAATTAATTAATAATATTGTTCCTCGCGTCCAATAAATAAATGTGCGTTTAATAAATTTATGTCACTGTCGCTGGACGCTAACTCATTCGCAAAGAAAATTAATTTATAAAAGAAAGTGGGAAACTTTGTAGAGAATTCGGGAACCTTGGTTAAATAAAGTGTGAATTTATTGTATTTCGTGTTAAACTTAATCATCACCAGCGTCCTTTAGAATGTTTATTTCAGCCGCGTGTCCGGTCAGAACGAGTCGACCTACAACCTGAGATCTATTTTCCCGATCTTCCGAACCAACGACGAAATAATTATAAGTTTATATTAATATAAAAATATTTAAATTTATTAAGTATAATTATTCGGGAAATTTAATTAACTGTGGTTCGTGGCTACTGGACACGAAGTAGCCAGGGCCCACCGTTATAATAGGTCTATACATAATTATAGGTCTGATCAGACATGACTGATACAAACCCATATATAATC
>OZ024712.1:11062883-11115528 GCA_964016945.1 Microplitis deprimator | reverse complement strand
TCCTAATTAAATTACTTAATTAATAATTTACAGATATTCTAAATAAGATTCTAAAAATTACTATATTCGTTCATGCATGATTATATATAATCAGATCTGGCCAATTTTTGGATCTGATCATATATAAATGATTATATATAATTATATATGATTAGGCAAAATCATTTTTTCCCGGGAAGCGGTTGAGTTTATCAAAAAAATCTAAGAGACCTTTTCGGTAGAGCGGTAAATTTCTGACAAAAATTCAATTCTTACGGGGCTGCTTTTACTTGAAGCTTTCCATTTGCGTTTTGCTTACTTTGCTGCCCGCCCAATCAAATCGAATCTCATTTATATAAATTAAATTCATGTTGATACGAAAAATTGATAGAATTAAGTCGAATTGGTTCGGATAGAAAATTAAAATGTTCCATCCGAAACAACGGTTTGGGCTGTTTTGAAGCATTTGGGAATATCTATAATGATTATTGAACATAAAAAAAATTACTTAACGCTTCAACACAGCTAAACATTTTGTCATAAAAAAAAGAAATTATTCATTAAGAATTATGAATTAATGTATTTTAACAAATATACTGTAATAACAGACAAAATCCGCAAGTAATTTTGTATTTATTCTATAACATTTAAAAATAAATTAATCTAAGATGTGTTCAGAAATACACTCTGGAGATGAAAAATTACTTATCCAAGTGATTAGTAGCTTTTTGACGTTGAATCATTCCTTTGGTTTGACCAGAGGACATGTCTGAACGCAGGAATTTAATAGTTCTCTTCCAGAGTGTATTTCTGAACACGCCCCTAATGTAAAAAATTTTCAATTCGAAATTTAAAGAATAGTTAAATTCAATCATTAGTTTTCAACAATGTGGACAAAAACCATATAAATAACAGAAATGATCGACAAAGAGCAAAATTCGGAAGAAAAAAAAAAGAGATTCGTTCGAGTCTAGAAGTAAGAAAATAGCTGTCTAAAAATTTTTTGATTAAACCCTTTTCACCATTATACGAGTAATTAAGTTCATGTCAAGTTTCAGATTTTTGAAGTGAAACTTCTTTCCGGAGGCTAAAATTGAACGATTTGAGGCGGAAAAGGGGAGGTAGCACCAGAGGAGAAACATTGAGTGAAAGTTTAGAATAGGCGAAAAGGGGCATTGCTTGTATAGCAAGCCTTATATATTTTAAAGAGTGGGGGGAGTTGAGAACAGTCGAGTAGAATGGACGAGTGTAGTGCGCATGCGTCGTAATTTAACCAAGTTATTCATATATAAATAAATATATATGTATATATATTAGGGTGTGTCATTTCGGAGCAACATTTTTTTTTTTTAAGTGCATGTGGAGAAAATCATAGTTAAACACAAAAAAAAAAATTTTGCGCAAGAAAAAAAATTCTATGTCGATTACAGACCTAGCTCATTGAAAAATTCGATTTTCCCATTTAAATAACACGGGAAAATTTTTTTTTTAGCTTAAAGTATTGTTAACTCTTTAAAAAATTAATAGATCGAATTGACTAATACATACTTTTGTAGGAAATTGAACGCTCTACAAAAAAGGTCTCTTATCATTTTTCGATAGATTCATCTGTTCAAAAGTTATTGGAGCTCGAAGTAAAGTTGGAGATCTTTTTACTTTTCCGGCGAAACTATCAGACTTATCACAAAATGTTGTACAATCTTTTTTGTTGACAATTTTATTCTCTACAAATAATTATCAGTAAAGTCTTTTCAAATTCCGCATTGTTTTCTATTTATTTTTCTTTTAATATCAAGCTCTTGAAAAAATGGTTCTGATCGATTTCAAAAGCTCGACATTAAAATGGAAATAACTAGAAAGCAATGCGGAATTTGGAAAAACTTTACTGATAATAATTAGTAGAGAGTAAAATTGTCAACAAAAAAAAATTCACAACGTTTTGTGATAAGACTGATAGTTTCGCCGGAAAAGTAAAAAGATCTCCAACTTTACTTCGAGCTCCAATAACTTTTGAACAGGTGAATTTATTGTTGGATTCAATGGGACTGGTGTGAAATTATTACTATGGATTATTAGACTTATGTCTACTCTGCTTCATTTATTGAGGCGAACTAACTTACAATACCAAAGAAGAATAATTAGAACCTTAAGGGCTAACACATTATAGATTATATTACAAAGTATAGTGCATGCGTCATTGCTCCCAACACTTCCCCTCAATGACGCTATTCATTGATTTCTTCGATTTCGAATCCTATCATCTTCACTAATGTTAAGGTCCTTTGTGGTCCCAAAGCCTTGGTCAATAAATCCGCCTGGTTGGATTCAGTTGGGCAGTATGTAATCTTAACAATTTCTTTATTTTCCAGATCACGTGTGTTAAAGTACTGTGTATCAATATGTTTATTGCGGGGACTTTGGCCGGCCGAATTAATATTACTTATGCACCCTTGATTGTCCTCGTAGATTATTGTTGATGAAGTTTGTTTTTGATCTAGGAATTCCAATAATTTACGAATCCAGGTACATTCCCGTGATGCTTCTGACAGGGCTACGATTTCCGCCTCAGTTGATGAAACTGATACACATGACTGTTTTTTGCTTGCCCAACTAATTGTGCCACCAAATAATTTAAATAAATAACCGGTGTTGGATTTCCGTGATGTCCGGTCTTCTGCCCAATTGGCATCTGCATAGCCGATGAGGTCTTTTATTTTACATGTCTGATCATTTAATTTAAGTTGGTAATTTGTTGTAGCCTTCAGGTATCTGCATACTCTTTGCACTTCATTCCAGTCTATTTGTCGAGTGCCTTTAATATGTTGGGATAAGATGGCAACTGGTGCAGCGATGTCTGGTCGTGAATGAATTGAGATGTATAGTAATTTACCTATCATTTTCCTATAGTGATCACTTGTAATCTCAGGTGACTCTAAGCGATTCCTTTCGTAATTTATATCCATCGGATGGTTTGATGGTTTTGCATCTTGAAGTCTTGCTTGTGTGAGGACTTTATTTATATAATTTTTTTGGTTGATTAAAAATTCTCCAGTTTCGCTTCTATTAATCTCCACTCCAAGATAACATTTTACTTCACCAAGATTAGTAATGTTAAATTTTTCATTAAGCAGGTTGATAATGTCATTTATTCTTGTTTTTGATTGACTTGCAATGAGGATATCGTCTACATGTACTGCTAGATATGATCGTGTGTTGTTGCCGTGTTTGTATAAACAAGGGTCATTTTCACAACGCGTGAATCTGTACTTGGTTAATACTTCATTTAAAGTGTCGTACCATTCCTTAGCTGATTGTTTAAGACCGTAGATGCTTTTGTTTAGCCTGCACCCAAAATCTTCATGCCCTTTTTCTTCGTGTCCTGGTGGCTGCTTCATATAAATGATTTCTTTTAATTTCCCATTCAAGAAAGCTGTTTTTACATCTAAATGGTTCACGTAATAATTTCTTTCCCCAGCTATAGATAATACGGATCTTATTGTGGTAGCTTTAACAACGGGGGCAAAGATTTCTTCATAATCTACCCCATATTTTTGGCTAAAACCTTGTGCGACTAACCTGGCCTTGAATTTGTCTTGTGAACCATCGGAAGTTCGTTTAATTTTGAAAACCCATTTACAGCCGATTGCTTGTCTGTTCTTCGGGATTGGCTCAATATTCCAGGTGTCATTTTGTTCAAGAGATTCCAGTTCTTCTGCCATGGCCTTTCTCCATTTTTCAGCGTAGGGACCTGCAAGGGCTTTTTCATATGTTTTAGGTTCTTCATCATTGTCGTCTATCGTGCATTCTTCTTGTTCTAGGTTTGGAGTGGTGGATTTCAATCGACTTGCTAAAGGAATGTCTTCTGCGTCTATATATTCTTCTGGTGATAATAGTTCAAGATTCGTTGCTTCGCTAAATGATTGTATTTTCTCTAATTCATCAGGTTTAATTTCATAATTTGATTGTTTTGTCGCTTCTGAGTCATTTAAAAAATTGTAAGGTACATATACAATTTCTTCAGAGCTTTTTATCTGTTTGGTCTCATGATTTAAACGAAATTCAATGCTGTTATTAACTTCCTCTCGAGTACGAGCTTCCTCAATAAATTTGACGTCCCTGCTCGTAATAATTTTACCTGATGATTGTTCTAGTAGTCGATACCCTTTTGAATCCGGCGAATAACCTACGAAGATGCATTCTCTTGCTTTTATATTTAGTTTATTTCTTTTTTGTTTTGGAATGTGGGCGAATGCTTTACATCCAAATGCTTTAAGGTGTTGGACATTAGGTTTTTTACCGTGTATGAGTTCATAAGGCGTTGATCCTTTTTCTCTAACTGGCAGGCGATTTTGAAGGTATATTGCAGTAACTGCTGCTTCTCCCCAGTACTTGTTTGATAGTCCGGAATCTATGAGCATAGTTCTGACTGCTTCGATCAAGTATCGATTTTTCCGTTCTGCTACACCATTTTGTTCCGGAGTATATGGTGTAGTGTGTTGAGCAGTAATTCCGTTGCGTTTAAAAAAATCTTGCAACTCCAAATTGATATATTCTCCTCCCAAATCCGATCTGAGAGCCTTAGGTTTTCGCTTGAATTGTGTGATGGTAAATTCGACGAAATCTTTTATTGCTTGAGTTGCTTGAGATTTTTTGCGTAATAAAAAAATGTACGTATAACGACTGTAATCGTCGATTAACGTCATGATATACTTGCGACCTCCCGGTGTTTCAACTGGCATAGGACCACACAAGTCAGTGTGGATGAGGTCTAAGGGTTGATCAGTGTATGTGTCTGATCTTTGTGGAAATGGTTTCCTCGAAATTTTTCCTTTGATACAATGCTCGCACACCTGCTTTATTGGGCAATCATTAATTTTTATGCCTCTGGCCAAATCATGAATTAATAAGTGTCTTATTACCTTTGGATCGCGGTGACCAAATCGAGCGTGCCATCGGTGTATACAATTGTCAGGATGTTGCGGAAGTACTGCATATGCGTATTCCGGAGTTTTTAATTTGTAAACTTGTCCTGTCGAGGTCCCAACAGCTACTTCGATGCCGTTGCTTCCAAATATTATCATCTGGTTGTTTTTTATTTTCAATTGATAACCAAGTTTATCGAGTGAACCTATTGATATTAAGCTGCAGTCAAAGTCTGGAACGTATAGCACTTTGTTTAGCCTAAGAGCACTAGAGTCACCTTTACTTGTGGTGCATTCGATTTTTCCTTCGCCGATACCATATGCTTTACACTCCTGTCCATTTGCTACGCGCACCGTTGATGAGTATTTGGTATCTATTGTTTCAAAAAAATTGATATCATTGGTCATGTGGCTACTGGCTGCTGAGTCCAGAAACCAATTGAATTTTAAAATATTTGAACCTGCCACGTATGCTTGGTGTAGTACGGTATCTGTGTCGCTGTCATCACCACTAAGTGCTAAATTCTCCGTAACAACTCTCGCTTTTTCATATTTATTTCGTCTTGCTTTCCAGTCAAGATATTTAAGACATTGTGATTTTAAATGTCCGCGACTGTGGCAGAAATAACACTCAATTTGATTAGAATTTACTCGTAAAGCCGTGTCAAGTTCTTTGTTTGTTGTTAAACTCTTACGCCGTTTATATTCACCGAGTAAAGTTGCTTTGATGACGTCTATGCTTAATTCCTCTTCTGGCCTTGAAGCTAAAACCGATATCAATGTGTGATAGGATGATGGGGCCAAATTCCACAGCACTTTTATTTCCAAGAGCAGAAAGATTATCTATAAGCTCTTGGATTTTGGTGATATGCTTCTCCATATCGTCATCGTCTTGGAATTCGAGTTGCAATAGTTCCACTATAAGAGTAAATTTGTTAATTCCACTGGCTTTTTCATGGTAATTTTTTAACACATCCCAAGCTTCTTTTGCCGTGGTTTTGCCTCTGATATGTGGAATTTGTGCATCTTCTACTAAAAGACAAATGGTACTGAGTGCCTTGTCATCGCGCACATCCCACTCGTTAATTGCTGCTTGATTTGTCTCCGTTGTTGGTCTAGGATCACTGATTGCTTTCCATGTGCCTTCACGCTTTAATAATTTTTCGATCTTAAACTTCCAAACCTGATAATTATTTCCGTTTAGTTTAGCTATACCGAAAGCCGTAGAATTGGATATAGCACTACTTTCAGCCATTTTATTGTTTTATCATAAACTTAACTGTAACTGTAACCTTTTTTTTTTTTTTTTTTTTTTTTTTTTTTTTTTTTCACTATTAACTTTACTTTAGACCTTAAACTTTAAATTAACACCAGCTCCCTGGGCCCATAACCTGTTGGATTCAATGGGACTGGTGTGAAATTATTACTATGGATTATTAGACTTATGTCTACTCTGCTTCATTTATTGAGGCGAACTAACTTACAATACCAAAGAAGAATAATTAGAACCTTAAGGGCTAACACATTATAGATTATATTACAAAGTATAGTGCATGCGTCATTGCTCCCAACATTTATCGAAAAATTATATGAGACCTTTTTTGTAGAGCGTTCAATTTCCTACAAAAGTATGTATTAGTCAATTCGATCTATTAATTTTTTAAAGAGTTAACAATACTTTAAGCTAAAAAAAAAATTTTCCCGTGTTATTTAAATGGGAAAATCGAATTTTTCAATGAGCTAGGTCTGTAATCGACATAGAATTTTTTTCCTTGCGCGAAAATTTTTTTTTTTGAGTTGAACTATGATTTTTTCCACATGCGCTTAAAAAAAAAATGTTGCTCCGAAATGACACACCCTAATATATATATATATATATATATATATATATATATATATAAAATATTGGCCATTAGATCTTGTCGGGTAGTATAGCTTCGGGAAAAAAAAATCTCTGAAA
The DNA here is from genome assembly GCA_964016945.1 of Microplitis deprimator. Classification (NCBI taxonomy): domain Eukaryota; kingdom Metazoa; phylum Arthropoda; class Insecta; order Hymenoptera; family Braconidae; genus Microplitis; species Microplitis deprimator. Next base: position 11,108,667 of record OZ024712.1, on the reverse strand, counting down.
ATCAAAATATGTATAACTAGTTTTCTACTAAATGTAAAAATATATGTATACTGATTGAATGTGAAATTATATATATGTATTGTAAAATAAGTCACTAAAAAAAATATGGTCAGTATTTAAAAATTTGTAAAGAATTTTAGTGTATACTTGAAAATATCTATAACTAAAAAGAACTGAATTAAAAAGATATTAAAAAGTAATTACTATAAATAAAGACCCACCTCCATATAAATTACCGTATAAAATTTAATTGCAATAAATAAAAACATAAAAAATTAAAAATAACTGTAAGTATAAAGGTATAAAATCATTTAAATATATTTAAAATATTTTCTTTAATTGAATAAATGAATGAACGAAAGTATGTAATTTCAAAAAGAACTAAAAAAAATTACTATAAAAAGAAAAATTCTAAAAACAAACATTCGCATAACTAAACATGCACAGAAAAAAAGGATATCTTGGCGCAAGAAATTTTTTGATTAGAAATTCAAGTATTTGCATATCTGATAATCTCTGCGTTGCCAAAATAATTAAAAAAAAAAAAATTTTTTTTTGAAATTAGTTCAAATTTCTATACATAGTCATATATAGCCGTATCAAGCTATGTATGGTCATACTGGCCATACCTGGCCAATTTATATACATGGCCATGTATGGTCATACATGGGAATATATGGTAATACATGGGCATATATGGCCATATCTGGCCAATTTTCATACATGGCCATATATAAAGCATTCACGTGGCCATGTATCATTCATTTTTCACGGGAATATTTAAAACATATTGATAAAGTTATTTTTCTCTTAATATTTGTTATGTACAAATAAACGCTGACGCCTGGAGTGAATCCTCGAAACGTGCAGCTGTACAAATATCCATTTTGTTCTAAGATAACTTTTGTTCATAGATACACAGAAAAAAAGGATATCTTGGCGCAAGAAATTTTTTCTTGCCGCAAGAATATTTTTTGCAATTTTGAATGAAAATGAAAATTTTCTTGGTTCAAGAACAAAATTTTCTTAAATTTAGTCATCTTGGCACAAGATTTTTTTTTTATTCAACCAATATAATATATGTTTCTTGAAGTAAGAAATATTTTCTTAAAGTGAGAAAAATAAATATTTTGCCCCGATATATAATCAATTGTCCGAAAAGTAAAATATTCTTTGTTGAAGAATAATTTATTTTGAATCGAGATGATTTGTGACTCGAATCAAGAATTAAAAGTACTCGACTCAATAGTAACAAATATCTTGGCTTAAGTATTTGTTGTGTTGCGGCAAGTCAGCGTAGACGTTTGAACCAACAGCAACTGCGCTCACGGCTCAACGCAAAAATTCTCTTGGGAAAGCTAACTGTACTATACTAAAGTGGCGGTAGTGTAGACTCTACATTGTACAGTGTACTTAGTATATATGGGTAAAGTGAACAAACATTCAAGAAATGGTCGAGTAGCATAACTGGTAAAGCTCTCGCGTGATGCCGAATCGGTCTGGGTTCGATTCCTACCATGAGCAAACAATTTATTTTTCTCAATTTGCTCATAAGCCATTTAATCGCGAGAGTTTATTCCTTATCCCCTATACTGCTGTATTGTGATGTTCCGAATATACGCATACACTTTCCTACTTGACATCATTTAATATTTATATTAGGTTAAATTCACTCAAAAATATAGGTCGATATATTTTTTTTAAGTAAAGTCGTTTATTTTTTTGAATCGAGACTACGTTTTTTTTAAGTCAAGAAAAAAAATCATCAATGGGAGAATTTTATGTCTTCCGTTAAGTAAATATTTGCATGATTCAAGAAAAGTTATTTTATTAAGTGAAGACTATAATTTATTTAAATCAAAATTAAAATTTTCTCATTCCTATAGACCGTTGTCTTGAGTCGATAATGTAGTTTTCTCAAACTGAGAGTAAATGTTCTTCTGCCACGCAAAAAAAGTTCTTAGTTTGAGATATTGATATATATTGTGACAATTTACTATACTCACCAACCAAGACAGAAAAATATCTTATTTTGATAGTTTTTTTTACTTGGTTAGAAACAAAATAAATTTGACTTAAAATAAATATTCTTAAGCCAAGATTATTCAACTTGAATTAAAATTTAATTATTCTTGATACAATATTTTTATGATATTAGTCGAAGAAAATGTTCTCGGATTAAAAAAACCCAATTACTCAGCCCAAGAATAAAAAAATGAAGGCAAAAATTATCTTGGGCCAAGTCAACCTTTTTTTCTGTGTGCATATAAGAAAAATAAGTAAAAATTAACATCTCGATAAACAAAATATCTATAAAAAATTAATTGTTTTTGAACATCTCTATAAAATATAATATCAAATCAAATTTGATTATAGATATCATATTTTATAGAGATGTTCAAAAATAGTTGATTTTTTATAGATATTTTATTTATAGAGATGTTCATTTGACATAATTTTTTTATATCCATGTTTAGTTGTGCAAATGTTTGTTTTTAGAATTTTTTTTTTCATAGTAATTTTTTTTTTGTTCTCTTTAAAATTACATGCTTTCATTTATTCATTTATTCAATTAAAGAAAATATTTTAAATATATTTAAATGATTTTACACTTTTATAATTACAGTTTTTCAAAATTATTTGTGTTTTTATTCATTGAAATTAAATTTTATACAGTAATTTTTATGGGGGTATATCTTTATTTATAGTAATTACTTTTTATCAACTTTTTAATTTAGTTCTTTTTAATTATAAATATTTTCAAATGTACACAAAAATTATTTACAAATTTTTAGGTAGTGATCATGTTTTTTTTAGTGGTTTACAAATCTAGAGATTTTTTTTATTGGGGCTTTTTTTATTCCGTCATTGTACAATTCATATTTATAATTTTACATTTAATTAACATAAATATATTTTGAAATATTGAATTTTCTTCTTACAATTTATTGTTTTTTAAATTTTTACATTTGGTAGAAAACTAGTTATACATAGTTTTATTTTCAGAGATTTCTTTTTTCCCAATGCTATACTATCCGACAAGATCTAATGACCAATATTATATATATATATATATATATATATTTATATTTACATTAATTTATTTATTTATTTATTTAGACCGACTTAATTATTAAAAAAGTTTCACTTCTATTGTGACCTTATGTCTGTGAGGCTCACTCGTTTTTTTTTTTTATCAATTGTTACCAAAGATATTAATATTCAAAGTTTAATTTAAAAAAATACATGTGTTTCTCATTTAAAACTTCCGCTGTCGTGGTGGCTAGGTTGATGTTAAAATTAAGAGCTACAACTTTACAGGAAGTTTTCTTTAACTATTTGGAAGAGTGAGAGGGCATAACGATTGAAATTCAAAAGCAACCTTTATAAGGACCACTCTTGTAAGTATGAACGTACACAAAAAAAAATATTATTTGGCTTAAAGAAATTTTTCTTGAGCCAAGGAACTTTTGAGAACATGGAATGGAAATAGAGATTCTCTTGATTGAAGTAAAAAAATCTGGGCGTCGGTTGGCCCTGCGGGCCAGCCCCAAAACTTCCCGCTGTTTTCGAGCTCCTTGAGCTCGAAAAAATTAGTGTGAATATATTTTCGAGCTCGAAGAGCTCGAAAATGTTATTACATGCAATTGTTTTGTTATGATCTTTCCAAGCTCTAACAAGTTACGTTTCATGCTGAAGCTTGAAAATTTAAGAATCGAAAATCATTAATGAAGAAGCGGTTTTTACAATTTAATTCCCGATTATGTTTAATAAAATAAGTGTACTGAGATAGAAGTCAATGTCAGGGATCAAAATCAAGATTTAAATAAGCTTTGACTCAAGTCAGAGCAATAATATATCAAATATCTTAAAGAAATATTAAAAACTGTAATTTTTCAATTTTTTTGTTGATAATATGATTTAAACTAAAAAACAAGTTAAATGACATCATATGATGATCGACAGAAACCATAAAGACGAAGAACTGGTATGATTTTGGACATATTTTAGTACATTATATTATGACTTATCCAGCAAAGTTACATAAAATGTTATTTTTTTAACATTTTGACGCCGATGTCTTTTGAACTAATCAACTGATTCTAACGTTTAATGTTGTAATGGACGCGTTTTGTTGAGTTCTAGAGCTGAGTCAATTTTGAAATCGATTAATGGAGCCGTTTCTGACAAATTTCGAAAAAACTAAAAAAAAATTGGTCTATCAGTTGACTCTCCGTGCCAGCCCCAAAACTTCCAGCTGTTTTCGAGCTCTTCAAGCTCGAAAATACTTTTCTATGCCTTTTTTTTCAAAAGAAAAAACGTTTTTTACCTTTTTTGTTTCCAACGATATCTATCGTACGAATTAACCGATTGAGGCGGTTAAGGTGACAATCGACGGTTTTATTGAGTTCTACAGCTGATCAGATTTTAAAATTGATTTATGTAGTAGTTTTTGAGAAATTTCGAAAATACTATTAGGGTTACAAATAAGTTTCCGCCGTTTTTTAACACAAATTAAATATTTATTATAGAAGAACGGTAATATAAATTTATTTAAAATATTGCCCATCACTTGCAACAACTTTTTCCCATCTCTCAGGCAGCATTCGAATCCCACGTCTGAAGAACTCCTTGTTTTTTGAGGCTATCCACGAATCAACCCAATTTTTGGTATCCTCATAAGATGTGAACCGCTGCGCCGTCAGAGCATGTGCCATGGACCGGAACAGGTGATAATCGGACGGTGCAATGTCTGGTGAATACGGCGGGTGGGGTAACACTTCCCAATCAAGTGTTCCCAAGTACTTTTTCACGGGAGCCGCAACATGTGGACGAGCATTGTCATGCAGAAGAATAATTTTTTCGTGTCTAGAATAGTATTGAGGGCGTTTTTCCTTCAGAGCTCGGCTCAATCTCATCAATTGTGTTCGATAGAGGGCTCCAGTAATTGTTTCGCTCGGATTAAGCAACTCATAATACACTACACCTAGCTGATCCCATCAAATACACAGCATAAGTTTTTTTCCGTGAATATTCGGTTTTGCTGTTGATGTTGATGCGTGGCCAGGTAATCCCCATGATTTTCTTCTTTTTGGATTGTCATAATGTATCCACTTCTCATCACCAGTTATGATACGATGTAAAAAACCCTTTTTTTTATGTCTAGCTAGCAGCATTTCACTTAAGCATAATCGGCGTTCAATATCTCTCGGCTTTAATTCGTACGGAACCCAATTTCCTTGTTTATGAATCATTTCTAATGATTTTAAACGATGTGAGACTGCTTGCTGAGTGACTTCTAATGTTAGAGCAAGTTCTTTTTGTGTTTGAGATGAATCTTCCTCCAATTCTGCATCCTCGTAAATTTTTGGCCTTCCACTGCGATCTTTGTCTTCTACGTCGAAATCACCGTTTTTAAACTTTTGAAACCACTCTCGACACGTTCTCTCACTCAAAGCACCCTCACCATATGCTTCTACGAGCAATTGATGCGCCTCAGCAGCAGATTTCTTTAAATTAAAGAAGTAAACTAATATTTCCCGCAAATGACGCTTACTTCGCTCAAATTTTGACATTTTCAACTTATAAAAATTATATTTTACCAATATAAAATCAATGATATTAATAGGTTGTGTTGTTCTTGAATGTCCAAACTATTTTTAAAGCCGGTTATCATCTGCGAAAGCTAACCGAAACTCCGTGCCGCGCCATATACAATAAAACGGCGGAAACTTATTTGTACTTCTAATAGAAAAAATTTTTTTTTTTAAATTGTTACGACAACGATTTCTCTTCAACGAATGAACCGATTTTGATGGTTGAGGTGGCATTCGACACGACTTATAAAGCTTCCGAGCCCAGTTGATTTTGAAATCAATCCATCAAGCACATTACACGGTAATTAAAAAAAAATATTTTTGAAAAAAGTTTATTTTTTGAATATCTCTGAACGAACCTTACCGATCAAGCTCAATTTTTTTTCAGCTTTTAGACATAGAAAAGCCGCGTCGAATGACACCTTGACGATCAAAATCAGTACATCCGTTTAAAAGTTATAGATATTTACATACGTACGTACGCACATTCATACATACATACATACACTCGGCCATCATCTTGAAATTAGTCAGAATAGCTTCCTAGAAGCTCAAAACGTCAAGATCTCTTAGAAATTCGATTTTCGAAAATCGGACCGAAACCACTAACTTCCCGAATTTTTTAAAATCTGCAATTTTTTTAGCGGGAAGTTAAAAAGTTTTTTTTTGGAATTTCTTCTAAATCTTAGAGTATATTTAACCCTTTAACGACGAACTCGGACAAAATCGTATCCGCGGCACCAAAGTGGGTATAGCCTACAGCGTGTGCTCACAGTCTCCACTACCTCAGTTTACGAGACTCAGGCACGGTCATTACCGAAATGCACTCATGTGGTAGGTTCCTTTAGTCCCTCATGGAAATAAAATATCTAAAACATCTATTTCATGATGTATGTAAAATATGTGTGGCATATAAAAAAATATAATTAGAATATATGTGAAATATACGCACATATATTTTACATATCGATACTGCCATTCTAATATGCCCTATCCCACATTTGGTAAATTTTTCAGGAGACAAATTCAGGAGAAAAATTATTTGTATTATGTTTACATTGATATAACCTACAAATTTATTTATGTTTTCATAAAATACAGGCACTTGTAGTGAATAAATAATTTTGAATTATATGCTGTAAGAAAAGTAAAAAATTATGCATCATTACCTTCTTACTCATGTCGTTAATTGCTTCCGTAAAATTAACTTAAAATCAAAAATGTTAAGCGTGGCTAAACCTATACAAATGTGGGATACGACATATTAGAATGCGCGAAAGTCTGCGTGTGGGATACGACATATTAGAATATTTATTTAAAAATACTAAATAAACAATTTGACCTCTAAAATTTTTACATAAGCTGCACATTGTTATAGCAGTATCGATATAAAATAAATATATTTCGAACACAACTTTTGGCCGTTTTTCGTATATATAAAATATATTTCTTACATACACTGAAAAAAAGAAATATTCGTCCCAAATATATCATTTATTTGTGGTAAGTAATTGGTATATTTGTGATAAAGATATTAAATTTGTGACAAATAACCTAAAATTTGGCGATACTATACATATATTTGAAGCCCTTATTTATTTGTAGCAATTGGATCATTTTTTTACCACAAATAAATTACTTATATTACGCAATTAAATTACTCAAATATATTATATCTTCCTCTCAATTAAATATTTATTTGGCCATATCCAAATTTACGATATCTTTGGCTCAAATAAATCTTTTTTTCAACGTAGTCAAAATGTATATCACATATATTTTTTTTGTACAGTAAATATATATGATGAAATGTAATCGACATATATTGAGACAATGTGAATTGTCATCTTCGTCCTCAGCCTTGCGGTTCCCATTTTTCCCCATCTCGTTGGCGTCTGAAACTACACAAGTCATAGTGCCGTGGTCACATGACTAATTGCCAAATTTACGCATGTCCGTAAGGGTGAAGTGGGGACAGTCTCGAGGCGAGTCCCAAGCCCTAAATTATCGGTCAATCACTTCGATTCTGGATCAATTAGCGTACAGACGTCTTTCTAGCAATTTACTTGCGATTCTGTAATAAATTAGCAACCTACTTGCGACTCTGTGAACCGGGCAATTAACTTGTGATATTCTGTAGATTACTGACAATTATCTTGCGACATTATATCTTATTGTTTAGTTATTAATTATTATAAACAAAGTTTAATAAATTCAATATTACTGTACGTTACCGGCGATATACTCGCAATATAAACTACACTGTGTCATCTACATTATATCCAGCGCTTGCATCTTCTTGTAAGTAATTTTTATTATTATAATTGACAATAAACAATCATTGACATTGTTAATCCTTCACTTTATCTATCACTATTCATCCTACTCATATTCTATTTTACTGGTAAGAATTATTAAATAATTTATTAAAAGTATTATTAATTAAGTAAGAATTAATAAGTCAATCGTCAATAAGAAAGATTTGTAATTTTATAAATTGAACGGAATATAGTATAGTGCCGGATAGCTCAACTGGTAGAGCACTCGGCGCGATACCGACATGGTCTGGGTTCGATTCCCAGTTCGGGCTATCTATATTTTTCTCAATTTATCTATAAATTGTCTTATTGAGAAGGTTTGCATGTTTAGGTTTCCCACTATATTAAATTGGTAACCCGTGAGGTAAGTTAGTGAGTTATACATACGTTGCCGTGTTTAAATAAGTGCGGGTCTTTGCTTTGCAAGAACCCCAGCCCACTGCTCTGGCCAAGTAAAATAAAATTTGATAGAGCCCAGCCTGAGCCAGGGTTCGATCCGCGAATTCTGGTGGCTGCTGGTAAAAATCGCGAATCTAAAAAGCGATTTGTCTCAATATGTGGGATATATTTTCGTTATTTAGGCAGATCTTTGGTGTGTGTGTGTGTGTGTGTGTGTGTGTGTGTGTGGGGAGAGGGGGTTGAGTAGATAAATAATGACTAAAAAATCCTACTGTTTCAGGCTGGAGTACCAAGGGCACTACTTGTCAGATTGTTCGATGATGGAAGGGCTTAGATATTTTTCCGCTCTGTCCCTCCCGCCTCCGCGAATTCATATAGAACTTAACAAAATAAGACTTTTTTAAAGAATAAAATTTTTCGATGTCTCGCTTAGTTTTCGAGAAAAATGGATTTTGGGAAAAATTTGATTTAAAAAAAAAAAGTCAAAAATTTCATAGATTTTAATATCTTAATTATTTTTCGCAAACTACATTTAAAGATGAAAATTTTGAAAAAAAAACGTCTGAATTAGTCCATTTTTGAAAAAGTTACAGCTATTTGAAAAAAAGTCTTATTACGTCAAGTTCTACAAGAATTCGCGGTCATTTGACGGCGCCACGGAAACCGTAGACTTCCCATTATTTTTCTGCCCCCCCCCCCCCCCATACACACACACAAAAAGATCTGAGCCCTTCTATCATCGAATAATCTGATAGCTAGTGCCCTTGATACTCCAGCCTAAACCAGTAGGATTTTATAGTTATTATTTATCTGCTATGTTTATTATTTATACTTCACATACGTCATGAAATCTATTTTTTATGTATTTTATTTCCATGGGAGCTGCTCTTTCATTTGTTATTCTAATGTTTTCAATGATTTTATTTTTTTAATTATTTCAAATCTAAGAAATTAGCTCAAGTTTAAAAAAAAAATTAAATTACATTTTTTTTTTTTAATTATGAATTTCTCATAATTTTTTTTCTTTTTAAATTCTATCTTTAATTGTGAAGACCTCATCTTGCGTACGGTACTGCTCTCCAGAGCTCACAGATACACACTAACGCAGATACGCGCCGCACGCTTGACAGGCCGCAAAGTGGGGGAAACGCCCAAAAGCGTTAAAAGGATAATCGATCGATCTGAAATTTTCAGGAAAGTTGATGGCTAACAAGCTTTTTCGATTGTCACTAGAACCATTTTAATCGGTTGATTAGTTAATCAGCTATAAAGCGTTCACAAACAAACACACACACACACACGCGGATATCATTCCGAAAATAGTCAGAATAGCTTCCTAGGACCTCAAATCGTCCACATCTGATGAAATTTCAATTTCCGAAAATCGGGGTGAAAACAATAACTTCCCGAAATTTTTAAAAATCATCGATTTTCTTAGCGGGAAGTTAAAGATACTTAGGCCGAGAATCAAATCACTTTAAATCACCCTGGTGGTTTTGAATCACCCTGGAAACACCCTGGGAGTGGAAACACGGTGGAATCACGGTGGATCCGGGGTGGTTACACGGTGGTTTTGTGCCATTTTACCACCGTGTATACACGGTGTTTCCACGATGGTTACACGGTGTTTCCACGATGGTTACACGGTGTACCCACCGTGATTCCACGGTGTATTCACCGAGATTCCACGGTGATTACGCGGTGTACGTGGAATCACGGTAGGTACACCGTGTAACCACCGTGGAATCGCCCTGGAAACACGGTGGAATCATGGTGGGTACACCGTGTAACCACCGTGGAATCACGGTGATTAAATGACAAAAAAACTCACCGTGTAACCGCCGTGGATCCACCGTGTTTCCAGGGTGATTCAAAACCGCCAGGGCAAGAAAAAAAAATACTTGAGTCGAAAATTAAATTATTTTAAGCCAAGATAAAAATACTAGAATAAAAAATCTAAATACTTTCAATCAAGAAAAATAGTACTTAAGACAAGTCTAAAATCTTTCTGAACAAATACAAAAGTTTCTCAAGCTAAATAACTATATTCTTGAATCGAGACAGTTATTTATTCAATAAAAAAATTAGCTTTTAAATCCAAATTTTATTGTTGTGTTAATCAAAAACAAAATGTAAGCTTGATTCAAGAAAAAAGTTGAGAAGAACGTAAATTCCTTAGTTAGAGTTATCTTTATTTTTCTGTGTACGTACGTAGTATGTAAATATTCTAGAACTTTTGAACGGATGAACCCATTCGAAGCTTTGTAAACCACGTCAAATGCTGCATCAACCATCAAAATCGGTTAATTAGTTAGGAAAAAATCGTTGTCGAAAGAATTTCGAAAAAGTGTTTTTTTATAATAAAATCTACATCATTGAACTAACTGATGACAGTTATTATTAATGTTCGTGGTCAAAAGACTGCATCAAATGCCTTTTTGAACGTCAAAATCGTTTCATTAATTCCAAAGATGGTACTGATATAAAATAAAAAAACAACGATTTACTTCATCATTTTTTATTGTTATTGTTTATTATTTGAACTTTCGCAATGGAAGTTGCGAAATTACTATTTTCGAGCTTGAAGAACTTAAAAATGTATTAATCATCGTATTTTTGAGCTCAAGAGCTCGAAAATAACAGGTAGTTTTAGGGCTGGCCCGCAGGCTCAGGCGGTTTTCTGATTTTTTTTTCTAAGAAACCCAAAAATTGCAAAAATAATTAATTTTGATTATATTTTAGCGTTATAGGCTGAGAAACTGCGTCGAATGCCGACTTAAACATTGAAATCAGTTGCTTAGTTCAAAGAATGTCGGCGATGAAAAATTTAAAAAATGACAATTTACTTCATTTTTTCCGGATAACACATAATGTAATTCATACTATATGTTCCAAAACTTATATCGGCCCTTTGTTTTTATAGTCTTTGATGATCGCTACATAACTTATTGTTATCGGTTCGTTAGTTTAAATAATATCGTCATTAAAAATTTGGAAAAATGACTGTTTCTGATGTTTTTTTTTTTTCAGATATATTTTCTATTAACACTTTGTTTTAATTCAAAGCTCATGTTACTCTCTACCTTGATCATTTCTATTAATTTCTGACCAAAAACATTGAATTTAGTAATCATAATCGTGAGTAAAACGTTAAAAAACGATCCTCACGGATTATTTTCAATTTCTTCGTTTCTCGATGATGAATACGAAACCTAACTTTTTTCGAGCTCGAAGAAAGTTAATATGTTGTTAACTGATTGACTATGGAATTTGATTCAGTATAACACATTGCATAACTTCTAATAACAATATATTTTTTTAGAACTGAGGAAACAAATCCAAATAGTGTAGGTAAAGAAGTAAAAGGAAGAACCCATACATTTTATCAAGTTCTAATCGATCAACGCGATTGTCCATTTATTGTGAGTTGATAATTTACTAATTAATATTGAATGAATATCAACAAAATTAATTGCACACCTCAAGCGCGAAAGCGCTGAGGGTGCTTTATGATCGCTCTAAAATTTTAATCTTATTATAGAGAGCGCAAACTGAAGCCGTAACATTTTTAGGAAATAATGAAAGTAGTCGAAGTTTATACGCGATCCCTGGGCTTGACTATGTTGCACATGAAGATATTTTACCTTATTCAACAAACGACAAAACAGCTTTACAGCATGAACTTTTTGATAAATTTTTAACATTTAATCCTGATAATGATCCGCCTTTTATTGCACAAGAAACTCTTCGAGCTTGGCAAGAAAAAAATCATCCATGGCTTGAGTTATCAGATGTTCACAAAGAAATGACTGAAAATATTCGTGTGACTGTAATTCCGTTTTATATGGGTTGCAGAGAAACACAAACTACTTCCGTTTATTGGGTAGGTCAATTGTACTATAAAGAATAATTGCAAAAATAAATTAATTTAACCCATTTCAGTGGCGTTACTGCATTAGACTTGAAAATTTAGGTGATCTTAGTGTACAATTACGAGAACGTCATTGGAGAATATTTAGTTTATCTGGCACATTGGAAACAGTAAGGGGTCGTGGAGTTGTTGGACAAGAACCAGTATTGTCAAAAACATTACCGGCTTTTCAATATAGTAGCCATGTCAGTTTACAAGCACCTAGCGGCCATATGTGGTAATGATTATAACGTGATTTTAAAGCAGTGAATGCTTTCAAATTTAATTGTACGTCAATTTTTTTCAGGGGAACATTCAGAATGGAAAGAGAAGACGGATATACTTTTGACTGTAGAATACCTCCATTTTCACTAGAGTCTAAAGTCGATGAATCATCGCCCAACGCCGAATTATGAGATTCGGGTTACCATTAAACGGGTTTCAGTTCATTGATAATTATTACTTCGGCAAAATAAACTGAAGAAAAAATATTGTAAAAGTATGTACGTTAAATCGTATGTCCGTCATAATTTTTCTGAATAATATTTCCGCCAACTATATTAATTTGATAAGTTTACATTAAAATATAAAAGAATCTAGTAAGTGTTCTTATAAATACTTTGAGTAAATTTATCAGATAAAATATAAAAGTTGAGTATAAATAACTAATAGTTATCTTGTAAAAATGCGTAGACAAAACAAAGTGAGAACAACTTGAAATTAAAAAAAAAATATATATGTTATAATGTAAACAAGTATTGTGTAACAACAGTCTTTTACAGTTATATGTTAGAAAGACCAAAAAATATATTTTTTTAAATTTTAAGTTGCATTCTTTTCTTTGAAATGGAATCGCTAAAATTTTATAAAATATGCATTGAAATCTTGTTAGAAGGAGTTAGGTGTTGAAATAACTTGGCCAAATGAGTTGATTCTTTGAATTCTGACAGATCCATGCTTTAGACCTAGAAATGTGGAATTATGCCTATGTTTATTTTATGTGTAATTGTTGTATGTTATTTTATTAAATTTGTATATAGATTTCATACTTTTCCAATAAGCATGTTAGAGTTATCCTCTAAAGAAAATCCTCTGAATAAAAATATATGATTGAATTGAAGTTAATTAAAGATCGAAAAAAATAAGGCCCGATTCCTTATTGGTTATTTTCAAATTTACATCTTGGCATTGGTCACCCATCAACTTGAAGGTACTTATATGTCAGTCATAAGACATGGCTAATCTACTAAATTCGATCATAAAATTCGTAGGACTATTGTCCTTGATTCAAAATGAATTGATTCTCTGTATCTTAATCTCTGTAAATAATATAGTACATTCGTACATAAAAATATAAGTCAATACTAAATTTAAGGAACATTTTCACTAAAGTTTAGTACATATAATGTAATTAATGAATAAAATTGAATAATTTATTTTACTTAGAATATAAATAATAGAACCAGTCATGGCCTTACGGGTTTTTAATTTCTTCATCAGTTATTCTTTAATATCTAAATAAATATACTATATATTCTTACGTGATCAGATACGTAGATCAGCTCAGTGGATAGCAGTGGAAAGATTCAATATGAAATTCTAAAAATAATATTGTTAACAATCCTGTTCAGAAAAAATAGGCGAAATTTTTTTCACACCATCAGATTTTTAAATATGGCATACGATCCGTTGAAAAATTCAACGATAATAAGCTCGAATATTTTATACAATTAACAATTCAAAATTGATCATAGTTCAAACATGTAAAATTAAATTTTTTAACCCAAATATTAAGAGATTGGAAGAATTAAGTAAGAGAATAAGTGATTATAATGAAGATATAAATTTTTTTTTTTATATATATATTTATTTAAAGTCGCATTAACCTTTGGTCCTTAGCGACTACATTAACAATTACATACTATATATGAGTTGAAACTATAATTTAAAACAGAACAGTGAGAACAAAGACATAAATGGCTGTACGGCCAGTAAACACATTGACGTAAATTTGACGTCTGAGTGACGTTACGCTATGTCATCATTTACGTAAAATATGAGTATAAATGAGTCAGGTTTGAATCATTATTTCACACTTTTTTACGTAAGATTATGATGTAAAAGTAATGGCGTGAACATGACGTAAATATGATGTCTGTGTGACATTCTATGACGTCAATATGACATACAATCAGCGCCATGTATTCATACCGTACCTTGTTACAAGCGTACCTTTTACTTTTCTACTTTTAGTACTCTACCAACACACAACTCTCTTAAATAGATTTCTATGCGAAAATATCAATATTAAATATATTTATGTTGCAAAATAATTCTATGAAAAAATTTTTCTATTTTAAAATTTTTCTATGTTGACCAAAGTCAGTTTCAAGATTTTTCTACACGAAAAAAAAAAAATAAGTTTTATGAATGATTTTGTATCTTACCACCAGCAATCGCGTGGCGCTACCATTAAATTCCAACAAAAATACAATAATAATGATAATGATATTAAAAACAACAATGACTAGAAAATGGCGTCAATGAGCACTACAGTGGTTGTACAGGGCCGACCAAATATCTAAGGTTTCCGTTTCATTTATTTAGGTAACTAAGAAGAATAAATTATAATTACCTAAATAAATGAAAAGGAAATCTGATTTGATTATTACCGCGCGAACGCATTACAAATTCAGAAACAAGATTTGATAACTTTAAATAATGAGAAAATCCTGGGCGTCTGCTGAGTCCGAACACGGCTTCTCTTGGCTGGTACTCCTGAACGTTGCTCACTGGTCCACGTCACTAAAGTTCAAGTCTAGTGCTTAATTAATGTATTAAGAGTAAAATGCCGGAAGAGACAGTTCATAAGTTTTTGTGATGGATTTTTATAAAATTTAAAAAAACTCCATAAACTTATATGAAATTTTATAAAAACAATATTTGTCGGCCTCGATGATAATCATATAAAATTTTATAAAGTTTCATCAAATTTTGTAGTTTCTTGTTGTGATGTAAAATTTGCAAAATCTTATATCAAATTTTGCGAAACATTGAATAATTCCACAAAATCGTATGAAATTTAATCGATTGAACAATTGCGACACTAAACTTTATAATTTTAATATTAAAAGATTTCAAACTGTTGAAACATGTTCTTTGTCATCCTAAATGATATTTTCGGTATATCATTTAAAAAAATAAAGTTAATTTGCTTATATTCACGTTAATGATTTAATCTAAAACGTCTGATTAATCTATTATCTAGAATATCAACTACTTTGGCTCCAAAAATATTGGGGGGGGGGGCTAACTAAACAGTAAATTTTTATTTAATTTTTGATAAATAAATAAAATCAGGACGAACAATTATTAATGACGAACATTCAAGGACAAACAATGATCAAACGATTTATAATAATCAAAATCCAAAAAAGTATAAAAAAAAAATTTGGAAGGGGCTGACTTTGCTCAGCTCTGACAATTACCTTAATAGCACAGTTTGCTTTAGCATAACTTGACTTACAAAAGTTTCCTTAAATTTTTCGTCAAATTTCCGTCAACTTCGTACTTTTAAATTTTTTACGACAATTTGTATGCAACTTGCTATTGAATTCGACGTAAATTTACTGCCCAAATTAAATTATAATGCGAATCCACTTCAAAAGTTAACTAGAATAAAGTTGTCGTCAACTTCCAGGCATATTTTATTTCAATTTATTGTTAATTTGACATGAAAAATTGTTAAGTATTTTTTTACCGTCATATTGTAGACAATTTTATGTATAAATTTGCTTACCTTCTGGAATGGTAAGAATGAACATTACCGAATTTTTTTTTTCGTAAAAAGTTACTTTTAAACTGAAAAATAATTAACCGCAAATTTTTATTTTCAAATTTTGCTGTCAGATTGTCGGCAAATTCCGGCAGCATATTTCAAGTAATTTCAACATCAAATTACCGTCAATTTCAAGCTAAAGTGGCTATTAGAGTATATTTAGAGTGTATTTAAAGTTGGTGTACATGACCCTGATAGCCACCCTAACCATAAGTTAACTACAACCCTGATAACACGAGTTGATCGTGAAAAAGTTGGTCATTCATTAGTTTCCGACCAACTTGACGACAAGTTGTCGACAACTTTAGCTTTTGCAACTTTTGGCTACAAGTTACCGCTATCTTTCTCAGAAAGTTGGCGCCAGTATGGAGCTGCAACTGGAATGCAAGTTTCTGAGAAAATTGAAAGGAAACTTACCGTCAACTTATGATTGCCAACTTTTGCAAGCAACTTTTGCCAACAACTTTCTCAGAAAGTGATCGTCAATTTATTAGATTTTCAACTTTTGCCACCAACTTTCTCAGAAAATGTCTATCAACTTTGGAGGGACCAAATGTTGGCGGCCAACTTAGTGTCCAGTTGCGGCTGCAAGTTTCTCGTCAGTTTCTCGCTAACTTGGCTATCAGGGAAGCTACTACCGTATTTTAAAGGTAACTTAAAGGAAAGTGTTGGAGAGCAAGCAGTTACCTTTAAGTTGACAGTAAATTGTCTGCAACTTTCTATTCAATTTGACTACAAGTATTAACGTCAGACAATGACGTTAAGTTGATTGAAAGTTTCACTTCAAATTGATGGCAAGTTTTTCTGGCAAGTTACATTCAAGCTACTGCCGTATTCTGAAGCCAACTTAAAGGAAAGTATTATCCAGCCAAGCTTACCAGAAACTTTCTCATTAAGTTAGCCGTAAATGTTTCACTGCAACCACTTGTAGAGCAATGTCTGGCTATCAGGGGAGTTGCGACCACTTGACGACAACTTTCTGCTTGTGTAAGTGTTGACTACAAGTTGGCTATAAGTTGTACAGAAACTTGGCGACAATCTACTGCCGCAACGTGTCACCAATTTTCTGAGCAACTTGTAGTCAACTTGTCGACAAAAGTTACACCCCTGATAGCCACCCTAACTGTAAGGTAACTACAAGCTACTGCGGTATTTTGAAGGCAATTTAAAGGAAAGTGTTGGAGAGCAAGCAGTTACCTTTCAGTTGACAGTGAATTGTTTGAAACTTGAATTCAATTTGACTACAAGTGTTACTCTCAGACAATGACGTTTAATGGATTGAAAGTTTCACTTCAAATTGATGGCAAGTTCTTCTGTCATATATTATCCAGCCAAGGCTTGCCGGAAATTTGTCATTAAGTCAGCCGAAAATGTCTCACTGCAGAACTTGTTGAGCAATTATATTTAAAGTGTGACTATCAAGGATTGATATACAAAATTGTCTACAATTTGACGGTAAAAAAATACATAAAAATTTTTCAAGTCAAAATAACAACAAATTGACATAAAATTTGCCTGAACATTAACGACAACTTTTTTCTAGTCAGCTTTTAAAGTGAATTTGCATTCTTATTCGGGCAGTAAATTTACGTCGAATTGAATACGAAGTTGCATACAAATTCTCGTCAAAAATGGAAAAGTCTGAAGTTGACGCACATTTGACAAAAAATCCAAGGAAGGAAAGTCTTGTAAGTGAACTTTTGCTATAGCAAACTATGCTATTAGGGTTCTCGTTAAGTTAGCCGAAAATATTTTATTTATGGACGGTAAAGATAAGGTGCACTCTCTGTGTATTAAAAGTGTTCATAAAATCGAGTAAAATTAAGATGGCGCTGCTTCAACAAAATGACCTAATTTGAAAGAAAGCGCCTAAAACTGTTAGAGTAGGATAGAATTGAACGAAGAAAGATATAAATCCGGTTCGTAAGCGCGCGTCTTTCAAAAATTTATGATATAAAATTTTAGAATGTCAAGAGAATATTGTTATTTCTGTCGTTAATACAATATATAACAATGATATTTAGAATTTTAATACTCTTTTCAGTAATAAGAACTCGAATACAATGTATGAGAACTAATAAATCAGAAAAAAAAAAAATTTTTTTTTTGTGAAGGGTTTGATGGTTAACCTCTTAAGTTAAGCTCTTCGAGCTCGAAAATATTTTTGTTTGCCATTGTTTTCGATAAAAACCGGTTTTAGCATTTCTATCTCCCACGATATCTCGCGAACGAATTAACCGATTTTGACGGTTAAGGTGGTAATCTACGCGTTTTATGAAGTTATAGAGCTGATTAGATTTTGAAATTGATCGGATGAGTCACTTCAAAGATAATCGAAAAAAAACGTTTTTCACCATTTCTTTCTCCCGCGATATTTCTCGAACAAATTAACCGATTGAGATAGCTAAGATGACAATCGACGCGTTTTATTAAGTTCTAGAGCTGATTAGATTTTGGACTCGATCGTTCGATTCGTTTTTGAGAAATCAATAAATAACAAAAAAAAATGGGTGCGTGTACTTATGTACGCGCGTGAGAAGTTATACTTCTTTGGCATCATTAAAAAAAAAAAAAATACATATATATATATATATACATATAATATATATATATATATATATATATATATATATATATATATATATATATATATATCGACGTTCTAATTAGCAAATTGTCTAACTCTGTTTCAGAAAATCCTTCATTTATGCGAAAATGAAGTAATTTAAAAATTTTTTTTTCATCTAAAACTTAATTCCATATCTAGTATATGCATAATATTTTTGTCTAGGTTACTCAAATAATATTTTTTGGACCATTGCTATCTGAAAATTGCACAGAATCACCTAATAAAAAATATTAAGTTAGACAATTTGCTAATTAGAACTTCGATTTGTACTAAATATTATAAGATTCTTAATTTTAAATATTTATTGTTGATTATTCAATATTTTCAAAATAAATTTAATAATAAATTAGATAATTGAATTTAAATGTTTTCACTTTTAACTTATTTATTATGTTCTCAATGTAATATTCACTTTTTATTTTAGTCAAAGAATTTTTATTAAATTTGTTTATTTATTAAAAATATGTTTATAATTTTCTAAATTTAATATTTAATAATTCTTAATAAATTAAAAAAATTGAAAACTAATAATTTAATAATATATATATATATATATATATATATATATATATATATATATATATATATATATTAGAGAGTTTCAAAAAAAAGAACAAATTTTTTTTTTTTTAAGGTATCCAAAAATTGAAAGTATAACTAGAAATAAAAATTTTGGTACCACTCCGGGCTCTTAATAATGATATTAAGGTTTGGCGTCAATCCATTTTTCTATTTTCCATTTAAATAACACGGGAAAAAAAATTTTTTTTTTTTAGAATTTTCTAGCTCACAAACTAAGCAACATATTTTTGTGCACAATAAATGTTTTTGTAGGAAATTGAACGCTCTACAAAAAATCTGGGCGTCGGTTGGCCCTGCGGGCCAGCCCCATAACTTCCCGCTGTTTTCGAACTCAAGGAGCTTGAAAACATCACTGTGAATATATTTTTTTATGAGCTTTTCAAGCTTTAACAAGTTACGTTTTATGCTAGAGTTTAAAAAGTTAAGAATCGAAAATCATTATTGAAGAAGCGGCTGTTCAATTTTTATTCCCGAAATAAAAGCATTGAGGCAGAAATCAATGTCAGTGATCAAAATCAAGATTTGAATGAGTTGTGACTTAGGTCAGAGCAATAATATATGAAATATCTGAGAAAAATATCAAAAACTGAGTTTTTTTAATTTCTTACCGACAATATGATTAAATCTAAAGAACAAGTTAGATGACATTATATGATGATCGAAAGCGACTATAAAGAGAAAGAGTTGGTATGATTTCAGACACATTTTAGCACATTATATTTTAATTTATCCGGAAAAAATAACACTTTGTTATTTTTTTAACTTTTAAGCGCCGATATCTTTTGAACTAATTAACCGATTTTGATGTTTGAAGTAGCAATCAGCGCATTTTCTTGAATTATAGAGCTGATTAAAATTTGGAATTGATTGGCTTAGCCGTTTCGAAGATATTTGGAAAAACCCGTTTTTCACCATTTCTTTCTCCAATGATATCTCTCGAACGCATTAACCGATTGAGATGGTTAAGGTGGCACTCGACTCGTTTTATCAAGTTCTAGAGCTAATTAGATTTTGAAATTGATCGGATTAGTCACTTCAAAGATAATCGAAAAAAAACCGTGTTTTACCATTTCTTTCTCCAACGATATCTCTCGAACGAATGAACCGATTGAGATGGTTGAGGTGGCATTTGACGCGGCTTATAAATTCTAGAGCTGATTAGTTTTTGGAATCGTTCGTTTAACTCATTGCTGAGAAATCAATAAAAAACTAAAAAAAAAAATCGGTCTGTCAGTTGACCCTGCGGGCCAGCTCCAAAACTTCCCACAGTTTTCGAGCTCCTTGAGCTCGAAAACATTGTTGAGAATACATTTTCGAGCTCTTCGTGCTCGAAAACACTTTTGTATGCCTTTGTTTCCGAAAAATAACGTTTTTTACCATTTTTTCTCCAACGATATCTCTCGAACGAATTAACCGATTGAGACGGTTAAAGTGGCAATCGACGCGTTTTATTGAGCTCTACAACTGATCAGATTCTAAAATTGATTTATCGAGTCGTTTTTGACAAATTTCCAAAATACTAAAAAAATTTTTTTTTTTAATTCTTTCGACAACGGTTTCTCTTGAAAGAATCAACCGATTTTGATGGTTGAGATGGCATTCGACGCGGCTTATAAAGCTTCAGAGCCCAGTTGAGTTTGGAATCAATGCATCGAGCCCGAAAAAAGTTATCCGAAAAAAACATTTTTGAAAAAAGTTTATTTTTGGAATATCTCCGAACGAGCACTACCGATCAAGCTCAATTTTTTTTTCAGCTTCGAGATATTGACAAACCGCGTCGAATGACACCTTGACGATCAAAATCAGTTCATCCGTTCAGAAGTTATAGATATTTACATACGTACGTACGTACATACATACATACATACACTCGGACATCATCGTGAAATTAGTCAGAATAGCTTCCTAGAACCTCAAAACGTCAATATCTATTGGAAATTCGATTTTTGAAAATCGGACTGAAACCAAAAACTTCCCGAATTTTTGAAAATTTGCAATTTTCTTAGCGGGAAGTTAAAAAAGTATCATCATTTTTTGATAAATCCCACTGTTCAAAAGTTATTTGAGCTTGAAGTTAAATTTATAGTAAATTTTGAGATTTTTTTACTTTTCCGGCGAAACTATCAGTCTTATCAAAAAATGTCATGGAAACTTTTTGGAGATAATTTTATTCCTTCCCTCGCGGACCTGGAATCACTGTAAAATCACAGTGAAATCACAGTGAGATTATAGTAAAAACATTGTGAGACCATGATGAAATTACGGTGAAATCACCATGATGTAACAGGGATTTTTGAAATTTAATTAATTATTTTATTCGACTGCGCTCTCGTCCCACGCATTACCGTTGCCCCTACGCCGTTAAATAAATCAATACTGGGACTGTTATTGATTGGTTAAAATCTTTCGGCCGTGCGACAAACGGGTACCATGAGGGGCCCCGAGTCCCGCCTGTGATAGGTTGGCAATAAAATTTTATAAAGAAATATACAGTACTGATATCATCCGAGAGTGGGGCCTTCGCTGCTTCGTAGCTACTTAGAGTCGCAAGTTGCGACACTCACTGCCTGGAGCTGCTGGCGATCAGTCACCGTAAGATCAGCCATACATTACACAAGTATTTTATAAGAGTGAGTCTTAACAACACGTTGCTGCTTATGGTGAGTCGAAAGACCCCATCTTTATATTAACTTATTGGACATCGTCGTTTCGGTGCGTCTTTATTTGACCCCGAATAAATCATTTTTATAATATCGTTTTTGAAGCTGTGGCTGCAGTTGAAGCCAGTTTTTCCAAATAATTAATACGCTGAGTCTAATGACCGTGTATATAAATTCAACATTTTCTGATTGCTGAGATATCATTAAACTCAGGAAGGCAAGATCTGCGTCACAAGCTAAGCAGTACGACGATGAGTCAAGCACAACAGCAGAACGTTTAGTGGACATGTAATGGCGGAGGCGAGTCACCCACGTATAAACATAAAATTTTGGTAATAAATAACGGTTCGATTCTATTGTTAAAAGAGAAATGTATTTTATATTACAAATTTTATTGAAAAGTTTTGAGTATCTGGAAAATTTGATATTTAAGTTATTGAGATTCGATAGTGGTTTCACAGTAAATTCACAGTGAATTTACAGTGAACTTACGGCAAATTCACAGTAAATTTACAGTGAACTTACAGTAAATTCACAGTGAATATACAGTGGATATCCTGTGAATTTCTTACTATTTTATTCGTAAACTTTGGAACTGAAAATAATAATAATAATAATAATAATAATAATAATAATAATAATAATAATAATAATAATAATAATAATAATAATTACGGAGTATGAATTACTTTATTATAATTTAGAATTATTTTAACATATTATAAATTTTTTTTTAAAAAGGAAAGCTCCAAATATACACAGTCATTCAGACGTCACATGGGAAATGATATGAACAAATGTTCGGGGCCTCCTAACCTCGCGTTCTAATGAAAACTCGATTCTCGAGTATCGAGGTAAAAAAAAAAAATTGTCACTATACCACTCTAAAGCTTTGATTTGACGACTGTGGTGTCAAATCATCATAATACTATAGTCAAATCATCATTAATTTACCGTGGAATCATGGTGAAATCACCATTAATTTACTGTGAAATCATGGTGAAATCACCATTAATTTACTGTAAACTCGCAGTAAAATCACAGTGAAATCGGTACTAAATCACAATGACAAAATGGCACAAAATCACTGTGAATTCACGATGTAATCACCGTAAACACACCGTGAACTCACGGTGAAATTGAATTCACTGTGATTTCACTGTGATTTTACAGTGATTCCAAGTCCGCGAGGGTAGTTAAAAAATTCGAAAAATTTTTTTTACCATTTTTTCAAAATATGACAGCAATTTTCGAAAATAAAAAAATTGCACCTCTAGATAATAAAAAAACGAAGAGGCGTTGTTTTTTTTTTTTTTTTTTTTCGTTTCAACGATTTGTTCACAAATTATGACGTGCTAAAGTTTTTTTTCGATTTTCAAAAAAAAAAAACTAAGGCGCCATTAGATAATAGTGCCATCAGACAGTAATACAATTTGAAGTTATTCCAATCATTTGAAATGTCAGGTTAGTTTGCTAAAAATTTTGTTTTTGAATAAATCCAAAATAGTGAGCTAAAAAAAAAAAAAGCTGCTAGCATATCTAGTTTATTCCAATAGAATTCTATCCCATTCATTTAATTGTTTATAATTCAAATTGTTTAAAAGATATTCGCTGTCAAATATTTTATTTTTCTTTTGTCTGCTAACTTCAAGCTCATCTTAGAATGCTATTCCGACATTTTCCAAAAGATGTCTGTACGTGCGTGCGTGCGTGCGTGTGTGTGTGTGTGTGCGATATGCAAGCCTCTCATATCTTTTTAATAATTAAACCGATCTAGACGAATCTTACGACATTCAAAAGAGTCCTTTTGAACTTAGATTCCTAGAAAATTTTATATCATTTAGTTAAGTAAATTCTGAGCTATTGAAGAAATATGAAAAAAAAAGTTTTGTTTTCGTTTTTTTTTTTTTGGATATTTTAAAAAATGTCGAACTGATTGATTCCAAAATCTATTCAGCTCTAGAACTTGATAAAAGCTTTCACAGCACAAACCTTCACCACATTGTTTATATATAATTTAAGACTTAAATAATAATAAATTTGCAAAGTAATTTAAATTGTTCTTGAAAATATTTAAAATTCTTACTTGACTATGTTATCAATTGAATATTCATTTACATTACTTTTATCAACTACTCTATTCAGTACAACTACTTCTATACTCTACTATTTCTCTTTGTTATACTTCATTTCACCAATAATCGACAAGTTCACATCTAACCGTCTATGCTAATCAGCGCCTCTCTAGTTTGTTTTTGAACTATAATTTTACAGCTGTTCGTGGACACTTTTGAAACTGAAGCCCCATATGAGAGAGTGCTCTTTACTTCTACCCTGATAGTCACCCTAACCATAAGTTAACTACAAGCTACTGCCATATTTTAAAGGTAACTCAAAGGAAAGAATTGGAGAGCAAACAGTTACCTTTAAGTTGACAGTAAATTGTCTGCAACTTTCTATTCAATTTGACTACAAGTACTAACGTCAGACAATGACGTTAAGTTGATTGAAAGTTTCACTTCAAATTGACGGCAAGTTTTTTTCGCAAGTTACATTCAAGCTACTGCCGTATTCTGAAGCCAACTTAAGGGTGGGCAGTACTAACCGAATTTTCAAATTTTACTTTTCTAATTACGTGTTGAATAATTACGTCACTCGAATGATGAAAACTTTCCGAAAAAGTTTCTTATACATTTTTTCGGAAGCTATGAAAATTTTTGTAATACTAATTGATTAATAAATTAAAAGAAAAGTAAAATTCAAAAATTTGTTTAGTACGGCCCAGCCTTAAAAGAAAGTATTATCCAGCCAAGCTTACCAGAAACTTTCTCGTTAAGTTAGCCGTAAATGTTTCACTGCAACACTTGTAGAGCAATGTCTGGTTATCAGGGTACCCTCTATAGTTTCGTTGCAGAATTTGCTGAGCAAAGTGTGGTTTCTGAGTCAACTATTGGGGGTTAAGCTTTATTTAAAAATATTAACGATAACAAGTCAACGATAGTATAAAGTATGTCAATGATGGTTAATTGATTTATTCGATACATTTTGACACGAAAAAGAACAGGGTTACACCTATATGACACAGCGTAACGATAATAACAGTTGTTGAACGGATTCAGTGTTTTTATGTTAAATTATTGTGACTATATTATTCATTGATCTGTGCTCAATCATTGCTGGCAATTTTTGAAAATCCGCTTGACTATTGTTATTTGAAAAACATGGAGGTAAAAAATTATTTCTTGAAACCGAAAAAACGAAGCTTACTTGTATAAAAAAATTTATCCAGATTAGCCCAGGCGTTGGAAATACTTATGTATGTAAATTTAGAGCGATGTAATTTTTTTTTCGAATGTTTTAGTGAGCTCTAAGCAATAAGAAACTGTCGAGTGCAACGTGAAATTCGTGTCAGATCATCGTTTAGAATAATAATTAGAAAAATAACTACTAGCTCAATAATTAAAGAGTTAACCACAAAATATGATTTATCATGAACTACATTAGTAAAAATACATCTCAGATTATTGCTGACGTGAAAAAATTTTCATAAGTTGGTTAAATTTATCAAAAATCCATTTATTGTTTACAAAAATAAGCTATTTTATGATCTAGTCTACATCACACTAACGGTGTAAGATATCAAAAAAATTTATAAAAATAATTTTATTCTAAATTCATTTTTACAAAAAAAATTGGCTGTGAAAGTTTTAAAAAAACTATAATTTTTTTAGTTCTATGTCATAAAAGTTGAGATTTTTGACGCGTAACGTCACTTTTCTACCATATGGATAGTTATTTGATTAAAATTATGATTGAAGCTTTACTTGGTTCATGCTATAATTTAGATCTAAAAAATAATGGTAAGGATATTCGGTACATATCGTGACTCCAGCGGTAATTTAGCGGGACTCCCTAATTAAGAAAAATGATTTGCTCCATGTTAAGTGCTTATCTATATATTCGTCGATTCAAATTGTTTTAAATCATTTCAAATTTTTTTGAAATCATTCCAAGTCATTTTTCTTAATCAGGGTTGGTAATCTAGATAAATTATCTTACAAAATAGCGTGAATATATAATAATTAAAGCTGTCAGCGTGAATGGAAGCATTTTATTATTTAAAACATAAAGAATATCACTGATCATGCCGAAATCAAACTTTCTAAATGAAAGGGAAAAAGTAAAATTATTCTAGGTTATGGTGGCTGTTATTGCATGACATTCAATGGGATTATAGACTATAACGTACTAGAAAAATAAATTTTGACCCATGCGCCAAGTTTGTGCGTATAACTATTCGAGCGAAAATATAAAATATTTCAAATTAATTGACATTTCGAAGAATTAACTTTATTTTAAAGCTGAATTTTAAATCGATAATTACGGGAATCAACTTAATTACTTGCTTTAAAAAAGGTTTTTAACTATCTTTAATATTAATTTATTATATTAATCCCCATTAAAATAATTGATCCCGTATACCCAATTTTTTGTCAATTAAACGTCAAACTACTGAAACCGCGAAATCAATAGAAACATGAAATAATTTTTATTTGCATTCTTAAGATGATAATGATGATGATGATGATACTTCCAATTTTTGAGATTATTATTTTTTCACTTTGAGGTGTATTTCTAAATAAGCTACAAGCAGCAGTATACTGATTAAGAAATCTAATTCGAAATGATTTGAAAAATTTAAATTATTTTGTATTGTATCATATCAGAAAATTATAATTCGAAATAATTCAAAACAATTTAAAAATTAACATCGAATTATTTCAAATCATAAAATTATAATTGAAAATTATTCAAAATTTTCAACTCCGAATTATTTTAAATCATAAAATTATAATTTGAAATTATTCAAAATGATTCAAATCTTTCCAAATCGTACAATTATAGTGCTTTCAAGCGTCATTTTAAAATAAATCATTTTTAATCATACCGAATCATGAAAAAGTAAAGTATTATCTTAGGATTTATATAATTATTTGAAATGATTTGAGTCATTTTAAATCAAAAATTGAATAAGAAAATAATATCGTATGTTTCTGTTTCCTAAAATAATTTAAAATTATTTGGAATAATTTTAATTTTGAAATTATTTTCAATTGAATTAAATAAGAAAATAATATCGTATATTTTTTTGTTTAAAAAAATAATTTAACTACTAGTAACAACTCATTAACCACTGGGGGTTATATATTATTTTTCAACTTCGGTAAAGAAGAAGTCTTTATTTTTTCCGGTATGTGATGGGACTCGAACTGCCGACCCTTCGATTGGAGCTCTGCGACAGTTCAAGTCAAGTGCTTTAGCCCGCTCGGCCACCACATGCATTTGAAAATAGAAATTTGTTCTTTTACTTAAAGCTATCCAGTACTATATATGCCCGAGACTAAGCTTAAAAAAAAAATTATTTTATTTAATATATTAAAAGTTTTAATGAATTCCATATTTATATTAAAAAAAAAAATTTTCCTTCATTTAAACCATACAGTTTTCTTAATTTAAGAATATTTTATTTTAAATTATAATAAATTATATTTATTTATTATTAAAATTTTGATAATACGATGTTCTCTTTATTTTTTGTAATAGTTTTAAATTCAATTAATGCAGTTTTTTAAAAAAAGTTATTCAATTGTTTCTTTTTTTTTTTCATAATCTTGAAAAATGTCAGTTTTAAACTTTATTAAATTGATTAAATAAGAAGAAAAAACAGATAAAATTCCACTCGGATATTCCTAAAATATCATAATCGAAAATAAATAAAATGCATATGTGCCCAAATATTGGCTAAACTTACACATAATTATAATAAAATTTATGAAATAATAATAATTATTATTTTTTCTTTAATTTTTATCTACTCAACCTTATTACGTGGATAAAATTTCCATTTATTATGTAGGAGCGACAAAGGTAGAGTAGTGAAAAAAAAGTAGGAGAACCTCTGCGTGAATCCAAGAAAATACTTACTTGGCTCAAAACGGCATTTATTTTGGTTTGAGATTTGTATTGGATTTCAAGTTAAAACATTTTATTGATTCAAACGATCGCATTACTTTATTCTATAATGTGTAACAGGGTAATTTTCAACCTTGCCAAGTTTGGCCCCTTTATTAATTGATCTTAATAAGGGCGCCACTGGAAGATAAGACTCGGCCTTCCAGAACCGGAGATGTAAATTTTGAAAATCAGGGTCGTCGAATTTTACGAGAGTGAGGAATGATGAGGAATTAAATTTAATTATACACAACGTTTAACTACCGTAATTATCAAATTTTATTTATCACATAACAATTTACCCACCGGCTTTTATTTCACTTATACTTTTATTAAAATTAAACTGTACGCCGGACTTTATACTCTTACAACTATGAGTCCCCTGGACTTTATTATCCTAAATTATTTAGTCCCCTGGACTTTTATAATTAAATTGGCCCCCGGCCTGATCCCCTGGATCTTAAATAAAATGAGTCCCCTGGACTTCTACAACTATGGCAACCTGCCTGATCCCCTGGATCTTAATTGAATGAGTCCCCTGGACTTTATAATTAAATTGGCCACCGGCCTGATCCCCTGGATCTTAATTGGATGAGTCCCCTGGACTTTATTATAATACTTATTCAGTACCCTGGACTTAATAATTAAATTGGCCACCGGCCTGATCCCCTGGATCTATTTATAAATTTTAATTCCCCTGGAATTATTCTATCTCACACACACACACACACACACACACACACACACACACACACACACACACACACACACACACACACACAATTTTATTTCCTTGACTGTCCACTGGACTCAATTCACACACACACATTTTTATTTAATTTGCAACTTTAATTTACCGACTATAATTTTAATCTTTCATTATTTAATTACGACAATCTTGACAAATTTTCTAATTTCAGTTTTCAAGTATCAGTTTTTGAGTGAGAAATTTTGTGATACTGAAAACTGACGCCGACGACTGACGCTATCTCTCTCTAGTTCACGCGTCTCTATCTTTCTCTCTCAGATTCGTGTACTCTAGGTCTTTGCGTTAATACATTTTTCCTTTAACAATTTATAATCGATTTATTACAAAACTTTACTTGATTAATTTATTTATTTTATCACTATTTCCATAGCACTTTTAATTTTCAGTCTAGTAAATTTTGGTATCTTAAATGTTATCTTATTAACTAAAACTGAATTCATTTATCATACAAAATTGTCTTAGTAAACTAAATTATGATTTATAATTTCTCTTCTGTTGCCGAGAAATTTTATTGCCTTAATTTATAATTAATAATTAATAAATTTCGGCATCTGCCGAGAATTTAACCGACGCAATAATTATCTTATTTAATTGTAATAAATTCTGGCTTTCCTGCCGAGAATTTCTGTGACCAAACACGTGGTTAAATTTGATTTTATTTCTTTAGAATAAATTCTGGCTTCGAGAATTTACTCTATTGAAGACGCTAGGTTGTTAACACTTCTGATAACTTTATATTCGATATTAATTAATTTATTAATTCTGGCTTTCCTGCCGAGAATTAATTTACTCACTGCACTACTATGTTAACACTAAACTTTGCACTTTTCTCTCCGATTTTGCTACTATCATGTGGTTATATATTTTTAGCTCGGCCATTTTCGGTAACTTCCGGAAAATGGCCTCCCCACTTAATTAATTTTGGGACAGAAGTCCGAGCTTCTTCAATTAGCGCACCCGGCAACAAGTCGAAAAACTCTAACGGGTACTCATTCGGGGTTACGGCGCGGGTAACTGACCAGCCGTGGAAAATCACGATTTTCCTTGATGATAAATTAAATTTTACCCCGTTACAAATGTTAATTTTTTTTAATAAACATTTCAATTTTTTAATTAAAGTAATAAACATTACAGTGAGAATCAACATTTATTAAATCAAGGAATTAAAATTATTTATAACTATCTAATTCTATTGTTGAATCAATCTTTAAAGATTTTTTGAGTCAAAAATATTTTTTCTTTTTTCAATATTTAAGATCCAACGAATTTTTTTAATTCCCTAAAGGAAATTTCGATTTCCGTTCCATATCCTTAAAAGTTTCTTGGTTCAAGATACATTTCAAGCCAAATAATTTTTTTCTCTAGTCAAATCTGTTTGAATCATTTCAAGTCCTTTCCCTGTTTAGAAAATCTCATAGAATCCATTAGATTCTCATAAATTCTTAAAGAAATTTAATAAGAATGAATGAGTTCTATGAGAAGTGCTATCGGATTTTTTAAGTAGGGTTAAAGATGCTAGAAATTTACTTATGATTTTACAATTCAAAGATTTTTTAATCAGAGTAGTGCAGCGCAGTTCTTGGTGGGAAAAATTAATTTTGAATAATTAATTGATTTAATTAATTAGTTAATTAAATTTAATTATTTTTTCAACTGTTTCGAATTTCCTTTTAATAATGACACTCATAATTCTAGTGCGCTACAGGTACGTGTAGAGCATTTCGGAATGTACGCTTTTTTTGGCACTATTATTGACATTCTTATTTTAAATAGTTACAAATCATTATATTCTGCAAATTTAGCGTATTTATAGGTGTGCAATAAAACGTTCACCCTGAATGAAACTATACCAATGTTGATTCGTCTATATCGCCGATAAAGTAAGTTATTCATAACTTGATGAAATTTTATCAAAATAAATCTTCGTTTCATTAATAACTAACTCAATAATAATAATATTAATAGTATATAATAGTAATATAACCTTGTTCTATGGTTCAAGTTTTTAAGGGCATTCTCAGACAGTGCCCCCCACTTTTTAAAAATATGCAATAACTTTCAACTGTCATAACCGTATTAAAATTTTATTAATTATTTGAAAAAAAATTAAAACCTTAATTGAAAAAAAAATAATTTTACCGATAAGTAGATTTAAAAAAAATTACTTACAAATGACATCAGATGGGACTTAAATGAAATTCTTTGAATAAATTTTAGCCAACAAAATTTAAAAATTCGAATTATAAAATTAACATGACGTTTTTACTGAAATTTATTTAAGAAATTTTGTATAACTCCTAATTGATATCAAGTTTTTTTAAAAATCTATATATCGGCGAAACTACGACTACGTTGTCCTTTTCTCAATTAATTATTTAATTTTTTTAACTAATTCATAAAAATTTGATACGCTTATGACAGTTGAGAGTCATTGACAATTTTTAAAAAGTGGGGGACACTACCTGAGAATGGCCTTAACGGTAATTTATTTATGTACAAGAAATTTATTTTGGAAAAATTTTGATATGGAGGGAATAATTGATCTTATAGATAACATAAAAGAGTTAACACTCATATAGTTTTAGTTAGGATCGAATTTTATGTAGCACACAAGTAAATACATTAAAATCATATATCAATCTGGATATATTATCCAATTTTAAATTAAATTAATTTATTTATGAGATTTATTCACATCTGTTGACTGCTTTGTTTAGAGTGATTGAATAAAATCATAAAATTGTATTCTAGCTCTTCTGATTTGTCTTGTGGATAAATCGAACTTTAATATTAACTAGAAAGTAAGTAGAGTTTATTGTCCATTTTAATTTAATAAGTGGAAACCTAAACATGCAAACCTTCTCAATAAGACAATTTATAGATAAATTGAGAAAAATATAGATAGCCCGAACTGGGAATCGAACCCAGACCATGTCGATATCGCGCCGAGTGCTCTACCAGTTGAGCTATCCGGCACTATACTATATTCCGTTCAATTTAATCTATAACTTATTGAGCCACACCGTTCATCGTACGGCAATACACCAATTTAATATAGTGTAAACCTAAACATGCAAACCTTCTCAATAAGACAATTTATAGATATATTGAGAAAAATATAGATAACCCGAACTGGGAATCGAACCCAGACCATGTCTTTAATTAGTAACTAATAACTAATTTTAGCCTGCCACGTATAAGACTTTTTTAGGTAGATTTTTCTAAAATCTAACTATTGTATTTGTCCTCATGGTCGATTTTTCAACGAATTTTATCACAACCTACTATAATTAGTTGAGTAGGGTTCAAAAATACCATTCGTTAAAAAATTTATATATGTATGTATATATATGGGATATAACGCAGTTTTGTCATCACGATTGCGTCTACAATTCTTATCAGATCTTAATGAAATTTTCGACACTTAATCTATGGGCGGTTATCACGGTCACGTTCGAAGATGGGCTAAATCGTTCGATTAGTTTAGAAGTTATGGCTGTTTAAAATTTCCACGATTTTTCGAAAAAATCAGTTTTTATCCACTATTCAAGTTCATATAATTTTAAAACTAATACTTATAGACAATTTCCGTAAAAAGTATATAAAAGCTTGTCTAATGAGCTTTAATTTATGACCTTAAACTTTATGTTTTGACCATTTCTTCCAATAATTTTATAGCTTTAAAAATTTTAATGGAATCAAAAAATGTTGAACATATGGTGTTCATTCCACATAACTTACGCATTTCTCATTATAATACAATTTTGTCAGTTGTATCTTATTGTGAACAAAATAATCTGTACATTTTACAGCTATTTTATATTTTAAAAGCATTGCATTTATTACTTATGATGTATCAAATGTACCTCTATGCTCTATGATTATCACTGGTCTTGACATTACGATAGCACCCACAGTTCTTTTCAGTTCTTAATGAAATTTTCTAAACTTATTTTATAGGCGATTATCTTGATCAAATTAGCTGTTTAAATTTTCACGATTTTTCGAAAAAATCAGTTTTTATTTACTGTTGAAGTTCATATAACATTAAAACTAAAACTGATAGACAATTTCAGTAAAAAGTATCTCACAGCTTGTTTAGTAAGCTTTAATTTTTTACCTTAAACTTTATGTTTTGACCATTTCTTCCAATAATTTGATAGCCTTGAAAATTCTATTGAAATCAAAAAATGTTAAAAATATGGTTTTCATTCCAAATAACTCATGCATTTCTCATTATAATACAATTTTGTCACTTGTATTTTATTGTGAACAAAATAAGCTGTTAATTTTACGGCTATTTTATATTTTAAAAGTATTTCTTTTATTATTTATGATGTTTCAATCGTACCTGTACATCCTATAATTATAACTGGTCTTACCATCTTAATAGCCATTACAATTATGATCTCATACTAATTTAATTTTCTATACTTAGTTCACGTGAAGGTTAGTTTGATACATGACCTGTATAATGTTTTGTCAAATCAACTATCTGAAGTTCTCTATCGAAAAAAGTCGTCCTTTTTTACCCTCACTCCTAGAAAACGAGCCTAATTTCATGTTATGACTATACATTAACATGTATGACAAGATATGTATGTTTGAAACTTTTTATATAGATTAATTGAAAAATCTACCTTCCATTTCGGCTGCCGAATGGCCTTTTTTTCATTTATAGCTTTTTTTTAATTTTTGAATTGTAGCTTTTTCAAAATACTCGTGAACACAATGGAAGTTGACTTCATCGGCCAGAAGGGAATCTGGTAATTTTTCGCGTATATCAGCAATTGTAATTTTCTTACATTTATTCATAACATTTTCAATGATATAAGTTTTAATAACCCATTTAATAATTTTTTAAATTTGATCTTCAGTGCTTAAATTGATAAAAGAAGTTCGAGTAGAATTGTCATGACCATTCGTATTTTTTTTAAGAACTCTTGCAATAGGCAGCCCGATGGCTGACAAAACATTCCCTTTTGAACGGCTTCTAGGTTTTTTTTTTGACTAATTTGAATTGTAGAAATGTCTACAGTTTTTGAATCCCTGGAGTTGCTTGCTTTAGTTTTACTGAGAACGGCAACAGTTACTGAATTGCTTGAAAATTTATTAGTTTTTTTCTTCTGCTCCTCGACTTCATTAGAATAAATCTCAGATTTCCCGGCAGTTTCTGCAGACATTTTAACAGCAAATCTGTCATCTCTTATCTCAGCAATAGCTTCAAAATCTTCGGCTGCTTTTTTAGGATTTTCACCAGGTTCCGATCTCCGCTCTTAGTAATTACATCAAAACCTCCAGCTTCTTCTCTGGGAATTTCACCACAACACCCTTCAGCTGTTGTATCAACAATAGCTTTAAGAACGGTTTTCAGATAATTTTGTCCCAGCTTTTCTCTGAAATAAAAGCTCTAAACGCAAAATAAAGACACAGACCCGATGCTTTACTCTATGAACTAGCGAAATGAGGTTCAATTTTTTGATAACTTCCATTTGTTTACGAGAAAAGCTTGGACAAAGTTCCCATTTACTGTACACGTGCAACAAAGATAGTACCGTTTATCCAGTTGAGTGCGAATATAGAAACAAATGAAAACGCGTCTTAAGACTTCTGTCTGTTTTATCGAGGGTTTCAACGTTAGATCATTTCTGTCGGGTCACTTGATTATTATTTAGACCAAGGAAACAACGTTATATGTTTGATGTAATATAATAAAAAAAGAGCCATCCGGCTTTACTCGGAATGGAAAGGTAGATTTCTTATGTAAATACAATAAAGCTACAATAGTGTAACTAATATTTATTTTGTAAGCCCTGTGGAAAAGCTCTCATAAATTCTGATAAGATATTGAATATTTTTTATAAGAATCTATGGGCTTCGAAAATATCTATGAGATTTAAAAAAATTCTCATATGAATTCTTATGAGAATCTATGAGTCAAAGCTTTTAATGTTTTCCTATCATGATTTCCGTACTAGATTTTTAAAAGAATGAGTAAGATTTTTCAATTTATGAGATTTTGTGACTCGAATACCGCCAACGATTATAAGATTGAATAAGTACTTTCACTTCTATAAGATTGTTACAGTTTATTCTAATGTATCTTCAATAAGAATTGATCAGGCGAATTCCGATGTTATAATACTTACAAAATCTCAATAAGATTTTTTTTTTATACGAAATTTTTAGAATTTATAAGTTTTAATAAAAGTTATCCTAGGAGATAATATCTTATTGAATATCATAAAATATTTATCATATTTTATGAGAAAATATTTAACAAGTATTTCTTAAAAATTTTATGAGACTGAATCAGGAATCACATGGACAAATGCAGACCTTTTTCTCATAAAAATTTTATGAGAATTAGTAAGA
Organism: Microplitis deprimator; assembly: GCA_964016945.1. Classification (NCBI taxonomy): domain Eukaryota; kingdom Metazoa; phylum Arthropoda; class Insecta; order Hymenoptera; family Braconidae; genus Microplitis; species Microplitis deprimator. The sequence goes on along the minus strand of OZ024712.1, from coordinate 11,073,578 downwards.
AAATCTATAATCGAATTAACTTGTAAAAACTTAAAAAATTTAATTTTAATTTAAAAGCTATGTGATTTATGAGTTTTTGTAAGTTTTAGTTATAAGGCTATTATTTATAAAATATTATGGAGTACTTATGAGATTTTATAAATAATTTCCATTCACATGAAATATTAATTTTATCAGATTCATTCAAAAATAATTCCTTAACTTTATTTTTTTTATAAGAATTTACACCAAAAATACTAATATAATCACTTTTTCTTGTACTTTGAATATTTTAACTGTTCGGAGATATGGAGAAGGGGAAAGTCACCGGTGCTAGGCAGCAGCAGCGAGAGTAGTTCGGTGCTCGCCACGAGATCGCGTCTACGATTTGTAGTGTCCCTGTTAAGACATTTATTTCAGAAGTGTTATATTCCAAATTTCAATACGATTTTGTTCGAGTACCCTTCTGTCATTTGACAGAGCGACAAGTACCTTTTTGGATTGTACTATAGTATATCCTATAATTTTTGATGAATAAATAAACTGACTCAATTTCATAGATTTTTCGGGAATAGATTGCTGAGGATTTTCCGCGTAAATACTCATAACAATATTCTTGAGTATACATAATAAAAACCTTTTTGAATTCATGCTAAAAAATTCAATAATTTAGCATATAAACCTTAATCAATACTAAAGAAACTGTAACTTACTTAATTTTATAAACTTTTTCGTTACTATATGGAAAATTACTGTACTCACATTAATTAATCAGTATCAAATCTTATATCATTAATTCAGAAATCGTCTCATACAATCTTATTCATTTCCAAAATCTACGCAATTGTAAACTTTACATTTTTCGAAAACTTATAAATACTTATAATCACAAAATTACAGCTTCTGTTTCTTATAGATTCTGATCATTTAAATGAGAATTTAAAAAAAAAATTTTTTTTGATGCACCATCTATGAGAAAATAATTGTATAAGAATTTTTGAGATTTTTCGCGGACAAATACTGATCGTTTTCTCATAGCCAATTTTTTTTATGAGATTTTATAAGACCTTTTCCACAGGGAGCTTAAGCATGAATTTCATGTTAAATATGGGAATAGGTAACTTATTAAATGAAAGAGTTTAGTTACGATGTGTATAACTCAGTATATTGTAAACGACTGACTTATTACAAAGTACAAAGTAAAAGTATAGCTAGATATAATGAGTCATCGCATAGCGAAAGAATTCATAATACTTTAATTCTATACTAAGGCAATAATAAAATTGTAACTTATAATAACATTCCCCCTCAATTCGATTTTTGTTAATTCCTTCAATTTACATTTATTTTATTTTATTGTATCATTAATCAGTTTATAAATAAACCATCAGTTAATCATCACTTCGCATCCATAGCTTCAAACCAATGTTCTCGTTAATTTATTCTATAGTGAATATGAAAAATTTATTTATATTTTATTATAGAGTAAGTTATATAAAAACATGGATTTCAAATCAAAAATAAAAAATTATTCATTTAATAAATAAAAAAAAAAAAAAATACAATGAACATTAACAAATAATCAAAAAAAGTTTTATTTAACGACAATGATTAATTATTGATTAAACTGACTTATACCATTTTATTTTAAATTAAATAAATATTTCCAATGATTTATTATTACTACACATAGTCAGAGAATCTTTGAATTGTTTGACTGGAATACCTGGGAAAGTAAGGGAATTTCAATCTCAAAATTCTGTGGCCACCATGGGAGGAGTACCCGGACTAGAATAGTTTCAAGTTTGGAATTTAACAGTTCTGAAATTCATTTCTTATTAGGGACACTACAAGCGGTTTAGCGCGATCTCGTGGCGAACACCGAACTATTCTTGCTGCTGCTGCCTAGCACCAGTGATTTCCCTCTCCTCCATATATGTCTTTTCTCCCAAGAAATTTTTCTCTCGGTCTTAGCAACTTTTTAACTTCCCGCTAAGAAAATCGAAGATTTTCAAAAATTTCGGGAAGTTATTGTTTTCACCCCGATTCGCAAAAATTGAAATTCCAACAGATGTCGACGTTTTGAGGTTCTAGGAAGCCATTTTGACTAAATTCCAGATGATGTCCGGGTGTATGTATGTATGTATGTACGTACGTACGTATGTTAATATTCTGTAACTTTTGAACGGATGAACCGATTTTGATCGTCAAGGTGTCATTCGACGCGGCTTGTTAAATACTACAAGCATCGAAATTTCGAGCTTAACCGGTAGGGTACGTTCGGAGATATTTCAAAAATAAAATTTTTTTCAAAATGTTTTTTTTTGAATAACTTATAATTCGCCCAATGGATTGATTCCAAAATCTAATCAGCTCTAAAACTTTATAAGCCGCGTCAAATGCCACCTCAACCATCAAAATCGATTCATTCGTTCAAGAGAAACCATGAACGAAACAATAAAAAAAAAAAAATTTTTTTTTAGTTTTTTTGAAATTTCTCAAAAACGACTCAATCAATCAGTTTTAAAATTTGATCAGCTCCAGAAATCAATGAAACGCGTCGATTGCTACCTTAACCGCTGCAATCGATTAATTCGTTCAAGAGATATCGTTGGAGAAAAAATGGTAAAAACCGTTATTTTTCAAAAACAAAGGCATACAAAAGTATTTTCGAGCTCGAAGAGCTCAAAAATGTATTCTCAATAATGTTTTCGAGCTCAAGGAACTCGACAACTGCGGGAAGTTTTAGGGCTGTCCCGCAGGGTCAACTGACAGACCAATTTTTTTTCTTAGTTGGAGCATACGAAAAATCTTGCGTTAAACGAATAGTAATTATTCCAAGGAATTTTATTTTTTTCGAACAAAAAAATGCAATATTGCTACAATAACCTGATACGGCTTTCTTCAATAAAATATCCCTTTTATTAAGAAATGAAAAACTATTGAAAGAAGTAAAAATTTTTTGAATAAAGCAAAAAAATATGTTAAGTTAAGAAAAAAAATCGGTCTGTCAGTTGACCCTGCGGGCCAGCCTCAAAACTTCCCGCAGTTTTTGAGCTCCTTGAGCTCGAAAACATTGTCGAGAATACATTTTCGAGCTCGAAAATACTTTTGTATGCCTTTGTTTTTGAAAAATAACGGTTTTTACCATTTTTTCTCCAACGATATCTCTTGAACGAATTAATCGATTGCAGCGGTTAAGGTAGCAATCGACGCGTTTCATTGATTTCTGGAGCTGATCAAATTTTAAAACTGATTGATTGAGTCGTTTTTGAGAAATTTCAAAAAAACTAAAAAAAATTTTTTTTTTTTTTATTGTTTCGTTCATGGTTTCTCTTGAACGAATGAATCGATTTTGATGGTTGAGGTGGCATTTGACGCGGCTTATAAAGTTTTAGAGCTGATTAGATTTTGGAATCAATTCATTGGGCGAATTATAAGTTATTCAAAAAAAAACATTTTGAAAAAAATTTTATTTTTGAAATATCTCCGAACGTACCCTACCGGTTAAGCTCGAAATTTCGATGCTTGTAGTATTTAACAAGCCGCGTCGAATGACACCTTGACGATCAAAATCGGTTCATCCGTTCAAAAGTTACAGAATATTAACATACGTACGTACGTACATACATACATACATACACCCGGACATCATCTGGAATTTAGTCAAAATGGCTTCCTAGAACCTCAAAACGTCGACATCTGTTGGAATTTCAATTTTTGCGAATCGGGGTGAAAACAATAACTTCCCGAAATTTTTGAAAATCTTCGATTTTCTTAGCGGGAAGTTAAAAAATTTTGATTCCAGATAAAAATTTCAAAATAATTATTTATTTGGTGTAAGAAAATTTTGATTTTCCGAATAGTTAGAAAAAAATTTCTTGTATCAAAAATATTTTTCTTGGTTCAAGTTAACTGTATTTTCTGTGTAGAAAAACTAAAATTTAAAAAACGCGTGTAGTTTTTCATAATCCTCGCAACCTTGAGCTTACCGTGGAAACACCGTGCAACCTATGCAGTTTCCACAGTTGAATTGTTCCATTTTTCAACGATAGTTTTTCGCTGGGTCCACGGTGTTTACACACCAAATCTACGATAAATCATAATGAAAAATCACCGTGATTTCACGCTGAATCCACGTTCGTTACCCTTTGAACCCACAGTTATTCCACGATAGTTACATTGTGTTTATGTCATTGATCCACAGTGAAATCACGATGTATTTACGATGGGTATGCAATTAGTTTTCTCAATGATTAAACGAAGAATCCACGGTAAATTCGTGGTGATTAAGTAATAGTTTCACAGTAATAACATCGAGAATTTACGATGAATACTCGATAATCCGACAGTAACAACATTGTGTCTATGAGAAATTAACTTATAAAAAATCAATTGTGTGGCATCTACTTAACTGGGAAACTTTTATCAATATTATCTGATTGAATAATTAAAAAAAAATGCGGTTATAAAGCTTACCTATAACAGTTAAATGTACAGCTTATTTATATTCATGTCGAACAATTGTTATTCCAACGTATTTATATTTATGTCCAAAAATTTGATTTCTTTCCACTTAATATCAAAATTATTAGAATTTTATTATTTTTTGAGTGGTTATAATTTTTAATTCTAATTTAAAATTACAAAGAGGTTAGTTATAAACTATTAATAATTAAATAATTCTATATTCCCGGGAAAAAATGCTCAGATATGATCATATATGATCATTTGGGTGGCGCAAAAAAACCGACTATTTTTTTTTTTTCGATCTCGCATAAAAATTTGTTGGCTTACGATGTTTTAAGAAGTCTCTCCAAAAATCAGCTTGATAAAAAATTTTCAAGAGGTCGCTCACGAATTTTGAGAATATTAAAAATGATTGAAATTTGGATTTTTTATTTCTAAATTTTTTCTTTCTCGTGGTAGCAATAGTTTATATTTGTAAAATCACGACTATGCTGAAAATTTCAGCCCAAAATTTTTATTTTTTTTTATTTTTTTATTTATTAATTTTTATGCCAAGGCACAGGCCAAATGGCAATTTTATACATTAATATAGTTTTTACAAGAGTAATATTATTATCTATAGTTACAATTTGTGAAGGAATATTAATAGATGATTTGACGCTACTGTGCAATCCAATTTCTAAGCAGATTTATGATTTGCTATTTTATAAAAATTTGTTGTTTACTTTCACTTAAAGTCTAAACTTAATAGGTAATCATACATTTTATTCTCAAAAACCTCAAGACTACTCGATTTTAATATCTCAGGAGGCAGATCTTTCCAGAGACGAATTATTGAGACGACAAATGAATGCTCGTAAAACACTGTAGCAAAGTTCGGAATTTTAAACAATATAATATTATTTTTCACTACCAATCTTTCCGATCGTCTGACATCTACCTCCTCGACAAAAAAATCCCGTAGATATTGAGGTTTTCCTACTTCCAGAAGTTTGTAGAAATAACAGATTATATAGTAAACTCTTCTAGAATTAACAGATAGCCATCCAAGTGTAAATATGTAAACGGTGCTCAAGAATGTTGAATATTAACTGATAATATGTAACTAATAGTTGAATTAGTTTTTGTATTTTTTTATCACTCAATTTTTGTCATTTCAGTAAAATATAACTTTTGCATAACCAAAAATATACAGGACAGTCTTAAACAATAAAATTTGGTAAGTTTTGAATAAGCGAAAAAACCTACAAATTGGATTAAAAAATAAAAAAAGTATGTAAATAACTTTTTATTTGTATTTCTTGGGTTATATTTTCATTCATTGTCATGCAAATTGATGGTGAAAAAATCGAGAAGCTTTACTATTAATATTCAAGGGTCGCTCGAAAACATCCAAAAAACAGCACTTGGAAACATTCAAAATTCTTGAGCGATTAAAAATATTTAAATTTTCAGCGTAGTCATGATTTCACAAATATAAACTATTACCGCCACGAAAAAGAAAGAATTTTGAAATAAAAAAGTCGAATTTCGATCATTTTTGATATTTTCAAAATTCGTGAGTGACCTCTTGAAAATTTTTTATCAAGCAGATTTTTGGAGAGGCTTCTTAAAACATCGTAAACTAACAAATTTTCATGCGAGATCGAAAAAAAACAAAAAAAGTCGGTTTTTTTGCGCCACCCTAATATATATATATATATATATATATAAATGTGTGAATGTGGCAGTGCGAGTCAACAGTGTCTCTATACCAATGACATATGCCTGTTTAACCTCTATCGTATTTAAATTTATTAATAATAGATAAGTATCAATTATAACTGTTATTCACCTATTCGTTTTTTAATCTGTTTTCATTCTCTACCGATTTCATGAGAAATCTTCGAGCTTAATATTCAAGTTTTTATTTTTAAATATCTAAATATTTGCTTGCGCCGTTTTTTGATAATTTGAATTAATTTACAAATCTCGAATTTTTGATAAATTGCGTAATTTTTCACGAATACATATTCTATTACGTATGTATATTTTTGATTCTAACCATGTTTACTCAAAGCTAGTTTATCAATCCGAGATTTTGGTAATATGCGATTAACTTAACATTGATCATACATTTATTAATAAATATATAAGTATACTAACAATATTTAAATCACGGATTAAGAGTCTCGGATAGAAAAACTGCAGAAGGTCATGGCCTTCAAAAATTGGTTCAGCCATAGTAAAAATGAACAAGGGTTGCCTTCGTTTTAAACATGGAGACCATGGTCTTTTTAAAGTCTTTTTAAAGTCTTTTCAAAGACTTTTTAAAGTCTCCATGGTTTTTAAACTAAGCGTGAGCTAGCGAAGTCAGGGAGGTGCTGACAATTTTCGAAAAATCTATTTTGCATTCTAGGTGCCAGATGGCACTTTTTTACAGTTACATTTTAATGTGTAACATGTATTTTTATATTTTATTCGTATTCATGATGTATTTCTTCGGCCATAATTTTATAAAAAAGTATTAAAATCTGAGATAAACTAGCGATTTTTTAAATGTTGAGATGTTTAGTTGGACTTATCTTGAAAACTACTAGCTCTACGGTAACGGCTTAAAAAAAACTTTTTTGTAGAAAATAAAATATCCTATAATATAAGTCCTGTACAATTTCGTAGTAAAGTTAGTGGTTTGCGAGTAAAATAAAACAAAAAACCATGAAATTCGAGAATAAAATTGGCTTCATGATGCTTTTCCGATAAGGCCGGTTACAAAACATAAATTAGCTACAAGCACTCTCATAGAGGAAGAATTTTTTGGTAATTTCCACCTATGGCCGATTAAATATGATGAAATACCGCGAGGCTATAGATAGTTGAATAAAAAAATTAAATCTTACATGTTAACTAAATGGAAAAATTTCAAATTCATTTAACGAATACTTAAAATTAAAATTAAGAGCTCATTTTTGGTGAGAATTTTTTTTTTCATATGTTTAGATCATTATTTTGTCCATGGTTCAGAAAAAATAGTCGTTTCAAACGAAGCACCCTCATATCATTGAAAAAAGTCACTTAAATATTTTAATTATAATTAACACTTAGATTTAAGTGAGATAGAGTGAGATGCTGGGAAGCTTAATTTGCGGGACCAGGATTGAGATAAAAGATCTTGTAATAAATGTGAGAGACACAGCAGATTAATGTAGATAAACTGATAACTTATTTTTATTTTTATTATGTTACACTATAGACACTGCACTGATTTAAATGCATATTAATTTTTGAGGTGAAAACGATTTACGCGGCAACACGTGGTGATATGAAAAAAAATGGCGGATGGCGGGAAGCTGCTACACGCGGTGAGATAAATGTTAAGTTTCTAAGTATTCTATTTTTGCACAAAATAATTAAATAATAGTTAGAACTCGGTGAGAATAATTAATTTAGTGAGCTGAGGATAAACTACTGGGAATTTATAATAGTAATTAAAGCGATTGCAAGAGATTTTTTTTTAGCACAAAAAAAAAACACGTATTGCTATTAGCGTCGGTGAATTTTTAATAATGGCTTCGTGTTCTTCTTCATCCCCACTTGAATGAGAGGGCGGAGCCAGAGATAAGAATGGGACCGGTGGAGCCGCCTGTGCATGATAACGCGCCGACGCAACTTTATTCCATCGGCCTCAGACTAGTGACGATAAACGCAAGCGCGGGAGATTCGAACAATCATATTTCATGGTAAAATTCATAGTTATTGAGCTAATAATGGTATTTTTCTAATTATTGTTCTAAACGAAAATCTGACACGATTTTAACGTAGCACCCAACAGTTTTTTTTACTGCTTGGGTATTCATACAGCATATTTTGAAAAAAAATTTCATCGCTCTGCTATCGAAAGTGAAAAAATATTTACTGACTCGAAACTAATGGTTGATTAATAGTCGTAATGTTTGCTGCATAACACTTTTAGAATTAACTCAAAATAAACTGTTAACTAACTAAAACAAATTTTAAATTAAACCATGTAAAATAAAGCTAATAAATAATTGATGTCAAGTCTTCACTTTGACCAATTCACATATGCAAACGGTTTTTCAACGTGTTACGTTAAAATAACACATTAAGAGTAGCGCTCCTGTTTAGCCTTCACCGAGCGAAATAACTGGGATAAAAGATACAAGGATGACTGTTTATTAAAAATAAAATAAAAATGCTTCGTTGTCTAAGAGACTAATAAAAATATTAGAAATTAAGTAAAATAAAATTTAATTAATTGAGTGGTATAATAAAAGCAAAATTAAAACAATTTACAAATTTATTTAAATTAAAACAATTATTTAAAAATTATTACAAAACAAAATTTGATTCGCATTAGACAATTTAATACAGATTACAATTTCAACACTATAAAATAGATTAGCTCTCGATTTCACTTGTTATTCAATTTTTTCAAAAACAATGCATTTATGATCCAAATTTTATGATTAATTATTTATTTAATTAAATTGTTATCTTAATTTATCTGATGATTATTATTATTATCAATAATTTTATATTTGATTTATTAATTATTATTTTTCCTTCTTAACCCTTGATAAGTGATGAAATCTTATCAAATTTAAATTTTATTTATTAAATAAATTATATTTGAATAATTCTAATTGAACTTGTTACTCGATGGAATATTTTTCAAAATTATTTATTAATTAAATGAATTATTACTTTTTGATAATTCAATAATTATTTAAAAATATTCTGAATTATATTTTAATAATTCAGTTTATAAATATGTAAATCACCATTTTTTAATGATTTAATAAAATTAAGGACTTTGCCTTTAAGCAATGGAAATTATGTCAATGAAGAATGAGCTCACTTAGGAAACTGAAATCTTTTTCGATTTCCAGAAGAGCTGTTACCAGGTAGTAACATCCCTTCCAATAAATATTTAATTATGCCAATCATTTCATTGGTCATAATTAAATCAATATTTTTTTTTGTAGATTTCATTGAAATTTAACTGTTGTATTTGTCCTCATAATGGAATTTCCGAAAAATTTTGCTACCTCTCAACTCAGCTCGACGAGCTGAGTCAGAAAATACATTTGGTTCAAAAGTTTATATATGTATATATATATACACTTATCCAAAAAATTAAAGGAACAAGAAAATTTTATAAATTTTTTAATGATTTTTGGAAGGCTGTATTTTCGTGAAAAATGATCGTATCGAAAAAATAAAAAAAAGCAAATTGAAGCTTGAAATCTCTAGTTTAAAGATTTTTTAGCAAAAAATTTTCTGAGCCACGGTTTTTGCGGAATCATAAGAAATAGGTCGAGAAAAAATTTTTCTAAATTTTTTAGTTTTGTTTTTTAGGTCTACGGGGCCGGGAAAATTTTTTTCGAAAAAACCAATTCATGGCTCGTTTAGGAAATTTAGTCAGCTACAATTTGCTTTTGTTTTGTTTTTCTGTACGACAATTTGTTGCTGAGATATCAGCCTTCAAATGAAAAAGGTTCCTTTTGTCTTTGATTATCGATATCTCAGCAACTAATGGTCGCACAGTAATTTAAAGGGCAGTTTGAGGAAATTGAATGAAATCCCTACTAGCTTCATTTTCGATTTTTAAAGGAAAAAATTTTTTTTTATCCTTAATATCAATTTAAAAAACCCACAAAAAATGGCCATTTTCTGGTTTTTTAGTCAACTCATCACTACTTTGCAAATATTGATGAAAAGGTTAATGTTGCCAGGTGTTTTTACAGCTTAATGTACCCCCAAAAACCCTGGAAATTTTCAGATTGATCTATCGAACCGTATGTCCGGGCCGATTGCTCACAGTTTTACAAAACAATTAAAGGAACAAGTTTTGTTCCTTAAATTGTGTAATCATCTTCAAAGTGAAAAAATTAATTTTTTCGGATTTTCTTTTATTTTTTGCGTTAGATATTCAGTTAATGTGAGGTAAGGAAAAAAAAAATTTTTTTTTCCAAAAACGAAAAAAAAAAAAAAAAATCCGAGTAAAACATAAAAAAAATAAAGTAAAAAAATCCTTGATTTATCTCGTTTTTTGGAATAAAATTTTTTTTTTCTCCTTACCTCACATTTACTGAATAGCTAACGCAAAAATGAAAGAAAATCCGAAAAAATTAATTTTTTCACTTTAAAGATGATTACACAATTTAAGGAACAAAACTTGTTCCTTTAATTGTTTTGTAAAACTGTGAGCAATCGGCCCGGACATACGGTTCGATGGATCAATCT
>OZ024712.1:11014108-11062683 GCA_964016945.1 Microplitis deprimator | reverse complement strand
AGATGCGAACTGCTGCGCCGTCAGAGCATGTGCCATGGACCGGAACAGGTGATAATCGGACGGTGCAATGTCTGGTGAATACGGCGGGTGGGGTAACACTCCCCAATCAAGTGTTTCCAAGTACTTTTTCACGGGAGCCGCAACATGTGGACGAGCATTGTCATGCAGAAGAATAATTTTTTCGTGTCTAGAATAGTATTGAGGGCGTTTTTCCTTCAGAGCTCGGCTCAATCTCATCAATTGTGTTCGATAGAGGGCTCCAGTAATTGTTTCGCTCGGATTAAGCAACTCATAATACACTACACCTAGCTGATCCCACCAAATACACAGCATAAGTTTTTTTCCGTGAATATTCGGTTTTGCTGTTGATGTTGACGCGTGGCCAGGTAATCCCCATGATTTTCTTCTTTTTGGATTGTCATAATGTATCCACTTCTCATCACCAGTCAAGATACGATGTAAAAAACCCTTTTTTTTTATGTCTAGCTAGCAGCATTTCACTTAAGCATAATCGGCGTTCAATATCTCTCGGCTTTAATTCGTACGGAACCCAATTTCCTTGTTTAAGAATCATTCCTAATGATTTTAAACGATGTAAGACTGTTTGCTGAGTGACTTCTAATGTTAGAGCAAGTTCTTTTTGTGTTTGAGATGAAACTTCCTCCAGTAATTCCTCCAATTCTGCATCCTCGTAAATTTTTGGCCTTCCACTGCGATCTTTGTCTTCTACGTCAAAATCACCGTTTTTAAACCTTTGAAACCACTCTCGACACGTTCTCTCACTCAAAGCACCCTCACCATATGCTTCTACGAGCAATTGATGCGCCTCAGCAGCAGATTTCTTTAAATTAAAGAAGTAAACTAATACTTCCCGCAAATGACGCTTACTTGGCTCAAATTTTGACATTTTCAACTTATAAAAATTATATTTTACCAATATAAAATCAATGATATTAATAGGTTATGTTGTTCTTGAATGTCCAAACTATTTTTTAAGCCGGTTATCATCTGCGAAAGCTAACCGAAACTCCGTGCCGCGCCATCTACAATAAAACGGCGGAAACTTATTTGTACTCGTAATATATATAATATAACGCGCCATTCTCCAACGATGAAGCCCACAATTCTACATCGATCTTAATGAAACTTAGTATACTAATTCTATGGACGATTACCTTGGATGATTTCGAAGATGGGCCAATTCGGCCAATAATTTTAGAAGTTATGGTTAATTTAAATTTTGTAAAATTTTCAAAAAAAAATTTGTTTGCCGCTTTAACTGGATGTAACTTCTAAACGGAAAGAGATAGCTCATTTTCGTTTGTCCTGAAAGCTCGCTCGACTGCCTTTAAATTTTACTATGTAGCTAATTGCTTTGACCACTTTTTCTAATAGATAAATGATTTTAAAAATTTACAAAATATTATAAAAACTAATTTTCTGCCCTCCGACCGGAAAGTGACAACTTTCGGGCCGCTGCCCTGAACGAAGTTTCAACTTTCCGGCTCCGTCGAGCAGAAAAATAGTATACGCACCTTGACCTGTAAAAAAGAAAGCCTCAGACCACATGTTTGTCAGCCTCGGCCAACAATTACATGTGCTCTGAGACTTTTCTTATTTTACTGGCCTAGGTATGTAATATACTATTTATGCAGGTTGTCACTTCGATTATCACCACAGTTTTAAACCAATCGCTTTGTATACGTATTCTGTATTGCATTTGAATGTTATAACTTATTGACTTTCTATAAATTTGATCTTAAAGCTCTTTAAATAAGCTTTAATTTTCATGCCTATACATGTGTCTAGACCAATGGAATTTCTTATCTTACCACTCATTAAATGAAATTTTGCTCTTGCATTGGCTCTCCTACTTTCAATAGATTCCATAGAATCCGAAATACTGTATTCATTAGTAAATTTATGAAACTATTGAATTCATATTATTGCTGTGTAACACTTATAAAATCTAATTATCTTCTTTCAAGTGTGTAAACTCAATTTTGTTTTATTGACAGTGTTTATGACTGATTCCATGTATGACTTTAGATCTATCATAATTGAAATTTCAACTCAAATTATTTTCTTTAATTTCACATTAACTATTAATCTTATAGTAAAAAACACAGAATACTTTTTCGTAAATAATTTGATTCTCTTTAACTTCAATTTTCGTTATTCAACTTACCATTCCGATAATCATTTTAATTTTTTGATTTCAATTTTTGATTGTCAAAAAAAAATTTATTTTGTTATTAATGTATATTTGAAAGGTTGGAAATTAAAGTAACATTTAATTAGAACGTCTGATGATAAATTGCCTTGCAAAAATAATTTTAAATGATAAAAAAAAAGTTTTTTTTCTTTCATTTAGTTAAACAAAATTGTATTATTACAATTATACATGACCATATATTGCCTATTTCTATGTATCTTCATTTTTCACAGATAGATTACGGTTTTTTGGGGCGACTTCGGTTTCTGAATTTGAGCCGAATTCGGCTTTCCTACACGGACAAATAATTCCACTACAATTTAAGATGTCGACATGGTAATCGTGGACCAGAGTTGCAAATAGCTCATTAAAGTTATAATTGCATTAGTGCTTCAATTAAATTTTTTTTATATTTCATAATCCAAAAAAAACATACTAAAAATGATTTTTTAATTTTTAATTCAATATCTTTGAATTGAAAATAATTTTTTAATTTTTAATCCTACATTTTTGAATTAAAAATTAAATTTCGAATTTTCAGTTCGTAAAGTAGCGTTAAAATGTAATGGCTTTGTTTTTAAAACTACATTTTAAAATAAAACATTATATGAACAATTTCAATTCGGAAAACCAAATTAAAAAATTTCTTTCTAATCTCGAATTCCATATTTAATAATTGAAAAGTAAATCAAAAATTTTAGTTAGCCATAGCTAAAGGGGATTAAAAAATTACATTCTGTTTTTTAATTTTCTATTTTCGAATCAAAAATTTTTAATAAATTAAATTAATAAAGTTTTAATTATTCATAACTTTTGTTTATTGATAATTATTATTTCATAATATATTATTATAAAAATTTAACAATTTCATTTCATATTCATTTATTATTTCACTCCGTTATTAACAAACTTATTATTAATTTATTTTTCTTTTATTCTCTAGTAAAAATGAAAACGAGGCGCTGGCTAGCGCCTCGCCAGTTTCGCTAGAGATTATCTAAATCCAACATGGCGACTTTTTAAATGTCATTTAAATGACAAATGTCTCAATATTTTAGGTTATATATTTGAATATTCAAAATAATTATTATAACTATAAAGTTAAATAAATAACTTGATAATGATAAATTTATTAATGCTTAAGATTAATATAAATAAATTAAACCAATCAACACTAATTACTTGATGAAATTAACATAATAAAAATACTATTTAATAAATTAATAAATTCAAACTGCAAAGTAAAAATTCAATAAACTATTTTTTAGTATAAAATTTATTATTTTTTTACAAACGCACTGAAATACTTAAGACAAATCAAATAATTAAAAATTTTAATATTTTTATCTTTACATATAGCTACTACTAATTTTTATGACTCAGTCATCATCATTTTTATTGTATTTAATTCAATAAATTATTTTTCATTATAAAATTTATAATTTTTAACAAAAGTACTAAAATACTTTGCAAAAATTAAATGTTTTTAAAATTTTTAAATTAAATTAAACCATCAGCATCCGGCATTTTTTCCACTTTAAAAGACATATCACTTTTATTTAAAAATATTGTTGCTGATATAGGTAATTCTGGGAGTACTCCAGACTAAAATTTTTAATAACTCAGTTAAGTCATAATTCGCAATATTTGTTTTAATTTCCCACAATCGGAGTTCTACAATAGTGTCAAGTCTTTTCTCCATTTTCAAACTATGTTATTTATTAAACTACTACATTATAATAATAATAAATTGTAAATAAACTCATTTATGTGAAATTTATTTAATTATGTAGTTCTTATTATATTTTATTAAACTGCTTAGAAATGTTTAATAATGAATTAGAGGTTAATCAGTGTTTTTTGTAAACATAAATATACATTGACGTAGACAATACATAGGCGTATGTTACGCCAATTTCTTAATTATAGGTGGCGCACAATTTCTAGAACTGCCTCGATTTCGCTAGCTAGCGCCTAGTTTAAAACGAGGCAGCCCTCGTTTATTTTTACTAGGGTTATAACAAGTATTTTTATCGTTCCAAGATATTTCGAAGTTCAATTTCATATTTTTCATAATGTAAAATTGAGAGAATGCACAAAAGGATTCTGGTGTAGGTGTGGTGAATTCAATAACTAACAATTAAACCAAAAATTACAGATGATAAATTAGATCTTTATTTAACAATATGTACACTGAAAAACTTGTGAGTAAAAATACTCGATAGCGAATGCAACTAGATATATACGTGAAAGCGGATGCAACAAAATTAATTATAGCAAAGCAAAGCGGTTTGAGAGCACGATGTTGTACTGTTGAATTCAGGAGCGAAAAGACCAAGGAGAATATGTTGTTGAAACGACGTGACCGCTTGGTGGTGACGTGGCAGCCTCGCTGCATAAAACGAATTTTTCCATTGGCTTAAAAGCGCGCCAACAGGAAGTAGTTGGTAACGAATTTTCCTCATTGGCTGCCGAGCTCTCGGTGTAAGGTGAGTTCTATCACTTGCCGGCTCATATAAGACGAATTATCTGATTGGCCGGCTTGTAGCGGGTTCTCATAGCGGCTTGGCACGGTCATGAGGGAGAAATTGTATGTTTCGGGCCCAAATAGCGAGTGACCCGGCACTACCCTCTCTTTGCGGACAGTAGCGAGTTCGGCAGCTTCTGGACGTAGCAGAAATACACGAAGCTTTTCAAATTGTCCAAGCTCGTGACTGAACACATAATAATAATTTTTTTGTATTTCATAATTTTCATTTCATATTAATTTAATTATTAATTATTTTCATTATTTATTCATTTATATAATTTCATTATTTTATATTTCATATTTATTATTATTTTTTTTTATCATTCTTATTTATTTAATACCCATTCAATTATATATAAATTTCAAATTTATTAATAATTTTAAAATATAATAATTTGAATTTAATTTCAAATTTTATAAACATTTACTTTGCAGCATTTACTTTCCATTTTTCATATTTATTAATAATTATTAAACACCAATATTTTATAATAAAAATGATTTGAATTTAAATTCAAATTTAATATCATCATCCGTAATAATGGCTGGAATTCAATTGCTCATTAATTAATATATGCATAGCCAGATGGCATAGCATGTATGATTTTAATAAATTGATTGACAATAAGAATAAGACGTCGTGACGTCACACAATGCTTGGAAAATCGTTTATAACCTGTAATTCAACTGTAAAAAGACTTTGCAGAAACTATCTATAAATGGTTACAAAACGATTTAAAAACAATGTGAATTTCAACACGGTCAAGCTCAGCTAAATAACTTGTCCAAATTTCTGTTATAGCTCATTAATGTGCTGATCAATTAAATTTTAATTAAAAATTTCTCATTTTGTACGATTGTGAAGTTGTTTTGTAAACATTGTTTACTTTGAAGTGAATAGCGATAAAAATTTTTTGGAAGGTACTTAAAAAAATTTTAGCTTAATCAACCATGGTTATTATAGAATTTATATTACAAAAAATTTTTCATAAGCTGTCAAAAAATTTATAATAACAAACAATTCATTTCAAGACATCAATTTGAAAACAGTTGGATACAGTTGGTTTAACGTTTTTTTTAACATCCCGCTAAGAAAATTGAAAATTTTCAAAAATTTAGGAAATTATTGGTTTCGGTCGGATTTTCGAAAACCGAATTTCGATCAGATCTTGACGTTTTGAGGTTCTAGGAAGCTATTCTGACTAATTTCACGATGATGTCCGAGTGTATGTATATGTGTGTATGTATGTACGTACGTATGAACGTATGTAAATGTCTGTAATTTTTGAATGGATGAACCGATTTTGATCGCCAAGGTGTCATTAGACGCGGCTTGTTAATATCTAAAAGTTGTGAAAAATTGAGCTTGATGGGTCGAGTGCGTTCGAAGATATTACGAAAATAAAATTTTTTCAAAAATTTTTTTTTTAGATAACTTTCAATGTGCTCGATGGATCGATTCCAAAATCTAATCAGCTTTAAAACTTTATAATCCGCGTCGAATGCCATCTCAACCATAAAAATCGGTTCATTCGTTCATAAGAAACCGTTAATGAAAGAATTAAAAAAAAAAATTTTTTTTGGTTTTTTTGAAATTTTTCAAAAAAAATTTCTCGAAGAGCTCGAAAATGTATTCATAACAATTTTTTCGAGCTCAGCGAGCTCGAAAACAGCGGGAAGTTTTGGGGCTGGCTCGCAGGGTCAATTAATTAATGTAACGGGACCTAAGTCCACCTCTGCCGACCGGAGGCCGTTTCCTCACCCTTTTGGGCATACACGCGTCGCGAGGTGTCCCCATTTACCACCCAGACGACACTCTTAGTCGAAAATCGACTCAGGTGGACATTAACCGGAGGTATAATCAAAAATCCTCATTGCGCGTGGTATCTAACCACAGCCACCACGAGTCCTACCTCTCTCGGGCCAAACAATGCTCCCATCTCAGGAAATAAAGAGACTCTGGTCACAGTGGGCTTGAAAAGGCCCCCCGTGGTACCAGACTCCCAGGTCAACGTGCTTGCGTAGGATTAGTGGTGGGGCGTAAGTTCTCATACCCTATGCAAAGGGCTTCTTCCACTTGTTTCGTTCGGGTTCCCAACAAGCAATTATCCGCTTGGTCATCCCCTGATAGATTTTCTACTTTCCTGAGCCAGTCTCACTCTAATTATTCAAGTCAAATCACAGTACAAAGGTGCTCGGAGGAGGGCTCGCAGGGTCAACTGATAGACCGATTTTTTTTTTTTTTTCACTTTTTTTGAACCGGGAGTCATCCATTAACTGACTCATCACTATTTTCTTGCCGTTTGAAAATGGTTTGGCTAAATTATTATAAGTTGGTCATGACGATTTTTGAACGGTTTTATAAAAATCAATTTTCAAGAAAATCATTTTACAATCGTTTAGTCCCAGTTATATTCGGATTTTAAAACAGTTCATTTTTCCCACATTACGACCGTAAATATTTCGTTTTTTTTTTATCGTCAAACAACCGTTAATAAACAGTAAAAGTATTGAAATCTTTAATACTGTTTTCGATTTTACAAGAGTATTTTACATACATAAATACCTTCGGTGCCTAGGCTAAATACTATTCGTCAGCATATTAGAAAAAAAAAACTCGAAAATGGTCGCCTTGCAAGTATAATTGTAATGCAATTGAGAAGCTTTCAATTTTTTTAAAGATATTTTTTACTTCAACTAACATACGTCGAATTTAATAAAAATACGTAAAAATGAAATTTGTTTTTAATAAATGCAGTGAAATTAATAGGTTTTAATATTAATCGAAACGGATGAAAAATTTAACAATTAGATGATTTATGAACATGTGACATATAAATGATGAACATGAATGTTTAAGCGAGCAAAATAAAGAAGTTCAAAATGTTTTCAAAGAATAATGACCGTACCAGAACATCTCTAATGCATATGAATATTTAAAAAAATATAATAACTTAAATAATAATATCAACTATTTTATCAAAATATTAGGAACGGAAAATACCGATTGATATCAATGCAAGTAAATTGTTAGAATGGTTAATTAGTAGGCGACATTGTGAACGCACTTGGCAAGATCACATTTTAGTCATCAGAAGAAAAATTAATAATGCTATACAGGATATGCCAGTGCATGAAGAAGTAGCAAAATTATTAACTGGAACTTGTAAGTTAAATATTCATTATTCGTTCATTTTCGTGATAGTTATTTTACTATATATATTGTAGATATTAATTACTTTCATTGCAAGAAAATCGTGAATATTCTTGAAGAAATTGAAGCTAATTCAAAAAACTTTTTCGGCCGTTATGGATCGAAGCGTATGAAAGATTGGCAAGAAATTATTCGTTTATATGAAAAAGATGATGTATATCTTGCTGAAGCTGCGCAGATGTTAATAAGAAATATTAATTATGAAATCCCAAGTCTTAAGAAACAGATCAACAAATTGGATCAGACTAAGCGTGTAAGTATACCGAGTTTTTTTTGTCATAATGTTTAATATGTCGCGATTATTCAGAACTTGAACTAAATTTTGTCAAATAATTTGAACTGAAAACATTTAGAGTTTTAAGTAGTTTCATTATAATTACTAAAGTAAAATGTCACGATTGGAGTAAATAATCTTGTTTAAAAACTTCGATTGAATCTGATTAACTTTCAATCAGTTTTAATCGGAAAGTTCCGAATGAATCCGATTGAAAATTATTCGGAAATCGAGAGGTTAACCAGAAAAAAAAAATTATTATGTTCCGATTGAATCTGATTCAAAAAACTCAATCAAATTTAATCAGAGTTTTTAATCAGGGGAAGGCGGTGGGAGAAATGAAAATTTTGATTAATTAATCATTGAGTATCTCAACGATTTATTCTCATTTTCCTACAAGCACTATCGAAATATTCTATTGAACATCTGTCAAAAATTATATATGGGTCATTCCATGTCAAATTGACCAGTAGTTGGAATCGACCCCTTTTAATTTGGACGAAATTTAGTCAAAACTTTTCTTTCACCATTAAACAGAGATTCGCCAAAGGAAAAAAATTAGAAAATTTTTTTGCGAGTTATTCGAAATTCAAAATTTTTCTCATTTTTCAACTTTATTTTTTGAATATCTCAAAAACTATGATAGATACAGAAATAGCCTTGGTTTTGTTTTGAAGCGGACACTTGGGGCTATTGAAAAAAAATATTTTGGAAAAAAATTTTGAAAAATGATAAAGCTTTCGAATTTTGAATATTCAAAAACGGTCAAAATCGTATGGCGACACGAAATTTTGAGCTCAAATTTTTTACTACACTACCTTTAAATAATCTTAAGAGATCCTGAAAATTTCAGAGAGGTGTTTTTTTTTTTGTTTCAAAATTATGAATTTTTGAACTTGGCAAAAAAAAATTTTTTTTTGTTTTCACCCCTTAGTCTCGCATAGCCAAGAAAAAAATGTCATTTTGACAATAAAAAAGATTATTTCACCATGTTTTTATTAACGCGCTTTCATGAATTGTTCGGGTGGAATTTTGTAGTCGATTTTAAACTAACTTACGATGAACTAGAGATTTGAAATTTGAAGCATGACTCAGAATTAGATGACAGTGCAAGAAAATAAAGAAAAAAAAATAAATGAAAATGAAAAAAAAAAATCGAATAAAAAATTCGTATCCATTTGTTTGTCTACTCGGTGTAAAATTTTTATAATCATTTTAAAACTAACTTCTGAATATACTTACATTCTTGAATATCTCACAACTGAACGACAGATAAAAAAAACAACGTTTAATAAAGATTAAATGAAGGGAATGGAAAGAATGCGACGACTAGGACCTCCAGATGTATTTAAAATTTTTAACTAAAACGAGTTTATTTTTCTGGCTTTAATTTATTTTGATATTTTTAAGTATAAATTTTATAAAACATGATTTTTGCTTGATTCTTAATTTTATTTTTTGGAAAAAAAATAAAAAACAATTAACTAGTTTGATAGTTTACTGGTAGATAGACATAACGATTTCCTATTCCAGACATAGTCAGGTGTTATCAAGGTGATCAAAATCGATTTCAAAATTTCACACATGTTATATTAAAAAGCAGAACATAATAATCGAAATAAAAAAACTCTTTAATGTACTACGTTTTTAAAACAGACACAACTGTAAAATAATATCTCTGAGGCTCATCAAGATTTAAAACCACATACAGATTCCAATCTTCTTACAGATAGTCCTGAAAATTTATGATTGTGTTTTGAATAGCTATGAAAATACTTGTAAAATCTAAAACGATAAATCCGGGACGCATGCAACCGATAATTGATACATTAATAGTTCAACTAACGATTTCATTGCATTGCAAATTAAATGAATCGATGTGTGAGTTTTCTCATCATTTGCTCCACTCTATACTCTTACAGTTATGTATTGCATGCGTTCTACGATTTTGTTTTAGATCGTACAAACTTTCTTCTACACAAAATAAAATTTTTTTTCTTAACTATGCCAGACTCAGGGGTGAAAAACAAAAAAAATTATTTTTTTGCCAAAATTCAAAAATTCATAATTTTGAAACAAAAAAAAAACACCTCTCTGAAATTTCCAGGATCGCTTAAGATTATTTAAAGGTAGTATAGTAAAAAATTCGAGCCCAAAATTTCGTGTCACCATAAGATTTTGACGGTTTTTAAAAATTCAAAATTCAAGAGCTTTCTCATTTATCAAAATTTTTTTCCAAAATATTTTTTTTTCAAAAGCCCCAAGAGTCCTCTTCAGAAGAAAACCAAGACCATTTCTGTATCTATCATAGTTTTCGAGATATTCAAAAAATAAAGTTGAAAAATGAGAAAAATAGTAAAATTTTGAATTTTGAATAACTTTCGCAAAAAATTTTTCTAATTTTTTTCCTTTGGCAAATTTCTGTTTTGTAGTAAAAGGAAAGTTTTGACCAAATTTCGTCTAAATTGAAAGGAGTCGATTTGACATGGAATGACCCATATAATTATGATGAATAAAAAAAAAGTATAAATATATATATTAGAATGTTTCATTATTCGGTGCGATTTTTTTTTCTGTCGTACCTGAAAAACTGATAATTTATAGAAAAAAAAAAAAAATATTGTCGTTTGAAAAAAAATTTTAATTGAATTAGGGGCTTAACACATCGAAAAAATGAATTTCCCAGTTAAATAACATGGAAAAAATTTTTTTCGGTTTCCTTTTGATTTTTTGGTGTTGAAATTTTTTTTATGAAAAAAGTGAGTGTAAAAATTTTGTAGGGCATAAAATTTGCTACAAAAAAGCTTATGAGAGCTTAGTGTGTACGACCAATAATATTCAAGTTACAGAGCTTAAAAAATTAACCTTAATAATAATTGGCATAAACTCGTCTAAAATTCAGCATTTATTCGTCTTATGCACCAAATTTAAAAAAAAATTTTTTTAATTACCTTAAAATTATAATTCTAAGCGGATAACATGAATTTTTAATCTAGTTTATTAGAAATTATAAGGTTCTTGAATTTTTAGTTTCCAAAGTTATTTATTTGAATACAATATTAAATATAAATTTTGATAAGCAATCACTATAATTACTATAAAATATTTTAAACAAATGAATAAACATAAGATATTTCCAATTCTAACCTTCAGCATTATATAAGTTAGTTTAATCTAAAAATTACTAAAATTAATTACGTGCTTAGGTTTTAAATATTTTTCAATTAATTTAATTTTTTGCGCATACATTTTTGAGCTCTTCAAGCTCGAAAACACTCTTGACTGCAATTTTTTTCTATGAACTTTTCAAGCACACCCAAGTTAAGCTATATGTTCAAGTTTGGTAATTTATAATAATCTAAAATAATTAAGCAACAAGCTATTTTTAATTTCTTAATCACGATTATCCTCAATAAAATGAATGTATCCAGGTAGAAATCAACGTAAGTGGCCAAAAGAAGGATTTAAATGAGTTTTGACTCGGATCAGAGCGGTATTATATAAAATATCCGAGAAAAATGTTAAAAACGCCTTTTTTTCAATTTTTTCGATAATAATATTATTTAAACTAAAGAACAAGTTGTGTTACAGTATGTGGTGATCGAAAGAAACTATTAAGATAAAAAGCTAGTATGATTTTCTGACCATTTGATAAATTATATTCTGAGTTATCTGAGAAAAACGAGATAAATTGTTATTTTTTTAATTTTTCGACGCCGATATCTTTTGAACTTATTAATCGATTTTGAATCAATTCCAAAGCTGACTCATTTTAGAAATTGATCGGATAAGTCACTTTAAAGATAATCGAAAAAAAACTTTTTTCACCATTTCTTTCTGCAACGATATCTCTCGAATAAATTAACCGATTGAGATGGTTAAGGCGGTAATTGACACATTTTATTAATTTCTAGAGCTGACTAGATTTTGAAGTCGATCGCACAACTCGTTTCTGAGAAATAAAAAGAAAAAAAAACTAAAAAAAAAAATTTTTTTTTCGTAATTCGCAAATATTTTCGAGTCTACTTGATCGAATGATCTGAAATTTTCAGAAAAGTTGATGGCCAACAAGCTCACACACACACATACACACGCGCGTGCGCCCCCCCACCCCCACACACACACACACTCGGATATCATTCTGAAAATAGTCAGAATAGTTTCCTAGAAACTCAAAACGTCGACATCTGATGAAAACTCGATTTTCGAAAATCGGGGTGAAAACAATAACTGTCCGAATTTTTTGAAAATTATCGATTTTCTTTGCTGGAAGTTGGAAAAATAAATGAAAAATGGATAATTAGTTTTTTCAAAAATCAAAATGTCCATTTTTTTTTTGAAATTCGATCAATTTTGAGTTTAATATGCGCCCGAGTCTAAATTTCAAGTGTGATTCCAACGTCGAGAGCGTTACAAACGTAACTCCAATGTCTCGGACGTTGCAAATGTAAAATCCATATTTTAAAAGAATTACAAACATGAATTTCATTTTGTAAATATAAAAAAACGTAAATTAAACGTAAGATTGCCAGTACAGGAAAAATCCGAAATGGTTCATTGTTATGAAATCAATTTCTTCGAATCAGATGGTCCTAAATAGATAAATTTATCTATTGTGGTAGTGAAAAATTATTCGTTTTTGTGTTTAATAAATGGTCGAGATCGAAACTACTCGTTGTATTAGACTTATCGACTTTTTGACTGATCGATTATATGAGGATCACTTGTATATATTGTAATATCGATTGTGACCAATCGAATGTAATCAGCTGACAGGCTTGATAATTGTTGTTAAAAGAAGAACACATATTTAAACTAAATGTTTATTATTTAAATGATTAAAATGACAAATGTCATTTTAAAATATTTTATTGATTATGATGATCAGGCCTGAAATTAGACATGATCATGACTGTTCATGTCTTATCATCATGTTCAATAAAATATTTTAAAATGAAATTTGTCATTTTTATTATTTAAATAATAAACACTTAGTTTGAATATGTGTTCTTCTTCTAACAACAATTATCAGGCCTGTCAGCCTGTCAGCTGATTACATTCGATTGCTCACAATCGATACTACCCCGACTAGAATTTACTCATGATTTGCCTGAAGTACCATAAGGGCCTTGTCAGGTTAATATAAGGTTTGCCCACTTAG
Organism: Microplitis deprimator; assembly: GCA_964016945.1. NCBI lineage: Eukaryota > Metazoa > Arthropoda > Insecta > Hymenoptera > Braconidae > Microplitis > Microplitis deprimator. The sequence goes on along the minus strand of OZ024712.1, from coordinate 11,049,289 downwards.
GGCAAACCTGACCAGTTCTTTGTCAGGACATCATCAGGATATCCTAATTCAAAAAAATAGTTATCCAATCCCTTTAAATATTTTATCAACAGGCTAAAAGTTAAACAAAGTATAAAAGAATATTGCATAAAAATCACGTCAATCATTGCAGCACGGATTTTTTACTTCATCAGTTATTCTTTGGCATCATGATGAATATAATATTTACACTTACTAGATCGCATATGTATGTCAGCGCAGTAGATAGCATCAAGGACTTTGAATCGGAAAGAAGCAGGTTCGAGCCCAGCAGTCAACGAGATTTCTTCATCAATAAAAAACATGTTTACTTCCTCTAATTAATGCTCTTAATACAATAGATAACATTCTCGATTGAATTAAAGTTCTCTTATTTTTTCTTTGCAATTTAATATTTTTTTTAAAAATAATTACTTATAAGGCAACCCTGATAAAGATTTGATGAGGATATCCTGGTAATGATCTGATAAGGCAATCCTGATAAGGACCTCCTAAGTCTTGAGCGTTACATCCATATCAGGATCCTTGTCAGGATACTCTGATCTGGACCTTATTTGAAATGACGTTAACCTTGTTGGCAGGGTGTGGAGTATAGGGTGGGGACAATCGAATCGATTGTAGCGTCCGCAGTGGACAAAATACGCATTAAATCGCACTTGTCTTGTGAATAGTTAAATGAAAGCAGTGTTAAAAAATGAGAACAAATAGTTGCTGTGTTGTTAATTGCAAAAATACTGACAGAAACAGTAACTGCAAGTTTAACACATTTTTATCCATGATGTTCATCTTTGGTTAGAAATTATTACGGGGAATTTTTTAAATAACAAATTTTTAACTATTGAATTCTAAAATTTAAAATTACGAATAATTGAATCCAGTTTAATTTCTTTACTTAATGCAAATTAATAATTTTAAATTTAAAAAAATTATAATTATAATCATTTTAACTCATTTGTTATTATGACTATTATTGTTGTTCTTATTATTATTACTAGCTAACCTTATGTCCTCAAAAATAATATTTATTTTTTATTTATTAAAATTTTTTATTCATACTTTTTTCAGTACAATCTAATCTATATTTTTTCACTTTTCAAATGTGGTATTGCACATATATTTCGCGATCTTTAAAAATTTTAATTATTTGTTCATAAAAACTTGCCGTATTCTCTCTATACTTTTTGAGGATGATTTAATGCGGTCGACAGATGTCGTTTTCGTCGCGCACCCTGTCAATAAGGACCTCGTCAGGTCCTTATGAAAAATTCTAGTCGGGACAATATATACAAATGATCCTCATATAATCGTTCAGTCGAAAAGTCGATAAGTCTAATACAACGAGTAGTTTCGATCTCGACCATTTATTAAACACCTAAACGAATAATTTTTCACTACCACAATAGATAAATTTATCTACACTACTGGAAAAAATTAAGGGATCAAAAAAAAATTCCAAATTTTTGGGCAAATTTCAACAGGCCGTAACTTCGAAAGAAATGGTCGTCCAAGATATCGATGAAAAAGGAAATTGTAGCTCCAAGTGTCTAGTTTTTGGATTAGAACTTTAAAAATTTTTAACCTCTGCGGTTTTTGAGTAATCGTAGAAAAACCAGCAACAAAAAAATTTTCAAAATTTTTTTAGTTATTTTTTTTGGTCTACGGGCGTGGAAAAAATTTTTTTAGCTTAACCACTATAAGGATCGGATACTTTGTTCATTTAGCTTTAATTTGGTTTTTTGAACACCTCGATACGTCCACTTCTCGCCGAGATATCGGTCTTCAAATGGAAAAGGATCCTTTTGTGTTTGATTATCGATATCTCAGCAACCAATGATCGCACAGAAAGTTAAAGGTGGGTTTCAAGAACTTGAATGAATTCTCCTTAACGACTAGCCATTGCTTTTCCAAAAAAAAAATTTTTTCTTATTGTTACATGAATTTGAAAATGCAACAAAAAAAGGGCTATTGGTGGTTTTTTGGAAAATCGAGCGCTAGATCGAAAATATTGAGGAAACCACTAATGTTAAGTGTGCCTTTTACAGTTCAATATGTCCACAAAAACCCTACAAAAAATCAAATTAATCCAGCCAGCCGTTTTTTTGTTTCACTCGATCGAATTTTTGAAAAAATTAAAGGATCACGTTTTTTGCTCTGAAAAGCTCATAATTTTTAAAAATGAGAAAAAAAAATCGTTTTTCCTAGCTTTTTCCACATTTTTGCTCCAGAAAAAGCTTAAATTTAAAACAAAAAAAAATTTCGAAAAATAAAATTTTTTTTGAATTTTTTTCTCTTGAAAATTAAAAAAGTAAAAAATTTTCAATTCTGACCAAAAAAATTAAAAAAAATTTCTTTTAGTGCAAAGTAATCAGTTATGAAAAAAACTGTTAAATTAAGCGATTTGCTAAGGATTCGTAACAAGTAAAATAAAAAACAATCTGCGAAAAGCGTGTGAAAAAAAATCGAAATTCGATTGGGGGTATTAACTTTTTTTTTGAATTTAATTAAAAGGAGATCAGTAGAATCAAGGAATACAGCTGCGGAAACGCGTTAAAAATGATTGGGCGATGGTTTCTTGAATTTCCTTAACTTGTTTAAAAAAAAATTTTTACAAAAAAAAAATTTTTTTTTCAAAAAAAATTTTATTTTTTGAAATTTTTTTTTTTTTTCGAAATTTTTTTTTGTTTTAAATTTAAGCTTTTTCTGGATCAAAAATGTGGAAAAAGCTAGGAAAAACGATTTTTTTTTCTCATTTTTAAAAATTATGAGCTTTTCAGAGCAAAAAACGTGATCCTTTAATTTTTTCAAAAATTCGATCGAGTGAAACAAAAAAACGGCTGGCTGGATTAATTTGATTTTTTGTAGGGTTTTTGTGGACATATTGAACTGTAAAAGGCACACTTAACATTAGTGGTTTCCTCAATATTTTCGATCTAGCGCTCGATTTTCCAAAAAACCACCAATAGCCCTTTTTTTGTTGCATTTTCAAATTCATGTAACAATAAGAAAAAATTTTTTTTTTGGAAAAGCAATGGCTAGTCGTTAAGGAGAATTCATTCAAGTTCTTGAAACCCACCTTTAACTTTCTGTGCGATCATTGGTTGCTGAGATATCGATAATCAAACACAAAAGGATCCTTTTCCATTTGAAGACCGATATCTCGGCGAGAAGTGGACGTATCGAGGTGTTCAAAAAACCAAATTAAAGCTAAATGAACAAAGTATCCGATCCTTATAGTGGTTAAGCTAAAAAAATTTTTTCCACGCCCGTAGACCAAAAAAAATAACTAAAAAAATTTTGAAAATTTTTTTGTTGCTGGTTTTTCTACGATTACTCAAAAACCGCAGAGGTTAAAAATTTTTAAAGTTCTAATCCAAAAACTAGACACTTGGAGCTACAATTTCCTTTTTCATCGATTTCTTGGACGACCATTTCTTTCGAAGTTACGGCCTGTTGAAATTTGCCCAAAAATTTGGAATTTTTTTTTGATCCCTTAATTTTTTCCAGTTGTGTATTTAGGACCACCTGATTCGAAGAAATTGATTTCATAACAATGAACCATTTCGGATTTTTCCTGTACTGGCAATCTTACGTTTAATTTACGTTTTTTTATATTTACAAAATGAAATTAATGTTTGTAATTCTTTTAAAATACGGATTTTACATTTGCAACGTCCGAGACATTGGAGATACGTTTGTAACGCTCTCGACGTTGGAATAACACTTGAGACACTCGAGATGTTGGAAGAACACTTGAGACACTCGAGATGTTGGAAGAACACTTGATATTTGGACTCGGGCGTTTCCAAAATTTTTCGAAAGTTTATTTTTATCAATATTTTTGAATTAAAGATTCTAATATAAATACTGAAAAATCTGACTTTTAGATTTTACAAAAATGAACAAAAAACAATTTTTTTTTCCGAATCGAGCGATTATTCAACTAGTTATGACCTTCCAAAGTTTCTAATTAGAAAATTTAAAAAAAATGGAAGATGAGCATCTAAATCATGATGAGTAAACGAGAATATTTCGATTTCATGAAATTAGATTGTTAGATGACGTCAGCAGAGCTTATCAAAGTTTTATTTTTTAAATTGTCGTTTAGGTATTGAAAAAAACAATTTTTTTTTTAACTAGACATTTAGGATTTGAAAAAACGCGCCATTTCTTACTTTCAATACGTAAGTAACTTACATTGCATCGGAGACAACTTTACACTTATTTTTAATTAAGAGTAATAAATTTTTACTTAAATATCGATGAATTACAGATTATCGAATTTATTAAAATAAAATGCAAGTGTCCGACGGCAAAATTGCGAGCAGCTTCGTAGCTTACATGAGATATATTATTTTCTCTCCTAAATTTTGTATGCTGAGCATATCAGGACATGTCGTTGTAGCTTGATTTCGTTCATCTCGATGATATTTAGTCTTAAGTTTCATAAATTTTCCTTTTTATTTATTGTGATTGCCTATAGTGGACGTAGAGTGACGCAATGATTAAATCCACTTGTTGTTTTCCTAAAATGAAAAGAATATATTTTTTTTTTTTTAGGAATTGGAAAGAAAAATGTCAGAATACAAGAAATCAGAAATTATTGCACGATCTGAATTTCGTACTTTATGTAAAAATTTAGGAATATCAGGTGAAAACATAAAAAAAGAACTTGTCCAGCGCATAGTTGTGTTACCTGAACTTTATGGTACAATTGTAGAAAAAATTAAAGCTCTTAGTAATGTTATTGAATTTTACAAAGCTTTTACTTACTTTACACTTGGTACATATTTCAATAATGATTGTGTGCCAATAATCCAATACATAATAGGTAAATTACTTGGTTCGTTATTAACTTTTTACCTTCTAATAAATTTCTTTTTTTATATACAGATAAAGGCAATACAACAACTTATGAATGGATTTACGGTGAGGCTCCAGCTTCTGTTGTAGAACCAACATTAAAGGTAATTTTGATCAACGAGGGATTTATTTTTTTTCCTGATAGAATAATCAATAACTTTAATCTATCCGTATTCCAGCATATTCAAACTGAACTTGAAGATTGTTTTAGTATTGATTTTGGTGACATAAACGACAATCCATATAACTTAAATGATTTCGATGAGTTTCATGATGACATAGAGGTGGATTTGAATACTAATGATTTAGAGTTTGAGAATAAAGAAGAAATAGATATTAATATACCATTTGAAGAATCTGGTATTACTGTTGAATCAATAAACCTCAAAGATGGTATTGCTACAGGAAATGAAGCTTTACGGATACTTGATAATCCCGAAACACGTAACGAATTTATCGACCAACTTTTAGAGGTTAGTTTGACAATTCATTTCTATTAATTTTGTAAAAAGATATGAATGTTGCAGTGTCAACTAAATGAGATGTAAAGAATGCACATAACAAACGTACTTAATATAATATATTATTTTAGTTGAACGCATTTCTCAAGTTACGTTTATATGAGCTCAAAAATGAAGGCAACCATTTGTTTAACATGAGTCAAATCCAAGAAGCTTCAGCTGTTCTACAACTGTCTACATTAGATAGTATTCAAAATATGTTAGATCATGTACAAGTTGTATTATCTGCCATACTAGACAACCAAGTGCAACATTTACACCGAATAAAACATTCACCCAGGTAGGTACTAATAAAACATCAAATAATCTACATCAGAGAATTTATAACACAAAACGACGATTAAATCGAAATGGAAATGTGAATCAATCTCCTTTACGGCCGTCAGCCCTGGTGGTTTTGCGGTCACAATTAAAACACTGTTGATTGATGAAGTTTAAGCGATGAATAATTCGCGCATTCGTTTAAGAGTATTCTCAGGCAGTTCCCCCCCTCACTTTCTTGAAATATTCAATGACCATGGACTGTCATAACAGTATTAAAATATTATTAATCGATTAAAAAAAAATCAAAGCATTAATTGAAAAGAAGATCAGCTATATACAATTTCTTCGAAATATAGATTTAAAAAAAAATTATTCACAGATGTTATCAATTAGGAGTTGAACGAATTTTGGTTGATGAATTTTAGCCTGAAAAATTTGACATTCCACATTATAATGTTGACATTGTAAAATTGAGAGAATGCTCAAAAGGAATCTGGTGTAGGTGTGGTTATTTCAATAACTAAAAATTAACTCCAAAATTACAGATGATAAATTAGCTCTTTATTTAACAATATGTACACTGAGAAACTTTGAGTAAAATATTTGATAGCGAATGCAACTAGATATATACGCGATCGCGAATGCAAACAATATTAAATTCACGTATAAAAACTCGACACGTGGTCGATAGCAGATCAGAACGCGTTGTAATTAATTTATACCTAATTAGACGCAAGCAACAAATTTTGTATATACTCAATAATCAGTAGCCTTGATATACTAGCTAATTATTGAGGATATTTTAGAGAAAGTTAAGCGGAATTATCACACAAGAATAATTTATACTGAGTGAAGCGGTTTGACGGATAGCTGTTTTCGTACTGAACGATCCACGATGAAGAAGAAGACGTTGCAACGGCGGCTTCTTCCTTCATTGCTGCTCGGTGGTGACGTGGCAGCTTAGCTGCATGAAACGAATGTTCCCATTGGCTTAAAAGCGCGCCAACATGAAGTAGTCAACAGCCAATTTTCCCTATTGGCTGCCGAGCTCTCGGTATAAAGCGAATTCTATTACTGGCCGGCTAATATAAGACGAATTATCTGATTGGCCGGCTTGTAGCGGGTTCTCATAGCGTCTTGACACGGTCCTGAGCTAGAAATTGTATGTGTCGGGCCCAGATAGCGAGTGACCCGGCACTATTCTGACTTGCAGTCAGTAGCGAGTTCGGCAGCTCCCGGACTTAGCGGAAATGCACGAAGCTGATTTAAATTAATCAAGCTCGTGATTGAACAGACATTAACCTTTCGATTCCCATCTCTAAATGAGTAAAAATAAATATTTTCTTCTTAAATAAAATAGCTTCGATATATTTGGATAAGACAAAAAAAAAATAGAAAAAATATATAAACTATCCCCATTAAGGGGTCACCTACAGGTAGTTGATAAAACGCCCGCGGTTGTGGATGAGGATAAATATCACCTAGCGATATCGGCTTGATGAAAATTTTGTTCTGATCTGAAACAACAAGATGCTTCTATATACACTTTTAAAAGTTCTGACTATGCAGTGTTGAACAATTCTTTCCTAAAAGTAAACTGGATTGAGATACAAGATAGACAATATTGATAATGAAGTGAAATGGTTCTATGATACAGTAAATAGAAGAATAGCCGAGTTTGTCCCACTAAATAAAAAAAAAAAAATCCGAGTAAAACATAAAAAAAAAAAAATTAAAAAAATCCTTGTTTTATCTCGTCTTCTGGAACAAAATTTTTTTTTTCTCCTTACCTCACATTTAGTGAATAACTAACGCAAAAATGAAAGAAAATTCGAAAAAATTAATTTTTTCACTTTAAAGATGATTACACAATTTAAGGAACAAAACTTGTTCCTTTAATTGTTTTGTAAAACTGTGAGCAATCGGCCCGGACATACGGTTCGATGGATCAATCTGAAAATTTCCAGGGTTTTTGGGGGTACATTAAGCTGTAAAAACACCTGGCAACATTAACCTTTCCATCAATCTTTGCAAAGTATCGATGAGTTGACTAAAAAACTAGAAAATGGCCATTTTTTGTGGGTTTTTCAAATTGATATTAAGGATAAAAAAAAATTTTTTTCTTTAATAGTCGAGAATGGAGCTTGTAGGGAATTAATGCAAGTTTTTCAAACTGCCCTTTAAATTGCTGTGCGACCATTAGTTGCTGAGATATCGATAATCAAAGACAAAAGAAACCTTTTTCATTTGAAGGCTGATATCTCAGCAACAAATTGTCGTACAGAAAAACAAAAGAAAGCAAATTGTAGTTGAATAAATTTCCTAAACGAGCCATGAATTGGTTTTTTCGAAAAAAATTTTCCCGGCCCCGTAGACCTAAAAAACAAACCTAAAAAATTTAGAAAAATTTTTTCTCGACCTATTTCTTATGATTCCGCAAAAACCGTGGCTCAGAAAATTATTTTGCTAAAAAATCTTTAAACTAGAGATTTCAAGCTTCGATTTGTTTTTTTTTTTTATTTTTTCGATACGATCATTTTTCACGAAAATACAGCCTTCCAAAAATCACTAAAAAATTTATAAAATTTTCTTGTTCCTTTAATTTTTTGGATAAGTGTAAATTAAAAAACAAATAAATGAATAATTTAAGGATTAATTAAACGTGTTTCGTGAAAACATTTTTCTTAATTTATGCGAAAGTTCGTGTGTGAATTATTTATTATTTAATAATAATCAAGAAAAACTAACTAATAATTAAACTTGTAAATTTTAAAAACCTGAAAATGTAATTATTAAATAAATTTTAATTGTTAAACAATTCCATGAATAATACGACAATAATTTTTCATGATGAATCAGGGGAATCTAACTGTTGTAATAATCAAATAAATACATGCCAGGACTGGTTGGTGGTTGGGATATTAAAAAAATACGCATATCAAAAAATATAACAATATTTTTATTTGTCACAGCACATAATATCACTGGGTTACACAATTAAATCGTTGATCTAATTATTTAATACTGTTAATTGTCTGAGCTCATGAATATGTAATTGATTGAATGCAAATTATAAAATTGAGCTCGAGTAATTGATTTGAATAATTTAACTAATTATTTTGAACTTAGTTGAACATTGATTTGATTGTAAAAATGTCATGATAAACAGTAACATGAAATCAGAGGTTACCGAGCGAAGTTTATTATTGAACACTTGAATTACTATTTTTAATAGCACCAATGCATAAATAAATGAGATTATTGAGTTTATAATATTTATGATCACTTAATTTAATTGATTTGAATGAGTTTATAATAAATTTTACTGAATTGAATTTATTTGTTGAACACGTGGTAGCATGATTGGAGAGGCTACTGAGCGAAAGTTAATTTTTAATTTGATTGTATTATTGAGCATAATGATAATTAATTATAATATTGAATCTTTTAATTTAATTGAGCACTGTTATAATTATTTATTGAATAAAAAGGCACCTGTAATGATTTCCGTCGAAGTAACCTCTTCAGAAACGTGGTCGTTGATCACTTGAATTCTGCGTTCTTGAAAATATTTATTTTATGAGTTCTGGTGCTCCAAATTATATAAATAATTATATTATTGCTGAGCTGGATGATCGCTGGATTTATTTAAATTATTATTTAAATTAATTACTCTGAGATGAGCACAAAATGATAAGAATTAGAATAACACGTGTTATCACTTGAATGAATATAGCGAAAGATAATGGCGGCCGTCTTCTCGACACGAGGCAGGAAAAAGTCGATGCGCATGCGTCGCACTGCGCTAGTCAAGTTTAAATTTAACAGCCACGAGGCCCCAGTAGGTGCTGTCTCTATCTGTCGGAAGTGCAACTATATTTGAATTTAAATATAGTGCGATTACGCAATATTCCGCCCGCCATCAGCAACAGAGTTGATGATTGATGAGTTCTTGAGTACGTGATCTTTCGTTGAGCATGCCAATGAACCAGGGGAGTTATTCGTCGTCATTTTCTTGAGGCTCTGGTTCAACTGGTAGAAGTGCGAGCTTCGTTATTGGATGAGTGAGTGTCGAGTTCACTGTTTTGAGTGTAGCAACCCTGGTAAATCCATCTTTGCCAGGGTGGAATGCGATGATACGAGCGAAAGGCCACCTGGTTGGTGGAAACCTTTCGTGGGTGAGTAATACAAGTGACCCAACTTGAATTTGATGAGTTGGACGTTGCCACTTGGTGATTGCCAGCTGTCTTTGTAGATTACTTGTTGATCAATGATTCCAGAACTGTTGAACACGTTGTTGTAGAAATTGCCATCTAGACAATCGAGAACTGTTTGTATCGATGAGTGAAGGTTCAGGAATCATGTTGAGTGCTCGTCCAATTAAGAAGTGACCAGGAGTGAGTGCGTCAATGTCATCTGGATCTTCAGTGATAGGCTCCAATGGTCTTGAGTTCAAGATAGCTTCAATCTGCGAAAGAAGGGTCGTAAATTCTTCAAACGTAAATGAAGATTCTCCCACTGTTCGAGTGAGGTGGTGTTTGAGTGATTTGACAGCAGCTTCCCACTTTCCACCCATATGTGGAGCTGCTGGTGGATTGAAATGCCAAGCAATACTGTTCACAGTGATGTGATCCAGTATTTTTCTTGACTCTTGAGTTCCTTGAGTAAACAAACGGTTGAGATCAGTTTATGGCGAAAAAATGAAGCAGTTAGAATTAAAAAGGCTGTTAGAAAAAAAAAGTCTTAGTAGAAGCCAATCGCCAGGATCTTCAAGCTATTAAAATCCATATTGACAAGTTAAAAAACTGAAAACATTAAATGTATACATAAGTAATGAACTAATAAGTTTCATTATGTTTATTATTCGCGTACTTCATTAATACTTTATTCATATCCTATGAAATATTCTTATTTATGAAATTTATTCTCGTGAAAATGAAAAATTTATTTATATTTTATTATAGAGTAGGTTATATAAAAACATGGATTTCAAATAAAAAAAAAAAAATTATTTATTTAATAAATAAAAAAAAAAAGATACAATGCACATTAACAAATAAGAAAAAAAGTTTCATTTAACGACAATTAAATGAAACTGTTTAATTATTGATTAAACTGACTTATACCATTTTTTTTTTAAATTAAATAAATATTTCCAATGATTTAATATTACTACACATAGTCAGGGAATTTTTGAATTGTTTGACTGAATACCTGGAAAAGTCAGGGAATTTCCATTTCAAAATTATGTGGCCACCATGTTTTAGTAGCCGTCAGTATGATGATTTTTATATATTTTTAAATTTCAAACTATTTTTTCTATTATCTATTAGTATTTAGAAAGATTCTTAAGCAAATAAATTTGGAATACATGTGAAAATATGATTTTTTTGAGGTTAGTCTGAGCTACTATATGTTAACTGTGTGCACTTGGATTATCAATATCTCGGTGTACAAACGGTCAAAAATTGTGATTTTTTATAGTTGAGTCTGCAAAAGAAAGGGCTTTTCTCTTACTACTTAGCTATGATGAAGTCCATGACTTTGCACTAACGCGCATGCGCAGTAATGACCTAATTGTAGAAAAATGGTGGGAGAAAAGCCCATTCTCTTGCAGACTTGACTATGCAATTCGTGTAGGACATATACTTTGATATCATTTTTCAACTACATGAAATTCTTATAAAAAGTCGGTTTGCGAGTACCTTAAGAATTATTACCAAACTTGAAATTTACTCATGCCAAATCATATGAACTGCCACTAATATTTAGAAGTAAATTTTCAAACACAATTATAATTTTCGTAACTTATTAATACTTTTGCTTCATTAATATGTCAGGTATGTTGATGTATTAACTGAGGAAATAGAGCAAAAGCGTGGAGTAATGGAAAAAATGGCTACAATTCAACTAAACAATCAAGAAAAACAGAAAGAAATCATTAATCAAATAAACAATCTGCAGCCTCTTCTCAAAATTATTGCACAACGTACGCGAGAATTACAAACTGACGTGAGTAATAATTTAATTGACAATCCTCCATGTATACATTCGTTTGTATTTTGATGAATATCTATCATTTTGTTTTTCAGGTTGAAAAGGATATTTCGAAAAAATATCAATTCCGGCCAGTGCAGTTAACAGGAATAATTAACAATTTGTAATATATATACAAGTAATATACAATACATACATATACATATATACACATCTGTACAATACAATATATATAAACATATATACATAAATTGAATATGCTTTTGTCATAAATATTTACGTAGTTTTAACAAATGTTCTATACATGGTTATTACTTAAAAAAAAAACATTTCTGGATGCATAAAATCTGTAAAAGATTATAATTAAATACATTTATAAGTTGTATTAAAAAACTTTTCGAAATTTAATTGAGTGATTTTATTTTTAATTGTTCTAACTCTACCTTATAGGTTTTACTATTTTCTCGAAATTTGTTTCTCTTTATTTATTTTATTTAATTTATAGAAATAATTAACTTAATTTTGATTTGGAAATCAAATAATAAGGCAGAATACAGGCACAATAATGAAATAAAATGGACAAGTTTATTATTGCCAATTATAACAATGAAAATTACTTACAAGAAGATGTAAACACTGGATATAATATAGAGGGGCGCATGGCACAGTGTAGTTTTATATTGCGAGTATATCGCCGGATACGTAAAATAATGATTGTATAAACTTAACTTTATTAATCACAAATAATAAATATAAAATAAAATTATAACGCCAGTATAATGCTAGTAATGTTAAATTATATGCAAGGTAATTGCCCGAGTTATAGATAATGCAAGTAGATTGCCCGAATTAAATAAAACCGGAAGTAAATCGCTAGTATATTACAATAGTGAATAAATGATGCGTCTTAGTGCTAATTGATTCAGGATCGAAGTGATTGACCGATAATTTTGGGCGTAGAACTAGCCTCGGGACTCTGTCCCCACTGCACCCTTACGGACATGCGACGACGTCATAATTAATCATGCGACCATGGTACTATAACTTATGTAGATTCAGACGGCAACGAGGCGGGGAAAATGGAAACCGCAAGGCTAAGGACGACGAAGACAATTCACATTGTCTCAATCCCTTCCACTAAGCCAAGGTTATCCTTTTGACCTTTCATCTAGGTTGTCCGACTGAAAATGAATAAATAAAAAAAAATTACTTTGATTAAAATAATTACAAGTGTTGCGAGTAGATTGCCCGAGATTTTATGAATGGATTGCAAGTTAATCGCCAGATAGATTGCTAGTAAATTGCCTGTGACGCAAGCCGTTAGGAATACTGAAGATATTTTAAGTTAAGCCACAAATTTCGGATTCACTTCCATCCTGGGACCTTGATCTGGATCAACTTATAAATGTTTTTTTTACAGCTTATGAACGGTGTGACGATTATTCGCCCCAAGACAATTCATCCCGGACAATTCACCTCTGCGACAATTCATCTGTTTACAACCCTACCCCGGCAATTCGTCCCTCGCGATTATTCATCCCTACGACAATTCATACTTTTATAAATAATCTATATATTATTATTCCTCATCACTATCATTTTCCTGAAATATGAGCATTCGATAATGGACGGAATTGTTGGCGGTAACACGACTTTATCTCCCCGAAAAAATCTCCTCGGCAAAATCTCCCCACGACAAAATCTCTCTATGACAAAATCTCCCTATGACAAAATCTCTCTATGACAAAATCTCTCCAGGATAAAATACATGTATGTGGAGCATATTCTATATATTTATGATATACACATAAAATCTGAAAAAAAACCTGAATACGATTCCAGTCGTAAGTGTAGAAATCATTTCAAATACATAGATTATTATAAGATCTTTTTTATAGAGATCGTGTCCAGCAGATTTTGTTCTGGAGAGATTTTGTCTTGGAGAGATTCTGTCGTAGGAAGATTTTGTCGGGGAGATTACGTCTGGAGAGATATCATGGTGGAACCATTGTTGGCTTATTTTATTATTTTTTTTTTTTTTGATTATCACTATGATTTATACAAAGAAAAGACTGTATTTATATTTCATTAGTATTTTATTAACATTAATTACCTGAAGAATGAGCGCTCGAAAATGAGCGGATATTTTAATATATCTAATATGAAAAATTATCCTACTCTATAGGTGTTATCACCTTAGCCAAACCTAGGTTTGTTTCTTTCCGTGTTGTAACTAATTGTTATGATTGTTTTATATTTTGGGGATGTATTGTCGGGGATAAGTTGTCTTAGGGTGGATTGTCATGAGGATAGGTTGTCATAAGGGATGAATTGTCGGGGATGAATTGTCTTGGGGCGAAAACGCAGTAGACCCTTATGAACTACAATTACAAAATTGATACAATAAAAAAAAATCGAAAATATTTACAGTTTAAAACTAGGTATGTAGTAGTTTAATTGTGTTAACGAAACGAATTTTTTCTTTTCTTTTGTTTTTTCTTATGACAGTCGCTAGATTGTAAAGAAAAGAATAATAAATAAAGGTCATTAACCAGTTAGTCCGCCAATTGCCTCAGGACTCGATGCTGTAATTCATTATTATTACAATTGTGTTGTAATAATAATTAAGTAAATACATGCCAGGACTGGTTGGTGGTTGGGATGTTTGGAAAATACGCATATTTAAAAATATAACAATATTTTTATTTGTCACAGCAAATAATATCACTGGGTTACAAAATTAAATCGTTGATTTAAGTAATTAATACTGTAAATTTTTGAGCTCATGAATACATGATAAATCGAATACAAATTATTTAATTGAGCTCGAGTGATTAAATGAAATGATTATCTTAAGTCCGTGCTCTTCGAAGGACTCCCTTCGACTTTTTAACTCAAAAATCCCAAAACCCAAAACTCACTCTTATCATTATCAATAACTGACCTCTATATTCTAAAATCTTAATCAAACACCAACTCTACTATATCGGTAACTAGAGGCTTATACCTCACCAAACGTACTCACTAACTGATTCTGAGTATGGATATCCTTGGTAGTTGCTCTCCTGGAACAGACTTTAGCTGAGATCGTAAAACTTAAAAACTCAATGACCTATGACTTCCTCAGCGGTACAAGTGGTCATAGCTTGTCCTCTGAGGCCTGTCAGACTAAACAATTAAAAATGACCAAACGGCTTTCACAACAGCAACGGTCATAAAATTACTGTTGAGGTCTGCCAAATAAAAACTCAAAACTGATCCCATCCTGCATCCGTCAGATTCCGTATATACTGGAGCGCTAACATTTCAGCTAGACCTCTGCAATCTACCAAGAAGTCTCATAGGGATAGAACTAGGTTCTATCATCAGATGATACCGGGTGACTAATTCAAATCCCGCTCCACGGTAACACTGACTCGTCCAAATACTCGAAATACCAAAACTGTCAACCAAAACTCAAACTTTATCAGTATCCCAAACTTTAATCTCAAACCATATTCCATATTCAATTTCCATAAATCTGATTCTAATTTTTTACTCTAATTTTTAACAATAAAAATCCATAACTGTAGCCAAACATATTCAATTTTCATATTTAATTTTTAAACTTTAACTTAAATCAAAAATCTGTATCAAAATCGTTAGTACCTGTAAGCTAAATTCTAAGTCTTGAGTTACCAAACTCGCAAATACAATAAAATCAGTTGGTGCTTGTGACGTTCACTTTGATTTGACCCCCATACGAAAAGTAACGTCACAATATATATAAATATATATATATATATATATATATATATATATATATATATATATATATATATATATATATATTAGGGTGTGCCATTTTAGGCCAACTTTTTTTTTCAACGCACTAACAGCTTCTGTACTTGCAGGAAGGTAAACAAGATGCCTGTCGAAATTAGAGCCCTTAATATTAATATTAACAGGTGTCTTATCGCGATTTTCTATTTCCTATTTAAGTACCATGGAAAAAAAATTTTAAGTTTACATTTTATACCTCGGCAACGACTTATTGTACAGATAAGTTCGGGATATATTTTTGTTGCGAATTAAATGCTCTGCAAAGAAAGTCTCTTATCATTTTTAAAAAAATTCATCTATTCAAGAGTTATTGGAGCTTGAAGTCAAATTTATAGTAAATTTCGAGATCTTTTTACTTTTCGCTGAAACTATCAGAATTATCACAAAATGTTATAGGATTTTTTTGTAGACAATATTATTTCCTACAAATTATCTCTGATTTTTGCAAATTTCGCATAACTTCCTAGTTATTTCCATTATAATGCCGAGCTCTTGATAAGATCAAAACACTATTTTTCTAATCCGTTGACATTAAAGTAGAAATAACTAGGAAGTTATGCGAAATTTGCAAAAACTTTAATCGATATAATTTGTAAGGAATAAAATTGTCTACAAAAAAGATTTTACGACATTTTGTGATAAGTCTATAGTTTCGCCGTAAAAGTAAAAAGATATCGATATTTTCTATAAATTCGACTTCAAGCTCCAATAACTCTTGAATAGATGAATTTATCAAAAAATTATAAGATACTTTTTTTGTAGAGCTTTTTATTCCCTATGAAAATATATATCCTGAACTTATCTATACAATGAGCCATTGCCGAGGTATAAAATTCCAAACCTAAAAATTTTTTCCCATGTTATTTAAATAATAAATAGAAAATCGCGATGAGACACCTGTTAACATTAATATTAAGGACTCTAATTTTAACAGTTATCTTATTTTACCTTCCTGGAAGTAGAAGCTGTTAGTGCGTTGAAAAAAACAATTGCCCTAAAATGGCACACCTATATATATTTAATAAATATTTCAAAAATTGCAAACTCCAGTAAACGATAGTAATCGCTGTATGTCATCGTCAGTTTGCAAAATTAACCATGCGATGGGTACAATATAGAAAGTCTAAAGATCTCTGATTTAGGGCCTCTGACTTTTGTGACTTTTATTGTCATATTCTTACCGATGTAACATTAAGGATATCATACATTTTATCGAAGTTTCGGATGTACCTTAGTTTCAGATCTCAAGAGATTGAATTAAACATTTTTTATAAAACATTTGTAAATAAGAATTATACCTTGTATATACTTAAAATAAAATTAATTTTTTTATATATTTATTTAAATCTTCCAATGGTACTTCATATTTAATTCGTATTTTTCAGATGTAATTGCATAGATCATTGAGTACCCGGGAAAAAACCATCAGACCAGATCATGCATGATCATGTGTTAATCTCATACATGATCATGCCTGAATATTTGCCAGCCATGAGCATGCGTGATTATGCTCGGTCAGGTATAATTTTGATTTCTCATGCATGATCCCGCATGCTCATGACTGGTCAATATTCAGGCACAATCATGCTTGAGCAAGCATAATCATTGTTATGACCAAAAGATAGCTTGTACCGTGATATTGGACAATTTATTATTATTTTCGGCCCTAGTCTTTCGACCAATAGACCGGGATCACACTGAGTAATTATCTGGAAGGTTTGTTTGAAATGAAAGATTTTAGGTAGACAAAGTAAAGTACTATATATTATACAATTGAAAATTTTGATAATATGAATACAATAAAACTTGATATTATCTTATACAAGTATTAGGTGGCTAGTCGGCCGACTCTAATTTACAGCAAGAGGGCTGAGCGTCGATCAAGGTCCAGATCTCGTGGGCGAGATCGCAACTACGGGGCAATTGCATGCAATTAGAAACTCTCGTTTGCGGGAGATGGCTCGATGACGGGTGATGAATTTCTGCGAAGATTGTCGGTGCTGATGAGGAGTGCTGGTATGCGGCATGAGGATTGATTGGCGGTATTGCCCGAAGTTTTCACAGGCATCGCGGTGACGTGGTGTTCCGCCAATTTTGAACGGTGGACGCGCTGGGAGCAATTCAAAGAGGAGTTCCGTATGTGGTTCACGAGAGGTAGACGCCAAAGGGAGATAAAGGTGGATATCCGGGCTCGGAATCAAGGCGAGAAAGAGTCATCGCGTAATTATTTGATCTGTCTGCAAAGTTTATACTCCAGATTGCGACATCCACCGGAGGAAGCTCGACGAGGAAAACGAGCTTGCCAAGGTTTGCGACCGGAGTTTTGGGACCACTGCCCGGCGGGTAAATTCAATATGTACCAGTCATTGCTGTACCAGACGGAAAGATGGCGAGCCGCAAAGAATCGAAGGGCACCACCTTCCAGGGAAGAAGTTTTCATGAAGGAGTGCTCGTACTCGTATGGTCCCAAAACATCACGGCACCTCAAAGGACTACTACATGCGGTAGATATCCGTGAGACTCCGGAACCGGAACCACCAAAGACCTCCGCGGATAAAATGAAATCCGCGACATCCAAGAAACGTGACAAGCAGGTTCCTGAGCCTGATTTGGCACCATTGGGAGTATCCACCAGGATTGGCATTAATCCGGGGGCCAACTCGGAGGTTACAATGGTAGCGCCGGGCCAAAACTCATCGGCATTACCAGGGGGTGATGGCCCACCTAATCCCTCAATATCATGAGATTCAGGAATCCTGAACCCAGGAGCGGCATCGTTCAGACGGCCACGATTTTTTTTTGACTGTGGTTCGTTACGGCACTTGAGTTACGATTATCGTGAACCACATCGAGATGTATGTCCCAGATGTGGGACGGTGGGCAAGACAGCTGTCTCTTGTAAATGTCCACCCCGGGCTGCACAATTAAAAAACTTCAATACGGGCCGTCAGTAGAGGGTGACGGTACCCGTGTCGTGGAAAACCCTCAACCTACTGAGCGTGGCCGGGAAATTCAGGTCGAGGTCAAGGTACACGCGGCGGATAATCACGTCACCACGAGAGTAACAGAGGAATGCGATGCCACCATTGATGTGCTGTCAGACATGCTTTATTCGGTACAACCATTGAGGAGTCAGTCCAGCTCAGTATTCTCCAAGGGATTTTGGGAATGTAAAACTGGTTGATCACGCCCAATGGTTACGATCAGTGCGGCGGGGAGGTCTCGTATCGCTATTATTGACACTGGGGCGTAAACTACGGCGTTTGGAAACTTCGCAAGGGAGTTAATGGATGCTGCGGACCCATGTATGATGGAAGGAATTCCTACCAGATTTGGAATGGCCAATGCTACCACCGATCCTCGCCTGGGGTCGTTGAATCTGATTGGTGTGAATTTCATCGACCACTTCCAATTGCATCTCGATTTGAAACGGAACTATTGGCGTATCCGCGACGGTGAGTGGTACAAGTTGACTTAAGAAATGTTAACCGGTCCTCGGCGGACCTTTTGTGCGTTGCAGGAACTCACGGAGGGGGAAGCTCAAAAGCTGCAGCAGTTTATCGACCATCAGAAAAGCTTAATGATTCCGGGGCTGGGCCTGACACGTCTGGTGGAATATGACACTAAGTCAAAGGTAAATAAACCGGTTAAACAGCGTGTATACAGACGATCTCCAGTGGTGTTGGAAGCCATGCAGGAAATCGTGGACCAAATGGTGATCGAGGACATAATTGAACCAGCAGAGTCGTCCGAATGGCTAAGTCAGCCGGTAATGGTAAAACGACCCAATGGTAAATATAGAATGTGCGTGGACTTCAGAGATGTCAATGCAGTTACTGAACGCGATACGTATCACTTCCCACCTATACATGAAGTACTGGACGGGTGTGGGGAAGCGCATTACATCTCCACTATCGATATGAATTCGGCGTATTATCAGACCTTGCTGACTGAGAGGTGTCGTCCTTTTACTGCGTTTTGGGTACCAAGGAGAGGTCTCTACCAGTACAAACGAATGCCAATGGGTCTATGTAATGCACCGGCGACGTTCCAGCGGGGAATTGATCGCATTATTACACCAGATTTGGAACCATACGCGGCAGCCTATCTGGACGACATTATTGTTATTACTCCGACGTTTGCGAAACATTTGGACGTACAAGCCGAAGTGCTGACACGAATACGGAGGGCAGGGTTTACTCTCAATTTCGAGGAAAATTAAATTAAATTCTGTCAATCCCAAGCCCGATTTCTGGGTTTCTTATTGGATAAGGATGGTTTGCGGCCCGATCTGGAGAAAATTGAGCCCATCGTGAATTACCCGACACCGAAGAACGTGAAGCAAGTTCGTCGGTTTAATGGAATGATAAACTGGTATCACCGGCATCTGAAAAATGTGGCTTATGTTGCAGGGCCACTGTTTCGGCTCACTTGCAAGAACATCCAATGGAAGTGGACTGATGTCGAAGAGGCTTCATTCCAGGCTTTAAATCAGGTGCTTGTGGAAGCACCGGTGTTAAGCATCCCTGACTTCTCGCTGCCATTTGTGTTATACACCGATGCGAGCCGATCGGGATTGGGAGCGGTACTGGTTCAACGTGAAAATGATAAAGAGCGACTAATTGCGTGTGCCAGTAAATCGTTGACCACCGCGGAAGCCAATTATAACAGAGAAGGAGTGTCTTACAGTAGTGTGGTCAGTACGGAAGTTCCGCCCGTATTTGGAGGGGTATTCGTTTACAGTGGTAACAGATCACTCAAGTCTTCACTGACTGATGAATACGCGGGACTCAACGGGAAAATTGGCCAGATGGGCGTTGGAATTATTCGAGTACGATATGCGGATTGAATACCGCCGGGGGTCGGAAAATGAAGCTCCCGACGCGTTATCTCGGCGTTTTGAGGGTGAAATGAAAGTAACCGAAGACTTGGACACCCTGGGGGAGGCCATTGAGAATGAGTGGTACATAGAGACATGTCAACTGCTAGCTAATGACCCAACCGCATTACCAGGTTATCGCTATAACAATGGGCGGTTGTACAAACGCTTGGGGGACTTAAAATCGGGCATCATTGCCGAGGAAGATGGAACCTAGAAGTTGGTGATGTCTCCAAAGGATAGATGGGAAATATTGAAGCAAGCTCATGACCATCCGCAAGCTGATTATTTGGGTATACGCAAGACTCAGGAGCGCGTGGTCCTGTCATTACTGGCCAGGCATGTCCAGGGACAATTAATTAATGTAATGGGACCTAAGTCCACCTCCGCCGACCGGAGGCCGTTTCCTCGCCCTTTTGGGCATACACGCGCTGCGTAAATCCCTTCTTTTCTACCATAATATTATAAAGCGAAACATTAAGCAAGCTCAATATTGGCGGATATTATAACCCTTAGGATCAGAGATCCTTTGCGTGTGGGTGCCGAACCAACAGCCACTACGAGTCCATACCCAGAGTATCCTAGCATTCGGTTTCCCTCATGCCGGCTTGGAAGGATACGCCCATAGCACTAATTTCATGTATTGGTCGACATACCACTTGGTCAAGAGGGGTCGTGGTTTCTTCCCCTGCCTTCCTGAGAAGACACCCAGTCATGTCCAGGGGCAATTAATTAATGTAACGGGACCTAAGTCCACCTCCGCCGACCGGAGGCCGTTTCCTCGCCCTTTTGGGCATACACGCGCTGCGTAAGTCCTTTCTTTTCTACCATAAATATTATATAGCGAAACATTGAGCAAGCTCAATATTGGCGGATATTATAACCCTTAGGATCAGAGATCCTTTGCGTGTGGGTGCCGAACCAACAGCCACTACGAGTCCATACCCAGAGTATCCTAGCATTCGGTTTCCCTCATGCCGGCTTGGAAGGATACGCCCATAGCACCAATTTCATGTATTGGTCGACATACCACTTGGTCAGGAGGGGTCGTGGTTTCTTCCCTCGCCTTCCTGAGAAGACACCCAGTTTTTTAACATTCATACTTCCATACTTAATACATTCACACTCACACCTAACTTCGGACTGACATCCGAGATGCACAGAGTCTTCACAATTCGTGAGCTCCGCACACCCATGCCCAGTTGCTCCGACAACAACTGGGTGGATGCCAGTTGAACCGCGATCTAGTATTCTTCTCCTCCTTCCTCTCGGTGCTGGAACTGGCTGCTGAGCTTGTGGTGGAGACAATCTTTGCTGAAACCATTAAAAACTTTAAAGGAGTTTGGGGATGTGGCAAGAACCCGCCCGATTTGTGGCCACTCCGCGACCCACCCATCTATGCTCTGGAGCACCTCACGCTGAGGCTCGAACTCGGTGCATTTTAGCAGTAAGTGCTGAACGGTGTCCCACCCTTTGTTGCATTGGGGGCATTTCCTATCTTTTGCGAGTCCGTACTGGAAGAGTCTATCTTTAAAGCAGCCGTGACCGGTTAAAATCTGGGTAAGCCAGAAATTAGGGCTGATGTGTTTGTTTGCTAGACGTTCAGTAACGTCGGGAAAGAAGTTGAATGTAATGCGTCCTTTATCCGTTGTGGACCACTGTTCTTGCCATCTGCGAATGGTTTCTTTCTTAAGGGAGACAAGGCCTTCTTCGTCATCTGGCTGCACGGTCACGGTTCCAAGGGTTGCCTGTTTGCCAGTGCGAAGATTATAACGGGCGCAACGTTCGTCAATCACAAGCTCAATGGGCACTGCCCCTGCAACTACACAAAGTCCCTCATACGATGCCGTCTTGTATGAAGACGTCATCGTAATCAGGGCTCGCCGTTGCAGGGCCCTAAGAGCCTTCCAATCCTCTACTCCACATAGGTCACTCCAACTTGCTGCCGCATAAGTGACGACAGGCAGGAAGTAGCCCCTGTAGATAGTGGACATAGCCGGAAAGCGCAGTCCCCATTCAGTCCGTGCGAGACGGCGTAGACGACCAAAAGTTTTATCTAATTTCGCGCGCCTTGTCTTTATGTGTGTTGTTGGTTTGAGGTCCTGGTCGAAGTGTACCCCCAAGTATCTAACGCTCTTTTTGAATGCTATTTTTGAATTGCCTATAACGATTTTCGGTGGCTTTGAATCATACTTGGGCTTTTTCTGTCTTTTCGCTTCGTAGGGGTACGGACCTTTGTCCTTGCGTGGACCGCGTCGGGTGTAATCTCTTTTGAGGAAGATAGCTTCAGTCTTAGACTCCGACAGTGTGAGTTTCGCGGAACGACACCATTCCAGTATCGAGTCTACCGTCCCTTGCCCCTTTCTTTCAATGTCCGCGCGTGAAGTGCCTTCTATGATGACGAGGAGGTCGTCAGCATATGCTACAAATTTACTCCCGTGTTCTGTTGACTCTAATTCTTTAAGTAGATCATCGAACATAATGTTCCAAAATAAAGGCCCTAAAACCGATCCCTGTGGACATCCTCTTGTTGGCTTTTTATATTCTTTCCCGAATCCCCATGACAGTGAGACTGTCCTATCCTCAAAGTAACTTTGAACCACCCTGTAAACATTTTTGGGGCATTCCCGCTTCTTCAAACCCTCGAGTACTCGCGGCCACCACACGTTGTCAAAGGCGCCAGAAATATCGAAGAGAAGTCCGATTGCCAGATTCTCTGTTGTCGAATCTAACAAGCGGCGCATCTCAACGATTGCATCTTCAGTCGACCTTTTGGCCATAAAGCCAAACTGTTGACTGGAGATATTATCCCCAGCTAAGACTGTGGTGGTGAGTCTCGACTTAATCAGCCTCTCAAATACCTTCCCGATTACCGATAGTAAGCAAATTGGTCTGTATGATTTAGGGTCACTCGCGTCTTTGTCACTGCTCTTAAGGAGCATGATAATCCCACCCTCTTTCCATGCGGTTGGGAAAACTCCTAATTCTAAGCATCTATTATATAAATCTAAAAACTCTCCTGATAAAATTACTGCCGCCCTTTTGACTACCTCATTTTCAACTAAGTCTGGCCCGGGTGCTTTTTTGTTTTTAAGGGTCTTTAAAATTCTGTGTAGTTCGCGCGGGGTGAATAAGTCGGCGTCCGCGGTGTCTGGTGGTGTTTGTGAATTTACTCGGGTTGCTTTCTGCTCCTCCGTTTCTACCTCTGGTTTGTCATCAACAATGTGTGTGTTTAGAAAGCAGCTAGCTGTGTCCTTGAAGCTTTCTGTGGATCGTCCGTCACGCCGGAGTGTGGTGAGCACTCTGTTAACTCGGTGTTTATCTGCCTGGAGCTTGTAAACGATGCCCCAGTGCTCCTTGTTACCGTTCGACGTGACAAACTCTCGCCAGCTGTTTTCTCTCTGTCTTTTAACGTGTTTTGAGTATGTCTTGCAAAGCGTCAAGTATGTCCATTTAAGTTCTGTCTTCCTGTCTTTCTCCTCCTCTCTCTGGTATCTCCTTCTGGCTTTGTACACTTCTCTCTTTTCCCTTGTTAGGTCCCTGGTCCACCACGGGTATGACTTTTTGTGCAGTTTCTTCTTTGGGATAGCAAATTTACATGATTCTATTATGACTGTAGTGAGTGCATCGGCATACTTTTCCACGTCCTCGATCGTTTCCAGTGCTAGGCCGTCAAGACTCTCTCTTGCGAGTTCCGGTAGTTTCTCGTGGAACTTTTCCCAGTCAGCCAACGCAAGGTTGAACCGCTTGGGATCCGCTCCGTCAAGACCCTCCCGTTCTCTTGGAATTCCTAGGCTGATTTCGATCGCATAATGGTCAGTACTTTGCACCCACTCGCGTTTGATGGACCAGTTTTTTACGTACCGTGCAAGTTTTGGGGTAGCTAGAGTAACGTCTATATATGATTCCCCTGTGGTTGATGAGTAAGTTGGTCCCTCCCTTTTAATGTTTAAAATCTCCAACCCATAATCGTCAATAAAATCCTCTAGTTTTTCTCCCTTTTCATTTGTTTCTGGGCCCCATCTAGTAGATCTGGCGTTCGCGTCCATCCCAAATAATACCCTTTTTCCCCTTAGTGCCTGAGCTACCTTTTCTAATTGCGTGATGTGAGTTTCTATGTTGTCGCGACACTGGAAGTATGACGATACCACGTAGAAAGAAGTGCCTGGACCCACAATTTGAGCGCATACGCAGTGCGAAGTACTTAGTTGAGCAATTTGAATCATTTGGTATTTTGGGTTCATTAAGCAAATGGCCGCAAATGGCCTTTCTCCAGTTGTGGCAGCAACTTTTAGGTTGCCGCCAAAACCAGGTATTGTGAAACATTTGTTAATTGCTGCTGCGTATGGCTCTTGCAGAAGGAGGACATCAATACGTTCCTCCTCCCACAAGGCACTTGTCTCCAGTGTTCCCGCCTTATCGTTTCGCAAGTTCACCTGCAAGACTCGAAGACCATCCGCGTCAAAACCTCTTTCTCCTCCTTCTCTTATTGTCGGATTTTGGGGGGGTGAAATTTCGTTTCGCGTACCGAGCCCTTCTTCTATTGTTTTTCCTTCCGTTGCGAGCCCACCGTGGGCAAAGTTACTCGACCCCGGACACAAACGTCGGCTTGTGCCCCGCGAACAATTTGTACCGTCTAAAGAATCTGTTTTAAGTGTGTCCCGTTTCGCGTTTTCTAAATCAATTGGTCGCGTGATTTTACCCGCGCGCGTCCGCGTAACCCGATTCTCGTGCCGACGATTAACGGGGGTACCAGGGGGCTTAGCGATCAAATTAGCAGTAACAACACGGTTTGCCACTCTGGCACTCCTTCGAGCGAGCGTGGTGATGATCGTCGTTGAAGATGCTGCTGTCGTTGTGGTCTCTTGAGGCGTATTATTGCCATGACCTTCCTCCCCCTTGAGGGCCGGTCCCGCACAATCCGAACGCCGGCCCATTAGTGCGGATAATTTTTCAAGAAGAAGGACTGCCATGTTTATTTGTTTGCTGTTTGAGTCGCTAAACTCTTTGTAATACCTGCATGGAGAAAAGTTATATTAGTGTTGCTGCTGCCATCTGTGAAAGAGAAAAAGCGTAATTAGTGTTTTGGAGGGGGAAGGATAGGTGTTAGGTTTGTCTGGGAGCTGACACTTAACCGCTTTTTGCACGAAAATTTCATACGTATTGCTTTCGCAATTTTATGATAATCAAAAATTTTTGCAGGGCCTGGGCCTATTTGCGGTGGTGTCAGTCCACTGTCGACATATAATAGCATTTTGACTATCATTGCATTCAAAAAAATCGATTAAAGTGAAAAAAATTGCCTCAGGTCCAGGGACCATAAGACAATTAGTTCACATATACTCAAAATCGATTAAAGTGAAAAGCCCGCCTCCCAGAAGGGAGCGGGCCTAACACTTTTGTATATAATCAACAATCATTCAAATTGGTTAAAGTGAAAAGCCCGCCCCTGGAGGGAGCAGGCCTTATCACTTTAAAATATTATCAACAATCATTCAAATCGATTAAAGTGAAAAGCCCGCCCCCGGAGGGAGCAGGCCTTATCACTTTTAAATATTATCAACAATCATTCAAGTTTTTCCATAGATTCAAGTGATTGGCATCACTTTTAGGGTTGGCAGCGTTGGGCTACCTACCCAAGCCGATGTGCTTTCTGTTCTGCCCTACTAGAACATACTCGCACATAGGCTGCTACACTCTACAACATTACTACCTGCTCGTAGTTTCCGTAACAAGGGTCCACAGCGTTGTACAAGTACAAATTATAACATGTCAAATTTCAGATAAGGGCGGCCTATTAATAGCATCCGAAATAGTCATGTGCTGTTTCTCCCAAGTCACTTCCACCAGAATTATTTGCGTGGTAGTAATGAAGTAGAGTGCCTTACCTGACCCTTGTCTCTCCCTTCAACTCTAAGGTTGTTCTTTCTAAGGAAGAGATTTTGGGACGGCTGATAGGCGTTTTTCGCCTTTAATGAATACTTTCACAGGTCCGTGCAACTTGCTTTGAGTTCACGACCCGTAGTATTCATGTGTAGCCACTCGGGCTTGTGTAGCGCCTTGGCCCACAAGATCGGACTACACTTCACTTTGATAACCAATCAAAGTCGTCTTTTTGAGGAACATATATATATATATATAGTTTGAAAAGTTTTTGCCAAATTCGCCAAATTTAGATGATCATAGATCATTTATTAACTCATACGTGCGCACGCACCCGCACCCACACACCCCGGTGTTTAAATTCTCTTGCCCCTCGGTCTTATTGGGGAGAGTTATTTTGCCCTCTAAGAGTTTTACACTCTTTTACATCTCAGATCTAGCACGAACTTGTACTCTCAGGAACCCCGGCTTGTACTTCAGTCTTTGAAACCTATATCAGCTAAGTTACCAGCCCGCGTAGCCGTCCACTTATGGGTTTAACCATAAGTAATCATAGCCCCGGACTCTGCGAACCATCGCCCCGTAAGTAGTGAGAACCGAAGTCCCTGACCTCGAGGTTAACACCTTAAACTACAGTTTGATGTCTGAGTTTCTCGGACTTTTTCCGTTGGAGCACTTTGCTCTCAGCCAGTTTGGCCATTCAGTCCACCAGCTTTCGAGCTACTCTAGGGTATGAGGGCATTCGTTCAGCTTTTTATGTTTATGTACTTTTGTACATTCGTACTTCTTGTACTTGTCTTTGGCTGTTCTTTATTCATAATTGTGTGCTCAAGGATTAGTACCCGACAGTCATTAGTCACTTAGACGAAGTAAGCGACCCGACGCCTGATCCACCTCCTTGGCACACTTGCACCAAGGTGCGCGCATACGGGCACCCACACACACACAAGCAAATTTTTGAGGTATTTTATACCCCTGTTTATCTTTGTCTTTGTCTTTAGCTTTAGCTTTATCCAGGACCCTTGGATACTTGAGTGGGCTCTCAGAGACTACCACTCTTTTCTTTTCTCAAATAATATTAATAATGTCCCTCTGGATCGGCAGTGACACCTGTTGGTTTCCCTTTCAGTACTTGTGGTGGTAGCCACGTAGAGGCCGGTGTTTGCTTGCCCGGCCTATTTTTGGACCATTTTTGGACCATTTTGGGCCATTTTTGGGCCATACCGCCATGTCCAGGGGCATCCGATATTACGTCAATGAATGTTTAATCTATTTGGAGTCAAAACCGGTTCAATAGAAACCCTGGGGATTAATGCAAACGAGAGCGCCGATGGAACCATAGGAAGTGGTGGCTGCGGACACCATGTCGTTCACTAGGTCAAAATCTGGGTTTGCGTATTTGGTAATTTTTGAAGATTTGTATACTCGATGGATTGGGTGTGTGCCAGTAAGGGCAGCAAATGGTAAAACAGTGGCTAATAGCCTCAGACAGGCAGTTTTGAACCGATGGGGAAACCCAAAGGTGTTTTGGACGGACAACGGTAAAGAATATGTCAACAAAGAAGTGCGAGAAGTTATAAACGAGTGTGGAATACAGCATATGACCTCACCGCCATACCACGCGCAAGCCAACCCAGTGGAACGCGTTAACCGCAACATCAAGACAATGATCATGAGTTATTTGGAAGACGACCACCGAGAATGGGATAAGTACATCTACGAGCTTCAATTTGCTTATAACACAGCTAAGCATGAGAGCCTGGGGGTGAGCCTAGCGTTCCTCAATTTTGGGCGAGACCCATGTCCGATGAGATGGTATGTTCAGGACAAGGATCCCGTACAACTCGATGCTGACGTGGATCGTTCGGCTTAGATATCACGCATGGACCGGATGGTGGAACTCCGAGACCTAGTCAATCAAAATATTCACCAAGCATCGGAACGTTACGTGAAGTATTACAATAAAACTCGCCGAGTGGGGGTTTTTGAGGTTTGGGATCAAGTGTATCGCCCAAACAAAGTGTTATCAAAGAAAAGTGACCTAGTGGTTGGGAAGTTGGCTCCGAGGTTTATTGGTCCATTGGGGTCGACAAAATGGTCGGCCCGGTGATTTTAGAATTGAAAACGGTCAATGGTAAGCCTGTAGGACGCAGCCATATCAAATTTTTAAAACTATTCCGACGCGCTGAGAATGTGTCGAACGCAATCGAAGGTGTTGGTGAGATGGCGTTGATGAATACGGTGTTACCGGTCGCATGCTAAACCTACTATAATATCTTTCGCCTATACTATGCTTTACTCTGCTATCTTTATTGGTTTACTGTCTAGTTCTGCTGATGCTTTCTGGGGTACTTTTGTTCGGGTTGAAATGATGATAAAGTAACTAAATATTTTTCCAGATTTGATGATCGCTCGGAACTGTGTGCACTATAGAGTGGCATCCGACGTTTTGACCGAGGAGCAGAAAGAGGCCGGGTGGAGACGGGTTGAAGCCCAGCGGCAAGCCCGCCTAGACTGAGAGCGGCAACCCAGAACGTGGGAATGGAAGCTGGTTGTCGAGGATTTGTTCTTTGCTCAGGTGGAAGCGTGGAAAGTCCAATGGGCCACGCGTGATAATCGAGCTGGCTGCGCTCGTTGTCGCGATCCTAATCACGCGGCTCAAGTATGTCCTATACCGCCACAGGAGCTAAAGCCGTTTTGCGATGAATGCGTCGCATTTTTCGACTTTGATATCTGTCATGGACCGCATAGACGTGCACGAGTAGCGGTACGAGAACATTGCATGATTTGTTGCAACGTCCAGGTTCACCTAACCCCACGAATCTCGCAACAAAGTACTCGGTCCCCGGAATGCAACCGCACTGAGTTTGAGCAGTTGTGGGCTCTGCCGAGTGTCCCCAAATTTACATAGGACCCAAAGATGATCCGTCGTTACGGCCTGAATTGACCATTGGGGCGCTGAGCAGTGTTTCATTACCATTTATATTTTATATTTTTCTATTATTTTGTATTTTTCATTTAGGTATTTATTTCTTAGGTTTTTTTAATTTGTTCATGTTCGTAGGCGGTCAAGTAAGAGATCTATTTATTGTACCTTTCTCTTATTTGTTAGACTGGGTTCTATTAAAGCGACTACACATCCGTTAACCATTTTACAAATCATTTAAATACATTCCTACAGACTCCTTATCCACTTAACCATCATATCCAAGGTTAACAGGAAAGGGAAGGTAAGGGTAAGTGAAACGTTAACTTTGATTTAATACACACGTCAATAGATGCGAAGACTATTGTTTTCTCGGCCAAAGGTCTTGCAGAGGGCTAAGACCGGCCTGGTGGAGGGGGGGGGGGGGAGTGTTAAGATATTTAAATATCGCGGCAGTCTCACATTGGGTCGGTGAGCATCAGAGGGCAGCACACGCTGCTCACATGTCTCATCCTATATATTATTATTATTGTTGTTGTTTACATGTACAATTTTCTTTTAATTACTGCGCTGATATTATATAACATGATACTTAGGAATGCATTATATTAGAATCAGAAAAATTCACTGATTATTTTAAGCCTATACTTGGATTTCTTAGTTGCTAAGATAAATAATTGCGCATTTGATTTATATGCTTATGATTATTGGCTGGTTGACGCATGCGCGTCGGCGAAATAGTTGGCAGTAATAACTTTATTCATCATAAATAAATTTAGACATTTGTTTATAAATCCACTGGTTGAATTAGGAGTAAACCGTGGTAATAATTAATAATGAAATGGGTATATGGTCATTTGGCGCTGGGAACGGGCTAAATTAAAAGGTTCACGTTATGTTTTCTGTTGGTGTTGATGTTATGGATGACATGAGACAGATAGATATCTCCATTGGTTGAGGTGAGATATACGATAAAATCTTGTCGGCCGAGGTGCCGGCATGAGATTCACGTGCTGCCGTGGTCAGACTTGTGATCGTTATTGTATGAGCAGGGTGTATGCTCTTCATGCTGTAAATTAATTAAAATTAATAATGTCATTCGGTATTATTTAAATATAAAAATTAAGAGAATTTATTGATTATTAAATTGTGCAACGAACGGAGCCGGTACGAGTTCTCTATTATAACGATATCTGTAAGTACCTTTGAGTTCATTCATTGGTGTGTAATTTCATCCTGCGTTGATGACCAATTGCCTAACAATAGCTGTAAGTGAGATAAATTGTGGCCTGTGGCCGTGATATTTGTAAGCATATGAGATCGAGTGCGTAGTTGACGATTCCAGCAATTGATTATTATTAATTATTATGTACGATTATTAATTATTTGTTTGCGATTTGGAAGTGATTATTGAAATTTACCAAGTATTGAGTGCGATGTATAATTGAACAATTACGAGTATCAAGTATTATTTACAATTATTACTTATTATTTGGGTTGTAATAATAATTAAATAAATACATGCCAGGATTGGTTGGTGGTTGGGATGTTGGAAAAATACGCATATTAAAAAATATAACAATATTTTTATTTGTCACAGCACATAATATCACTGGGTTACAAAATTAAATCGTTGATTTAATTTATTAATACTGTTAATTGTTTGAGTTCACGAATGCGTAATTAATTGAATGCAAATTATAAAATTGAGTTCGAGTAATTAATTGAAATAATTAAGATAATTAAATTGATTCTAGTTGAACACTGAGTTGATCGTAAAAATGTTATGAGAATAAGTAACATGAATTCAGAGGTTACCGAGCGAAGTTAATAATTGAACACTTAATGATTGTTTTTTAATAGCACAAAATGCAGAAATATTGATTTCATTGAGTTCTAATAATATTGATCATTTAATTTAATTTAATTGAATAAGATCTTAATAAATTACACTGAATTGAATTGATATGTTGAACACGTGGTAGCATGATTGCAGAGACTACCGAGCGAGAATTAACTTTTAAGTTAATTAAAATATTGAGCATAATGATAATTAAATAATTATAATATTGAGTCTGTTATTTTTATGAGCACTTGAATTAATTATTTAATGA
This sequence comes from Microplitis deprimator, assembly GCA_964016945.1. Taxonomy (NCBI): domain Eukaryota; kingdom Metazoa; phylum Arthropoda; class Insecta; order Hymenoptera; family Braconidae; genus Microplitis; species Microplitis deprimator. The sequence continues at coordinate 11,018,005 of OZ024712.1, read as the reverse complement.
ATAATAAGGCACCTGTAATGGTTTCCGTCGAAGTAATCCCTTCAGAAACGCGGTCGTTGATCACATGAATTCCGTGAGTTTTTATGAATTATTTTGATGGGTTCTACTGGTTGAATTATATAAATAATTATATAATTATGGAGCTCGATGCTTGGTTAAATTAATTAACCTTTCATTTTTAATTATTTACTCGAAATAAGCGCATAATGATACGATTTTATATAACACGTGTTATCACTTGAATGAGTATATGTGAAAGATAATGGCGGGCGTCTTTTCGACACGAAGCAGGGAACAGTAGATGCGCATGACCAAGTTTGAATTTTTAGGGACGACGTCTCTTACTCAGATTCCAATAACACAGATGGCGCAGTTGCCCAAATTCTTTTGATACAGATTGCGATTACGCAGATCGTGATTAGACAGATTCCCGTTTACCGTTTACGATGATACAGATAATAAAATTAATTAAATTAAAAGGGAATAATAGTCATTCAGTGTTCAAATTTGAAAATAAGGTTTCTGATCTTTTATTGGCTAGATGACAGCGCATCTTCATAGCGCGCAACTTAAATTTTAAATTTCTAGTAGAAAATAATATGTTGAGTTGGCTAGTTAGCCCTAATCTTCATATTTTTATAAGAATTCTAAAAAAACATATTTGAACTGCAAGCCATTTTTTCTTTATTAATGTTTAACATCAATTTATTATTCGTTAAAAAAACTGACCCTTGATTGGATACCTACTGAATGTTATAGCTTAAAACAAATAACATTATTAATAATAATAATAATAATAATAATAATAATAATAATAATAATAATAATAATAATAATAATAATAATAATAATAATAATAATAATTTTTTTTTTTTTTTTTTTTTTTTTTTTTTTTTTTTTTAAGAGAGAGGGGAAATGCATTTATGCACTTAGGGACCCAAAAAAAAAATTGCTCCGCGTGTGTCGGGCTATCCCTTAGTGAGACAAGTTCTCCTCCGGGAACTACCGACTAAAACTCCTCTCTCATCCTCCTAGGAAGTCAACCGGGAACCGCTTTTCGCATTACTTCCGGTTGACTCCTATTTTAAACTTAGGGGCCTTTACGGCCCCACGGCGTCTATTGCCTCCTTTTTATGGCGGAGAACCGTCTCTATGCAGGAGACGATTTTCGCCCATGCCTCTCTGCTTGAAAGCATAACTCCAATTATTTTCTCCGGAGTTATGCTTCCAAGCTGACTTTCAATAGGTGCCCTCCAACTTGACCAAACATCGCATTCGAAAAATGTGTGAAGGGCACTGTCGTTCTGTGACCCGCAGGATGGGCAGCCCGGGTCCCAAACTTTACCCATTTTATGCAGGTAAGCCCGGAAATACCCGTGCCCCGTCAGCAGTTGGGTGAGATAATAATTGACCTCTCCATGCTGACGGTTGACCCAGATGTCCAGCCGAGGTATTAACCTAGCTGTCCATCTTCCCCGCGGGTCTCTCGTCCAAGAGTCTTGCCAGGAATCTAAACTTTGGGACCTGGCAAGCTCTCGACGTTTTTCCCTATCCTCCTCGAGACTTTCGTGGACGAACTTGCGCTCCTGTGCTAAAAGGTCGATTGGGATGACCCCGGCTACCACTAAAGCCGCCGGCTCCGAAACCGTGCGGTAGGAACTGGCAATGCGAAGGGCCCCTCTTCGCTGCACCGCCGCCAGACGTTTTCGGTACTTTTCGTACCGCAGTGCATCAGCCCAGACTTCAGCACCGTAGAGCATTATGGACTCAGCAGTGCGCAGCATCAAACGTCTCTTGCAGGGTCGGGGGTCGCCAACATTGGCCATTACCCTGCTTAGCGATGTCACTACGCCAGCTGCCTTGTCTGCTCTACACCGGATCTCGTCCCAAAAAGTAAGCCTTGAGTCCAGGCTCACCCCTAGGTACTTCACTGATGCCTTAGTCTGGACTGTTGCCAGTCCTACCTGCATATCCCTTATCAACGGGATATGCTTCTTCGTTAAAAGCACGATCTCGGTTTTAGCCAGCGCTAACCTCAAGCCGTGGTCGTCCATCCAGGAGCGCACCCGACGCATTACCTGGTTGAGCAGCATCTGCGCCGCATCAACATTTCTGCCGATTATAACCGCAGCGATATCATCCGCATACCCAACTAGGAAAGTGCCCTCTGGCATTTCCATCCTGACGATCCCGTCATAGGAAATATTCCAAATGTCAGGACCCAAAATGGAGCCTTGGGCTGCCCCAGCCGTTATTTCACGGCTGGTCGGGCCATCCGTGGTGGTGTAAATCAAGGAGCGGGCATCTAGGTAATCCTCCATGATCTTAAGGAGGTATTCTGGGATGTTGAAGTCCCGCTCCAACGCTTTTATCGCGTCACACCACCGCACCGAGTTGAAGGCGTTCTTCACATCCAGTGTTACTAGTAGACAGACGGGGCGGGAATAATGATTACCACGCTCCATGCCCCAAGCAGCCTCGACTACCTCCTGAATAGCGTGTGTCGTCGACCTCCCTTCCCGAAAGCCATATTGTCTTTCAGAAAGGTCTCCGGCAGCTTGGATTGCTGCGTGGAATCGAGGACGAAAAAGCTTCTCCAGAAGTTTGCCGGCTGTATCCAGCATACACAGGGGTCTGTATGATGATGGACTGTCTACTGGTTCCCCTTTTCCTTTGTCGATTAGTACAAGCCTGGCCTGCTTCCAGCGGGTGGGGAAAATCCCCGCTTGCAGGCAAGCGTTGTACATCTCAAGAAAAAGGTCTGGATGTCCTTCAACTGCTGCTTTCAGCACCTCTGCTGGCAGACTGTCAGGGCCTGGCGCCTTCCTGTTTCTGAAGGACCGTGCCGCGCGTACTAGCTTCTCTTTTGTAAACAAAGGGAACAACGCTAAGTCCTCGGGTGGTTGAGGACGGCGCGGCAGCTTGGGGTGACCGGGAAAAGGGTATCAACAATCTTTTCAATCGTCCCTGCTGCCATTGGGGCATTATTACCAAATGCGCCCAATTTGCGAAGGACTATTTTATCTCCTAGCCCCCAGGGATCATTGTTAAGATCCTCCCCAAGCTCCTTCCAGCAGCGGTGCTTACTACGTTGGATGGCCCGACGAAGCACTTTCCTTGCCGCTTTATACTCGGCAGTGCTCCGGGCTGCGCCGGAATCGCGGGGACGGGCTCGTTGTGAAAGTCTTCTTGTCCGAAGACACTCTCGTCTCATCAGCGCAATTTCGTCGTCCACCAGTACACCGGGCGTCGTTGCCACGCTGGTGAACCCTTGGTACTGCGTCCTTGCAAGCCTGATGGAGGTGTGACATAACAACCTCCACCATTTTATCGGCTTTTGCAAGGACTGGCAGGTTATCAGGTATCCCTACTAAGGCTAACTGGCAGCGTATTGGGGCCGGCGATAGCTTTTGGGGGTCCATCTTGTTGAGGTTCCACTTGGCAGGGGCTTTTGGTGTTTTGCTCCGGACTGGGATTATATCACGTACGTGAAACGTAATGTACTGGTGATCGCTGGCTGTATAGTCTTCGATCACAATCCAGTCGTCGACACGCGATGCCAAGCGTTCTGTGGACAGAGAGACATCTATAATTGTCTCTCTATAGCCTGGCCTCCGGAAAGTGGTTGACGAGCCGGTGTTTAACACCACCAGCCCTACTTTTGACACCATGTCCAAGAGCCACCCCTAGAATCCGGCCAAGGCTCCCCCCATTCTGACGCTTTAGCGTTAAAATCTCCGGCCACTACCAGTTCGTCTTCCATATCACGGACAGCGTCCTCCAGGCCATCGAGTTTAGCCTGGAAATTCGCAATACGTTCGTTTGGTGTAAAGTAACAGCTGACGTAAGTCACGTCACTGCTCTTCACCCAAACGAACCCACTGCCCGATCCCTGGT
>OZ024712.1:10984080-11013908 GCA_964016945.1 Microplitis deprimator | reverse complement strand
ACTACACGATAACACCGCTAGTGTAGTAAAACGGGTCTCGCCTTGGCTCGCTTCAAATTTGAGACTCGTCTTATGCTTATTTTAACCCGAACTGGCCGTATAAAATTAACTAATACTAGTACTTAGCCTAATTTTAATGTTCGGTGTTGATGTCCTTGATGTTGGTGGATTGGCGATTGGTTGGTCCTTGGAAATCGCCTCCTTGGACCTTGATAGTGCTCAGGAACGCTGCTCTTCTTACTCTTAATTGTAAGGAGTGGAACTGGATCAAAGGAATTCACTCAACTCTGGTTCAGTTTCTTAGTCTTTGATAATTATATTTTATTTAATAATTATCAAAAATGCCACACACACACGCACTGGTACAATATCTGGTAATACACAACTAACTGTGTGATATTACTGTAATACACAACTAACTGTGTGATATTACTGTAATACACAACTAACTGTGTGATATTACTGTAATACACAACTAACTGTGTGATATTACTGTTACTGTGACTAACTGCACAGGGCTTTGGTAGAGAAGCAACAAAAGCAACTCAACGAAAAGTGATAACTAAAAGTTATTCAGTCACTAAAAAAGCACCTGGGTGTCAGATGCACGTGCTTATATAGGCGGCAACGCCATATTTAAACACGTGACAACCACCACCCGAGGCTATACGGCGGCGCACGATTCCCACATCGTAACACATATTATTCACATATTATTTTCTACTAGAAATTTAAAATTTAAGTTGCGCGCTATGAAGAGGCGCTGTCATCTAGCCAATAAAAGATCGAAAACCTCATTTTTAAATTTCAACACTGAGCGACTATTATTCCTTTTTAATTTAATTAATTAAATTATCTGTATTATCGGAATCTGGGCAATGAATTTTCTGTATCATCGAAAATCTGCGTAAAAGATTTTCTGGGTAAACGTAAATCTGTCTAATCACGATCTGTGTAATCGCAATCTGTATCAAAGGAATTTGGGCAATTGTACCATCTGTGTAATCGGAATCTGGGTAACAGACGTCGTCCCAATTTTTACAGACACGAGGTCCCAGTAGGTGCTGCTTCTATCTGCCGAAAGTGCAACTATCTCAGTGAACACATGACCTTATTTTGACGTCATACGTAGGTCATAGAAATGTCACGGCATCTTATGAAAATTTGATGTTAATCTGACGCTCTACATGACTTTAATATGATGTAAAAACTTGACATCATATTGTTGTAAGCATGACTTTTGTATAAAGTACGCTTGACATCATATTGATGTAAGCAAGACTCTTGTATGACGTCACAGTTATGGCTTATGTGTTACATACACTTGACATAAAATCTACATCACATTGTTACGTAGTAATAAAGTCATTATTGTATATATTAATGACGTAATTTTAAAATCATACATTTATGTCAGTAGCAAAGTCACGGTTATACGTAATATAGATGTCACTTTTAAATCATATCTTTACATCAGTGACAAGTCAGTATTTTAGGCAATGCTGATGTAATTTCCGAGTCATATTTGTTTATCATCTATTTATTAAAATAAAACAATCATAGAATGAATTTTCAATGTGTAAATGTACAGAAATGTCGAACATTTTTGGGGCCAAAGTAATTGATAAACTCGATGATAGATTTTAGACGTTTTAAATTAAAACATTAACGTGAGCATAAAAAAATTAACTTAATTTCTTCAAATAATATACCGAAAATATTATTGAGGATGACAAAGAAAATGTAACGACAGTTTGAACTCTTTTGATTTTAAGATTGTAAAGTTTAGTATTGCAATTTTTCAGTCGATTAAATTTCATACAATTTTGTGGAATTATTTAATGTTTCGCAAAATTTTATATAAGATTTTTTAAATTTCACATCACAACAGAAAATTAAAAAATTTGAAGAAACTTAATAAAATTTTATATAATTTTTTATATTTATCATTTTTAAGTTCATGGATTTTTTTTAAATTTTGTAAAAATCCATCACGAAAACTTACGAACTTTATCTTTACTGGCATTTCACTCTAAATACATCAATTAAGCATAAGACTTGAACTCTCGTGATGTGACCAGTGAGCAACGTTCAGGACTGCCAGCCAAGAGGAGCCGTGTTCGAACCCAGCAGACGCCCAGGATTTTTTCATAATTTACTACTATCAAATCTTGTTTCTAAATTCGGAATGCGTTTGCGCGGTAATAATGGAATCAAAAATTCTGTATTTATTTATTTTTTTTTTTTATTGTTTTTTTTCAAAAATATTTTTTTCGGATTGATGATTTTGACATCACCCATATGTCATACTGACGTCATGGAATGTCACACAGACATCACATTTACCTCATGTATACATCATTAGTTTTACATCATAATCTTACGTAAAACAGTGCGAAATAATGAGTCACACCTGGCTCATTCATGACTTATATCTTACGTAAATGATGATATAGCGTAACGGCACTCTGACGTCAAATTTACGTAAATGTGTTTACTGGGATATTTGAATTTAAATATAGTTGCAATTACGCAACAATTTGCAAAAGATATAATTTAATATTTACAATTATTATTTATTGGTTGAGAGAAATACTTTATTATTTACAATTGATATTTACTGTTAGAGATAAATAATTTATTATTTACAATTATTACACCGGCACACAAAAAAAAATTAAGTAGAATGTGCATTTGACCGGACCTACCTACGGGTACGTATTTTGGTCCGCTGAATCCGAATTCGAGGTCAGTTTGACCCCTACACCCTCAAAATTTCGAGAAAACTTCGAAAAACCGTAAAAATGATGAAAATCGGCAGTTTTAATGATAAAAAAAATTTTTTGGAACTAAACTAAGCGTGATTTTCATGTATTTTGATTCGCTGAATATGAATCGAAACTTTATTAAGACCACGAGCCGTTTCAAATGTAAAAAAATCACACAAACCCTCCAAAAGTTCGAAAAAAGTAATTTTTTTGGTTTTTTTACTCTCGTTTTTGACTTCTGAAGACTTAATTGCTTGTGCCTGTAACCAGGGCACCTCCACGTGGTGACGGTGGGCAACAAAACCATCTGGCAGAGTCCCTGGGTTAACGGCGTGTGTGCCGTCATGGGAGGTACAAGTGATAAGTACTTTACGATGCAGGGAGTCGGAGCCCCAGTATCGGCGTCTGGTCAGGATGAGAAAGCAGGCTCGGAGACGTCGTCATCAAGCGACTGCAGCTCTTCAGAAGTGGGAAACTTGGCTACTGGAGAGTAGACTATTACAAGAAGTAATTCTCATCTGTGTAATAAAAGTCCTGGTTCATTTTGTTACATTTGTGGAGAATACAATTTGGAAAGGAATCGAAGATCGTTATCTGATAAGATCAAACAAATTTATGAAGAATGTTTTGGTCTCCAAATTACTAATTTGGATTCAGCATGCGTTCCACATACGATTTGTAGTCGATGTAACATGATGTTAATCCGGTGGGAAAAAAACAAGAAACAGGACAACTTGAAAGTCACAATACTAATGATATGGTCTTCACCAACTGGTTTACAGAATTGTTATTTCTGTATGACAGATACTTCCGGGTTCACCTGGAATACAAAAAAGAAAATTGTATACGCCAATGTTTCATCAGCTATTAAGCTACAAAAAATAGAAGTTGGCAAGGAAGTTAATACGGTTGAAGAAATGGATGTAGAAGAAGACGATACGCTAGTTGAAGAAAGTTCGGAAGAAGAACATTCAGAAGATGAAGAGTACTTACCTGGCGGAAAAACAAAAGACCCTGAAACGTTTAGCCGAGAAGAACTTAATGATCTGGTTCGAGACTTGGCTTTACCGAAAGATGGAGCTGAATTACTTGCGTCAAGGTTGAAAGAAAAACATTTGTTGGCTAAAGGTGTATCAGTGACATTCTATCGAAATAGGGAAAAAAAATTCCGGAAATTTTTTATGAACGACGATCAAAATTCGGTGATATACTGTTCAGATGTTAAAGCTTTAGTTGATGAATTGAAACCGAACACGTATAAGGACGATGAGTGGAGACTTTTTATCGATTCATCGAAACGAAGTCTTAAAGCTGTTTTGCTTCATATTGGGAATGAATTTGCGCCGATTCCAATAGCTCATTCGACAAAACTGAAAGACACTTATGAAAATTTACAGATTATATTGGGAAAAATAAAATATTCAGAGCATAACTGGAAAATTTGTGAAGATCTCAAAATCGCAACACTTCTTTTAGGTCAGCAATCGGGATTCACCAAATATCCTTGCTATTTATGTTTGTTTGATAGCAGAGACCGCAAAAATCACTATGTCAAAAAAGATTGGCCATCAAGATCTGCATTGAATCCAGGTTCCCATAACTTTATACGACCACCCTTAATTCAGCCTTCCAAATATTTGCTGCCACCACTACATATCAAGTTGGGACTCATAAAACAGTACGTAAAAGCTCTGAATAAAGATGGTGATTGTTTTGCATACTTGACAGAAAAGTTCCCTGCAATAAGTGATGCGAAATTGAAATAACAGAAGTGAGGATTACAGCACTTTAGTTGACGCATTGCTGGAAAACTACAAAAATTTGGGTTGTTTAATGAATCTCAAATTACAATTTTTAGATTCTCATCTTGACCACTTCCCTGACAATTGTGGAGACTATAGTGAAGAACAGGGAGAACGTTTTCACCAAGACATCAGTGAAATGGAGAGTAGATACCAAGGAAATTGGAGTGTTAACATGATGGCAGATTTTTGTTGGATGTTAAAAAGAGAAGTACCCGAAGAAAATCGTAAACGAAAGAGGAATCCACTACGAAGATCATTTGAGGATAAAAGAGAGCGATACAAACGAAGGAAAGTTTAGGATTCGTAAAAATCATTTCTTTCCATCTTTTTATGTCTTGTGTATTTCACAGATTTCTAGTTATTAGATATATCTACGTTATAGAGTATTTATTTTAGGCACTAAATCATGTTCAATCAATTTTTTTTCTGTTATGAATGGTAATTTTTACAATTTTTTCGAATTTTTCCAGCCCTCGCGGACCTGGAATCACTGTAAAATCACAGTGAAATCACAGTGAGATTATAGTAAAAACATTGTGAGACCATGATGAAATGACTGTGAATTCACGATGAAATCACCGTAAATACACCGTAGAGTTACGGTGAAAGTGAATTCACTGTGATTTCACTGTGATTTTACAGTGATTCCAAGTCTGCGAGGGAGCTTTAGAGGGTGAATAGACTAAAAAAATCAAGATGCGAATTGAAGACATGAAAAGATATAAAACTTTATCTGAATTGGACCAGAAAAAGTTTTTTTATCATGAAAACTATATTTTTTCGGAATTTTGGAGGGTTTGTGTGATTTTTTTACATTTAAAATGGCTCTTGGTCTCAATAAAGTTTCGATTCATATTCAGCGGATCGAAATACATGAAGATCACGCTTAGTTTAGTTCCAAAAAATTTTTTTATCATTAAAACTGCCGATTTCATCATTTTTACGGTTTTTCGAAGTTTTCTCGAAATTTTGGGGGTGTAGGGGTCAAACTGACCTCGAATTCGGATGCAGCGGACCAAAATACGTACCCGTAGGTAGGTCCGGTCAAATGCACATTCTACTTAATTTTTTTTGTGTGCCGGTGCTATTAATATACAATCAGCGCCATGTATTCATACCGTACCTGGTTACAAGCGTACTTTTTACTTTTCTACTTTTAGTACTCTACCAACATACAACTCTCTTAAATAAATTTCTGTGCAAAAATATCAATATTAAATATATTTATGTTGCAAAATAATTCTATGTAAAAATATCTCTATGTAAACTTATTCTATTAAATACACGGAAAGAATTTTTTGATATAAATTACTCTGTAGTTTCGAGTAATCCTGGGCCGTTGCAAAAAATTGGTATTTTTTGTTTAAAATTTAAATTTTTTGTTTAAATATTAACGTTGCTAGACTATGTTTTACTCTATTATTGAGTAATTTTTTAAGTCTTATATTTAATCGATTATTGTGAATATCTCATCTTAATCTATTAATTTTTACTCCATGCGATTAATTTTTACTCCCCAATATACCATTCTTTTAAACCCATTAATTTTATGATGAAAAACTGCTTCTAACTCGAATAAATTTTCTTATCTATGGAAGTAATTTTTACTCTAAACTGCAGAGTAATATTTCAGTAGTCTCCGTTAATCTTCGGTTAATATCGGCTTCGATTAAATGTCTTTTATTTTGCCCGCGACAACTTTTCTGTTACGCACACAAACGTAGGCTTGGAAAAAAAAAGACGATCTCTGTATCTCTCTATAACTTAATATTTATTTTATAATTAAAAAAAAAATTTGTATCTTGTCTTTTTCAACACAATACGAGTAATTTTTTTTTTTTTATTCTTTTTTAAAATATTCATTTTAAGTCATATTCTAAGGCAATTAGATGGTTTTTAGATTTTTTATAGAAATTTCAGCCTACTCATTGTAATTTCTATTGTAATTCAATATAAATTTTATAAATTGAATCATCAACTTCTTATCATAACCTACGAGTAAAAATTGAAGTAGAGAGAATTTATTAAGACAGCCACTAGGGGTAATTTTTACTCTTAATTGTGAGTAAAAATTAATCTGATTGATTTTTACTCACTGAAAGAGTAAAATTTTGTAATTCAAAAGTAAAAAGTCGTAATGGCCCAAGATTACTCGATTTAGAGTGATTTTTAGAATAAATAACATGGCAATATTCATACGAAAATTCTTTCCGTGTATAAATATATGCGAAAATAATTCATGTTGAAAATATCTTTATGAAAATTAAGTCTCCACAAAATTTACTATAATATGATAGAATTAGGTGTTAACATATTTATATTATGGAATTTCTCCATAACTATACAACTCTCCTTAATATTTCTCTATTCTGCATATTTCTATAACACAACAATTTTATGAAAAAATTTTTCTATTTAAAAATTTTTCTATGTTAAACTAAGTCAGTTTCAACATTTCTCTACCACAAAAAAAAAAATAAGTTTTATGAATCATTTTGTATCTTACTACCAGCAATCGCGTGGCGCTACCATTAAATTCCAACAACAATACAATAATAATGATAATGATGTTGAAAACAACAATAACAAGATAATGGTGTCATTAAATTTGAACCGTGACTTTGTTAGTATTTTATTATAATTAAATAGAATAGAAATAAAAATATTTATCTAATGCATGAATATGATATTGAAAATAGCAGGCATGAAAAAAATGTATTAATTTTGAAAAAACACAGAATATCTATAGAAACAACTTTTAAAAATTTTACATTAAAAGAATGGGATAATAGCGCTATGCGATTGCTGGTGGTAAGATACAAAATTATTCATAAAACTTAGTTTTTTTTTTTTGTGATAGAAAAATGTTGAAACTAACTTTGGTCAACATTAGAAAAATTTTTTCATAGAATTGTTGTCATAGAGATATGCAGAATAGAAAAATATTGAGGAGAGTTGTATAGTTATGGAGAAATTCCATAATATAAATATGTTAACACCAAATTCTATCATATTATAGTAAATTTTGTAGAGACTTAATTTTCATAGAGATATATAATTCAGAGATATTTTGGACATGAATTATTTTCGCATATATTTATATTTAATAGAATAAGTTTACATAGAGATAATTTTACATAGAATTATTTTGCAACATGAATATATTTAATATTGATATTTTTGCACAGAAATTTATTTAAGAGAGTTGTATGATGGTAGAGTAGTAAAAGTAAAAAAGTAAAAAGTACACTCGTAAGCATGGACGGTATGAATCATTGGTTCTGACTATACCTAGGTAGTGTACATTTTAGAATGTCGGTAAGACAAATTGCTACTCCGGGAGATAAAATCACTGTTTGAGATTGTAATTTTTAATTCATGGTATATGATGTTGTATCCTAGCCATATACTTGGCATAAAACTCAGAATTTCTTATCGTCATTGTGGCTGAGCTGTCAACGTACTTGATCAGGGTGTGAAGAATCAGTGAAGACCTGGTTCGATCTCAACGTCAGGCAAATAATTTTATTTTTAAGTTTTGATTATAAATTATTCTACGTTTGTATACGTATGTCTGTGAGTGTTGTGTGTATATTCGTATCGTAAAAGTGATTCCCCATTCAACCTGTGTGTGTGTGTGTGTGTGTGTGTGTGTGTGTGTGTGTGTGTGTGTGCAACTTCTGTTTGTCAGTAGATAGTAATACGCGTATCCCGACGTGCATGATTATTATTTTAGGAGGGGACGAAATTGCTATCTGGATTATAAAAATTACTCGCCAGAATGCATTTTTCACCAATCGCGTTAAATAAAATTTACTAAGTACAATAGTAAAAATGATTGGTACATTATAGTTTTCATTTAGTCATTAGTAACCCTGATTAAAAATACTCATTGAAAAAGAATTGTAAAATTTTTTATTCTTTATAATCCGTACGGAGATTTTGAAAAGTATTGAATGGAATTGAATTTTCGATCATTTGAATACTTTGTAATTATTAAAATGGAATTCAAAAGTATTGAGAAGAATTCAATACCTTCCAATTCCAAAGTGGAATTGATAAGTATTGAAAAGAATTCAATCTCTCATTACTTCAATACCTTTCAATTCCAAAGTGGAATTCGAAAGTATTGAATGGGATTAAATTTTTTATTATTTGAATTCTTTACAATTTTGATGTGTAATTCAAAAGTATTGAATTAGTCCTTTGGCTAAAGAAGAGAGCCCGTATACATTTTGTTGGCCAACGCTGGACCAAACTTTTTCTTACGTGTTTTGGGCCAAGGATCACGAAAATCGAGTTCATTTTGTTCAAAAGTGGTGCAAACAATTGTTAATAACAATTTAATTGTTTAAATCAAAATAACTCCTGAACCACTGGTTTGTTGGGGCAGTTTATTAGAAACAAAATGTTCAAAATGAAAAAATACACATAAAATGGATCACAGTGTTTTTTTGTATCTCAAATATTTTGCGAGATATGACGAAAAAATGAGCTGGCGCTTCGATCTCTCCCTCTCGAACGAGCAACTGCCTATCGCGCGCGCTCTCTCTCTCGACAAAATCGCGTCAGATGCTTGATAGGCCGGAATTTTTCCAAGTTTTTTACATTAAAAATGAAAGAAAAAAAAAAGGACAAAATGTTGATACCATCAATCGACGGCATTTGTTCTTGAAACTAATTTCTATCGTATCGTTCAGAGACGTTTTTTTTTTTTTTTAGTTTTTTGTTAACAAAAGTTATAAAGAAATGGATTTTTTCAAAGTCTGGTTTGGATAAAAAAAATCGGTCTGTCAGTTGACCCTGCGGGCCAGCCCCAAAACTTCCCGCTATTTTCGAGCTCCTTGAGCTCAAAAACATTGTCGAGAATACATTTTCGAGCTCGAAAAATAACGTTTTTTACCATTTTTTCTCCAACGATATCCCTCGAACGAATTAACTGATTAAGACGGTTGAGGTGGCAATCGACGCATTTTATTGAGTACTTGAGCTGATCAAATTTAAAATTGATTTATCGAATCGTTTTTGAGAAATTTCAAAAAAACTAAAAAAAAATTTTTTTTTCAATTCATTCGTTCACGGTTTCTCTCGAATGAATGAACCAATTTTGATGGTTGAGGTGGCATTTGACGCGGCTTATAAAGTTTTAGAGCTGATTAGATTTTGGAATCAATCCATCGAGCAAATTAAAAGTTATTCAAAAACAACATTTTTGAAAAAATTTTCTTTTTGAAATATCTCCGAATGTACCCTACCGATTAAGCTCAAATTTTCAGTGCTTTGTAGTAATTAACAAGCCGCGTCGAATGACACCTTGACGATCAAAATCGGTTCATCCGTTCAAAAGTTACAGAATATTTACATACGTACGTACGTACATACATACATACATAGATACACTCGGACATCATCTTGAATTTAGTCAAAATAGCTCCCTAGAACCTCAAAACGTCAAGATCTTTTCGAAATTCGGTTTTCGAAAATCGGGGTGAAAACAATAACTTCCCGAAATTTTTGAAAATCATCGATTTTCTTAGCGGGAAGTTAAAAATTGATAAAATGACGACGGACAGAAAAAATCTATTTGTTTATAACTTTAGTTAACAAAAAAAAAAAAAAAATTAACGTCTCTGAACGATACGATAAAAAATCGATTTGAAAGAAATGCTGTTGATCGATTGTATCGACATTTTATCGATTTTTTTTTATCCAAACTGGACTTTGAAAAAGTCCATTTGTTTATACCTCAAATTAACAACAACAACAACAAAAACATCTCTGGACGATACGATAGAAATTTGTTTCGAAAAAAATGCTGTCGATCGGTTGTATCGACATTTTGTCGATTTTTTATTTTTTTTTATCTTTCAATTTGAATGTAAAAAAAAAATCGATCTAAAATATAGAAACTATTAAAATTATTAAAATATAGAACTATTTTGGTATTGAGAAGGATTCAGAAAGATTTAAAAATTTCAATTAATTTTAATTATTTTCAATTCTATACGTGATATGAAATGTGAAACTATTTTTCTATTGAAAAAGATTCAGAAAGATTCGAAAATGTGAATTCATATTAATTTATTTCAATTCAAGTCATAATTGAAAACATGGAACTATTTTGGTATTGAGAAAGATTCAGAAAAATTAAAAACTTTCAATTTATTGTAATTTTTTTCAATCCTACACATAACTCGAAATGAAAACTATTTTGTTATTGAAGAAGATTCAGAAAGATTTGAAAATGTGAATTCATTTTAATTTATTTCAATTCAAGTCATAATCGAAAATATGGAACTATTTTGGTATCGAGAAGGATTCAGAAAAATTGAAAACTCTCAATTAATGTTAATTCTCTTCAATTCACAGTCGATCCCAAATGAATGCAGTAATTTTTATAATCAACAGACATTATTATTCTAAATAATATGTTGTAATTTTTACTTTGAGTTATGTAAAAGTTTTGATTTTTTTTCAACATTTTAAGATTACTTTCTCGGATTGTAATTTTTTTTTCAAATTCAGTAAAAATTCTTTATTTTTTTTTTCTCCGTGTAGTACTTTTTCTGAGAAATTTTATTTCCTTTAAACAAAAGAATGCAATATTGCTACGAAAAAGTATCTCATGCTTTAAGAAATATAAACTTATGAAACAAGTGATAATTTTTTGATTTAAGCGTAAAAATATGTTAACGTGAGAGAAAAAATTTTGATTCAAGATAATTGTTTACTTGATGCAAGTAAATTTTGATTTTCCGAATCGATCAAAAAAATTTTCTTGAATCACGAATATTTTTCTTGATTCAAGTTAACTGTTTTTTCTGTGTAGTAAACAATACTTCGATTCCACAAACCACGGAGAGGCCGGCTAAACTCAGTAATTGATTTTCCAATTACGCGTTTCGTATTCCAACACATATAGTAATATAGTTTAGTAAATACAGTGAACTTGCTCACATATTTAACAATTATTGGTCATTTTACCGAGACGAGTTAAAGCTCTAATCTTATAGCACAAAGTCTCGGACCTTGGGCATAACAATGTAGCTGAAAAAAAATTTATTGACATACAACAACAGACAGATTTTTCAACAAAAAATTTATAAATTTCTTCTAAACAACTTTTTTCTACATCCCTTCTACAACTTCTGCCTTCAGACAATATAAAAATGTGAAATTCAGGTAAGCTATAAATAATTAAAAAAAAAAACCTTCATTTTACATGTTAAATGAATGGAAACATTTTGAATTCAGTAGCGAGTTAAGTTAAAATTAAGGGCTCAAATTTGATGGAAATTTTTTTTTATGTCTAGAACAATATTCCGTCAATAGAGCAAAAATAAATATTCGTCTCAAATGAGCCACCTTAATATGTATATTAAAAAAAATAACATATTTTATACTATAATATTCCGAAGTATAGTTTAACAATACTTCAGATAAATATTTTTAAAAAATATGTGATAAACATTAATTTTCAATATTGAAAAAATGTTTTAGAAAATATCATCACAACTATTATGCCAATATATTTTCGAAAAACATTTCTTAAATATTTAGAAATATTGTGTGCTAATAAGATATGTAATTTTAAAAATAATGAAGAAATTCAAATTTTAATTTGATTCACAAAATTTTTTTGATTTTTATAAGATATGTTTATTTGAGGATGTATAAAAAAGCAATTAGACGTTCTTAAAAAAACGAAATTAAATTAATGAAAATACTGTAAGAAAAAGAGATTTTACAAAAATCTTTTTATAACTGGCAAAAGGTCGAACTGAAAGGAATTGAGAGAAACATTGCTGTTTCTTGTATATTAAATTTAAAAATTAACGACAAAAAATTTATAGGAGCTATTTGTAAGTATTAATTTTTTAGCGTAGTAAATAATGGCTGTAATATTTATTACAGATGAAGTCGATAAATCGAATTTACTAACAAACCCATCGTTCAACTCATCTGAAACTTCATTATCTTATAATTTGAAATTTCTGAAGGATACGTAGATAACGTTCTTCTGTCTTGACGGAATCACGTAATAAGTTGAATTTATCAAAGAATATAGCATACATGGAAACTTGTTTGACCGTGATACTTATCTAGATGACATCATTGTCATGGTCTTAAAGCGTAGGCTTACCTACCCACATTTGATATGATCTTTTTTATAGCGACCATTTTTGTACATTGATTATTTAGAAACTGAATTTAATTATATTTTCAAGATACAATTAACGTAACGAGATCGAAGTCTGCCTCCTTTTTATAGGAGACCGTTTCCTCACCCTTTTGGGTATACACGCAATTTGTAAGACACAAATGCAATGGCTTAGTTGAAAGATAAACAAAGTAATCTACAAGACTTAAAAAAATATTTTTCGATTTCGATCAAGGTTTTGCTGCACTATATAAAATGGAATTATTGCTTTACATAAATTATTATCCGAATCCATTTCAACGATGGAAAGAGTTTAACACTTGAAATTATTTACTTGAAATTTGACGTAGAATATTTGGAATCATCGAATAATCGTATGATTTTTTTTAAATAAATCCATCTCGCACTATTAAAAATTTTTGTAAAATTAAAATATTTTTACAAAGCAATGGTATGGTAAAAATTCAAATCAATGTATGTCGATACAAATCTATAAGACAATTTGAGTAATTTTGCATGATGCGTTTGGAAAACTACTGAAATAAGTTGTAATTCTACTATCCCTGTGTATAAATCGTACACGAGTTGTAATTTTACAAAACAGTATATTGATTTTAACTAAGAACCATGAAAGTTTACAAAGAATGTTTGTAATCCAATTTGCTATAATTCTTAGTAAAATTATAAATAAATATTGTAATCAATATTACAGTAAAATCATTTAAATTTTACAAAACAGTTCGTTGATTTTAAATAAAAAGCGTTCGAAATTTACAAAAAATATTTGTAATTCAATTTGCTATAGTTATTAGTGAAATTAAAAAAAATATTGTAATTACTATTAGAATGTAATCATTGAAATGATACAAACCTTAAATTTTTTTCATAAATTCTGTTGTAGAATTACAAAGTGTATTGTAATTTTACCACAATCTTTTATTTATTATACACGAGTTGTAATTTTACAAAACAGTACGTTGATTTTAAAGGAAACGCGTACAAGGTTTACAAGCGATGTTTGTAATTTGATTTGTCATAATTTTTTGTAAAATCACAAAAATTATTGCGATCTATATTGCAATAATATCACACTGAGAGAAAAGTGCATGGTTGTGGAAACTAGAAAGAGAGGAGTATGAAAAAATAGTAATCTTAACTAATATTTATAGTTTCTTGTACTCTATCATGGTGTCCGCATCTATTAGAAAGTGGTAATATGAACTAAGCATTACTAAAATTTTTTGTTCTGTTGTGGTTACTATTTAATATTATTTCTCAGAACTTATACTTCAGCAATAATAATAACAATACTTTTTTAGCTCACCCCTACAGAGAAAGAATGTACCAGTAACTATTTTAGTTTGTTTATCATCTAATAGTTCCTGTAACTACTTTTAATAGTTAACGCAACTATTCTGATAATGTAGTCACCGCTTTTCACTACGCATAAATAGTTTATCTAACTACTAATAGGTAGATCGATTGAGCTGTTATACGTTACTTTAATTATTATTAAAATGGTGATTAATGAAACCATTATTAAATAATTCGCCTAATGTATTAACGATTGTCAAAAATTTGAAGACAAACGTGTAGTTAAGAACACTAAGATAAAATTATTATATTGCAATATACAGGATTAAGCAATCATACCCGGGAAAAAATGATTTTGCCTAATTATATGTAATTATGTATGATTATATATAATTATAGATGAATTTATGTATGATTATATATAATCCCGTGAAAAATGAATCATACATGGCCATGTATGAATGCTCCATACATGGTCATGTATGTAAATTGGCCAGGTATGGCCATGTATGACCATACATAGCTTGATACGGCCATATATGACTTGATAGGACTATGTATAGAAATTTTAACTAAATTAAAAAATTTTTTTTTTTTTTTTTTTTTTTTTTAATTATTTTGGCGACGCAGAGATTATCAGATTTGCGAATAATTGTATTCCTAATCAAATTGGAAATTTTTAATTCCGAGAAAAAACACTAGACTTACTAATGACCGCACCCGCTTCAGTAGGATTCGAACCCGGGACCTTTTGTACGAGAGACCGACGCTTTGATGACTAGGCTATGCAACCGACAGTTATAACAAAGTTTAGTTGTGCTACGTAAGATTGAAAGAATGTAATCACTTTCGAAAAAGCAAAATATAATCATCAATATGCATTTAGTGATATCAAAAAAATTTCCTATTTTTTTTACACTACAACATCCTGTTGATAAGTAATTGAAATAGTCAGCTCAAATTTTTTATATAAAGAATCTGTATGTCTATATATGGCCATATATGCCCATGTATGAACTATATACGGCCATGCATGGCCATATATGTTTCATTTTCACGGTTAAGTATATGGCTAACATTATATTCAATATAGTTCAACACATTTCCATTTTAAGAAATGTATATCATACACGGAAAAAACAATATAGTAATGGCAACTCTTTGGGATAGTGCTGAGTTCTTTTTGTAAAAAAAAAAATTTCAGACAGTACTGTATGCTATCTAGACCGTATCCACTACTGTCCGGAAAAAAATTTTTTTCTGTGATTTTTCCTCGAAAAACTGAAGAAAAAAATCGGTCTGTCAGTTGGCCCTGCGGGCCAGCTCTCAAACTTCCCGCAGTTTTCGAGCTCCTTGAGCTCGAAAACATTGTTGAGAATTCATTTTCGAGCTCTTCGAGCTCGAAAATACTTTTGAGTGCCTTTGTTTTTGAAAAATAACGTTTTTTACCATTTTTTCTCCAACGATATCTCTCGAACGAATTCACCGATTGCAACGGTTGAGGTGGCAGTCGACTCGTTTTATTCTAGAGCTGATTGAATTTTAAAATTGATTTACAGAGTCGTTTTTTAGAAATTTCAAAAAAACTAAAAAAAAATTTTTTTTTTAATTCTTTCGTTCACGGTTTCTCTTGAACGAATGAACCGATTTTGATGGCTGAGGTGGCATTCGACGCAGCTTATAAAGTTTTAGAGCTGATTAGATTTTGGAATCAATCTATCGAGCAAATTAAAAGTTATTCAAAAACAACATTTTTGAAAAAATTTTCTTTTTGAAATATCTCCGAATGTACCCTACCGATTGAGCTCAAATTTTCAGTGCTTTATAGTAATTAACAAGCCGCGTCGAATGACACCTTGACGATCAAAATCGGTTCATCCGTTCAAAAGTTACAGAATATTTACATACGTACGTACGTACATACATACATACATACATACACTCGGACATCATCTTGAATTTAGTCAAAATAGCTCCCTAGAACCTCAAAACGTCAAGATCTGATCGAAATTCGGTTTTCGAAAATCGGGGTGAAAACAATAACTTCCCGAAATTTTTGAAAATCTTCGATTTTTCAGCGGGAAGTAAAAAATTTTATTTTTTTCGTAATTCGCAAATATTTTCGAGTCTACTTAATAAAATGATCTGAAATTTTCAGGAAAGTTGATGGCCAACAAGCTCTTTCGATTGCCGCCTCAACCTTCTGAATCGATTTATTAGTTAAAAATTTACAGAGTTTACACACGCACACACCCACACACACACACACACATACACACATATACATACACACACACACACTCGGACATCACTCTGAAAATAGTCAGAATTGCTTCCTAGGACCTCAAAATGTCGACATCTGATGAAAACTGGATTTTCGAAAATCGTGGTGAAAATAACAACTTCCCGAATTTTCGGAAATTTACAATTTTCTCAGCGGGAAGTCAAAAATTTAACACTGAGGAAACTAAATTTTTGTTGATGTTTGAAGCCCCGTAACTTTTTCACAGTTCGTTTGACGTACTGAATGCATTTTCACGTTTTTGTAGAGAATTTAATTTTCTACGAAATCGTACTAGGCGGAATGTAAAAAAAATTTTTTTCATAGTCTTAATAATGAAAAAGTAAAATGAAAAGTTTTCACGTGTATCTTAAACGGGAATGGGGAACCCTTTTTGTTATAGCTCAATTTTAAAGATATCTGGCTGAAATTTGGTGAGGATTTATTTTGTCATATAAAGTAACTTTTGAGCTCATAAGACGTTGAAAAAAAATATCTGTTTTTTTTTGGGACACCCTAATATATATATATATATATATATATATATATATATATATATATATATATATATATATATATATATATATATACACATGAGTTATAGTCATCTCAACGATAGCTTGGGATTTTTTTCCCACCAGTTTCTTCCCCCACCACCATAATATTAGAATGGGACGACTATATTTGTTTTGTCATAATCTTATTTACTAAATATAAAATAAATGAAACATCGTAAACGTTACTAGGTAACATTGTAGTCATGTCCATTTACATATTTCTCTCGTCAATGTAGAATGGTCATCATTCCTATGCTAGCATAGCCAACGTCACCATGTAGAACAGGGAGGATTACTCCCCAATGAACGCATGACCTTATTTTGACGTCATGCGTAGGTCATAGAAATGTCACGGCATCTTATGTAAATTTTATGTCAATCTTACGTTCTACATGACTTTGATATGATGTAAAAACTTGACATCATATTGATGTAAACAAGACTCTTGTATGACGTCACAGTTATGATTTATGTATTACGTACGCTTGACATAAAATCTACATCACAGTCTTACGTAGTACTAAAGTCATTATCGTACATCATAATGACGTAATTTTAAAATCATACATTCATGTCAGTAGCAAAGTCACGATTATACATTATATGGATGTCACTCTTAAATCATTTCTCTACATCAGTGGTAAGTTAGTATTTTACGCAATGCTGATGTAATTTCCGAGTCATATTTTTTTATCATCTAAATATTGGAATAAAACAATCATAGAATGAATTTTCAAAAATGTATAAATAACAACTAAACGTCAAACATTTTTGGGGCCAACGTAATCGACAGACTCGATAATCGATTATTTAGACGTTTTAGATTAAATCGTTAGCGTGAGCATAAAAAAATTAACTTTATTTTTTTAAATGATATTCAGAAAATATCATGTAGGATGATAAAGAAAACGTAACGACCCTGCTTAAAAAATCCGATAGATTCTTATAGTTATATGTATAAGACCCTATACTTAACTATAACACTTCTCATAGAACTCATTAATTCTTATAAACTCTCTATAGGAATGTATAAGAATCTATTGGATTCTATGAGATTTTCTAAACAGGGGACAGTTTAAACTCTTTTAATATTAAGATTATAAAGTTTTGCATCGCAATTGTTCAATCGATTGAATTTCATACAATTTTGCGGATTTATTTAATGTTTTGCAAAATTTGATATAAGATTTTGTAAATTTCACATCACAACAAAAAATTACAAAATTTGATGATACTTAATAAAATTTTGTATAATTATCATCGAGGCCGACAAATATTGTTTTTAGAAAATTTCATATAAGTTCATAGAGTTTTTTAAAATTTTGTAAAAGTTCATCACAAAAAATTATGAACTTTGTCTTTTCGGGCATTTCGCTGTAAATACATCAATTAAGCACTGGACTTGAACTCTCGTGATGTGGACCAGTGAATAACGTTCAGGAATACTAGCCAAGAGGAGCCGTGTTCGAACCCAGCAGACGACCAGGATTTTTTCATCATCTTATGTTACAAAATCTTGTCTTAAATTTGTAATGCGTTCGAGCGGTAATAATCAAATCAAAAGTTAAACATTTCAATTTTTTTTTTTTTTTCGAAAATATTTTTTCCGGGTTGATAATTTTGATATCACCCATATGTCATATTGACGTCATAGAGTGTCACACAGACATCATTTTTACGTCATTAGTTTTACATCAAAACCTTACGTAAAAAAGTGCGAAATAATGAGTCAAACCAGACCAAATGCGCGGAAATAATACCGATCTATAAATCTGGTGATAAACATCAAATGATTAATTACCGACCGACTTCACTTTTATCTAACATAACCAAAATATTTGAAAAGATTATTCATGCGCGATTGTACTCTTTCATTATTGATTGTAATATTATTAGCAGCGATCAGTATAGCTTTATGAAAAACGAAGGAACAAAAGATGCGCTGGTGTCGATTACAGACTTCATATATACCAATATGAATACCAGTAATCCGACAGTTATTGCTTTTTTGGACCTAGCCAAAGCTTTTGACACGGTCGATCATAAAATACTGCTTGATAAACTACATAAATATGGAGTCAGAGGAACAGCCTATGCTCTTCTTGAAAATTATCTAGCAGATAGACTACAAGTAGTCAAAAATAAAAATGTAAAATAAAGACGGCTGTACCGCAAGGAACCGTTCTAGGGCCGCTACTATTTATCCTATATATTAATGATATGTTTAAAATACTACCTCAAAATAGTTTAGCAGCTTTTGCTGATGACACAGTCGTTAAATGAGTAGCTAAAAAATGGGCTGAAGCGCAGTCCAATGATAGCATTTTAGATAAGACAGGAAAGTGGCTGCAAGATAACTATTTAATATTAAACGTCGATAAAACAACGTATATGTTTTTTTGGCTGTCATAGAGATAGTCTACGTGAAAAATTTGAGCTAAAAATATAGAAGGAAAATATCGAAAGATTCAATAGTTATAAATATTTAGGGTTAAATTTTGACTGCCACATGAGGTGGGATGTACATATAGGAAGCGTTATCAAAAAAACTAGATACTTTTTGTATGTTTTTCATAAATTAAACAAAAATAATGAATAACAAGTCATTAAAGATAATATATCACGCTCTTTTCAAGAGTATAGTAAACTATGGGATTATTGCCTGGGGGGCTGGCTATAAAACCACCATTGCTATCTTAGTAGGAATCCAAACTAAACTCATTAATGTCTTCGCTGAGGACAACCGTGTTCTAGGAATAATAGATACCTTTATTCTTGAGTCCTTCTCTGATTAAAAATACTCATTGAAAAGGATTGAAAAAGATGAGAATTGAATACTTTCGAATACTTTCTATACCCCAGCATTTTCATCTGGACATGAAATTAATACTTTTCAATTCTATTGAATCCAAAAATAATATGAGAATTTCTAAACTTCCGAGGAATTGAATAAGATTCAAAAGAATTTATATTTTTAATTTTTCTGAATACTTTTCAATACCAAAAAAGTTTCGAATTTTAAGGTCACGCATGGGATTGAAAAGAATTCAAAAGAATAGAAAGTTTTCAATCTTTTTTAATCCTTCTTAATACCTAAATAGTTCGATATTTCGGATCGAGTGTAGAATTGAAAGGGATTCAAATGAATTGAAATTTTATAATCTTTTTCAATCCTTCTCAATACCTAAATAGTTCGGAATTGGAAGGTATTGAAATGATGAGAGATTGAATTCTTTTCAATACTTTTGAATTCCATTTTAAGAATTACAAAGTATTCAAATGATCGAAATTTCAATTCCATTCAATACTTTTCAAAATCTCCGTATAGATTGAAAAGGGTTGAAAAAATTTTCAATCCTTCTCAATGAGTATTTTTAATCAGGGTTGAGTTATCATAATAGCAACTTTAAACTTTTGTATGAGAATAACAAAGGAAAAACTAGAAACAGAAGTATTCCATTACCCAAAGTTAACAAATCCATGACTTTCAAAAACTCATATTTTATAGCAATAAAGCACTTTAATGAAATACCAGTTGTGCTAAAAACGATACAGAATAATAATAACAAAACAATTAGGCAAAAGCTAAAAAATTAGTTGACACCTACTACACCTACTGAGATTATATTTTTTAATTTCTCACTCTTTACCTTTCTTTTCTTAAATGTATAAATTGAATGACTTGGATTAAGCTTAATTTTATGTATAAATTAATTGGCAGGCCTATGTACAGGTGTACGTGCCTCTATAGGTACACACTTATATATTATGAACTTATATGTATTATGTTTGTATGTAAATAATGTATATTTTGGTAAATGATAAATAAATAAATAAATAAAAAAAAAAATAAAAATTGTTTGCACCACTTTTGAATAAAATGGATTGGATTTTCGTGATCCCCGGCCCTCAATACGTCAGAAGCCATTGAGAAAATCCTTGGCAAGCAAAATATATACGGACCTTCCTCTTTAGCAGAAGGACTAGCATATATGCGTCAAATACTACAACGTAGAATGTGCGCATGCGGATAGAGGTTTAAAGAGAGTTAAGCATATGCCTACCAGATGTAAGTACATTCGTTGCAAGACCATCTAATTGAAATAATGTTATTTTATTATTATCAATTTTACATGAATAATTAAGTAAAAGTGATTTTTGTATCGACTCCACTTAACAATAAAGTTTTTTTTTAGGTAAGTGGAAAATAATACAAATATATGATTATACATATACTTACAATAAAAAAATTACTGATAATTCCTGAGCAGTACTAAAACTTTGAGTGTCCGTTACAGTCGATGGAAAAATTTGAATATAAAATATATAACATTGAATCTTAGAAGGACTTGTAATGTTCAAGTCATAGTGTATTTAAAATATTTAGATATTTCTGAAATTTGTTGATACCATTAAAGATGAATTTTCGGTGACAAGTATTTTATTGTTTTTTTATTATTGAAATTTATTGTAAATTTTATTAGTTTTATGATTGTCAACTATCAGTTTATTGAAAATAAAAGTTTTGATTGAAAGTATATGAGGTTCCTAGTTAATATTGATTTAAACTTAATTAAATAGAATAAATCACTTATATATACTCAAAGTATATAATTTATTTCAATTAAATACTTTAAAGCTTAGTTATTTTTGAGATGTCTATGATATTTATTTATTATCAATAAAATATCTTTAATATTAATAAAATTTCACTGAAGAGCCTCGACTCTATTAATATATTTATTATAAAGAAATTGTTTTCCCAGTTTAAGTAAAGAAGTTGAAGTATTTTCTTTTCAAAATGTGATTACGAATAAACAGATATACTTATTAGATTAATAATTTAAATACGTCATTTGTAATTATATATCGGAAGATACATAAAGCTTACATGTATTCTATAATAAAATTATTTCACTACTATGATTTGATTCATCATTTTTATTTATTTTTCGTCTATGAATGTGTGCATTTTTTGATAATTTTTTATTTTAATTGATTCTATCATTTCAATTTGAATTAATCATAACAATAATTTGATATTTATTTCAGGAATTATTGAGCGCATTTTTATTTTTGAAGTAGTTGCTTGACTTTTTTTATTAGATAATGGGTGGTTTAACACAACGGCAATGGTCTCCAACAAAGAGACGAGGACCGATCAGCGCCGAATTCCGGAGTCCAGGACCTGCATGTGTTTCTCTACCGTCGCTTATAGGTTTTTCACTAAAACATTTAATGTTAAAATTGGAACAAAAAATAAGGGTTCTTTGAATTAAATAAATACCAAATTTCAGGTAAAACTGTTCCTGATTCTAAACGAGGTCGAGCTCCAGCATTTTCATTTGGATGTCGGTAATTGATACTCTAATTGTACTAAAATTTAATCATTAATTTTAGTTTTTGAGCTGATATTTTTTTCAGACATTCACTAAAAAATGAAAGTCCAGGACCAGGGCCAGGCCAATATAATGTGTCAGGATTAAGTGTCAAAGGTATATTACTACAATTTTTCGTGCTGAAAAATGTTTAAAATGAAATAAAAATACAATTTACATATACTTATACTCAAGTACACACAAGATAAAGAAAGCCCTGTTTAAAAATATTGATTGAAAAGAATTAAAAATGATGAAATTCGAATTCTTTTCAATAATTTCAATTCTTTTGTTTGTATATATAGATATAAAGTTTGCATGGAGTGACTGCTTTTCGATTCTTTTCAATCAGTATTTTTAACCAGGGAGCCACTATCCAGACATACAGGTCGTTCCGTTCATATATTTTTTGACGTTGGAGTTCGAACGTATTGATCAAACCAACAAGAACATCGACATCACTATGCATGTTCTAATTAAGAAATAAGCGTACATAGTTGACGAATTCATATTAACTTTAACATAAATCATATATCCCACAGGGTCTACTTAAGGTTTTATGTCAATTTTACACGGTAGACGTATGATAATTAATAACATAAGTTTTGGGGAAAATATTCAACACGCACTAAGAAAAAAAAAACTTTTCAAGTATATGTATGCGTGTATAGTATAATACCGAGTAAATATTTATATAATCATAGTGACTCCAACCAATGGTAGATATACACCAACCAAGTATATTTTCTTGAACCAACTATAAAAAATTCGATAATCGAAAAAATATTACTTGGTTGGAATATGCCTTAAGTACCCTTACCCTTGTAGGAAAAAAAATATTGACAACGGGGCCGGTCTTAGCACAATACTGGGCTACCCGGGCTCGGCCTCCAAAGTTTGGTCCGAAATCCGACCACCATTCAAGTGACAAACCTTGATTTGCCAGTCTTGGGCCAGAATTCAGCCAATACTCAAGTAATAAGCCCTGGTTTACCAGTCTAAATAACAAATGGTATCTAAAAACCTCTGGCTTCTATGTATAGCGTAACGGCCTAGTGGCTGAGACACTTGCCTAGCAGCCATGAAGGACCAGGTTTGAGACCCAGCAAATGCAAAAAAAATTAGTTTCATCGATCTACCCGATTTCTCCATTGTACAAATTTATTTCCATATGTTACCATCACGCACATGTCTACTAATATTTTTTTTTTTATTTATTTTTAATAAGTGTAGGTGCTTATTTAGCTAAAGTCTTTTCACAATACAGCACGGAAAAAAAAGAAATGTTGCTGCAACAGTAATGGTCCTGTATCATGATCTTGTGGCTGCAACAGGAATAAGCTGTGGCTGCAACAGGACATTCCTACAAGATCAGTCCTGTTGCAGCCACAGGTTATTATTGTTGCAGCGACAGGAATAATTCTGTTGCAGCTATAGGACTAGTCCTGTTGCAGCCGAGGTCTATTCCTGTTGCAGCCACAGGAATAATCTCAGATTCATAATAAGGGTAATAATGTGTATTAGTGGAGTTGAGAATCAACGACGGTAATATATACTTTTTTCTACACACACACACACACACACAAGTGCGTACGCACGCACACACGCACACGCACATGCACACACATGTGCACACGCACATACACATGTGAGCACACCCAACCATGCAAACGCGCACACACACACATGTGTGTGTTCGTATCTATATGTATACACAGAAAAAAAGGAATTCTTGGGTCAAGAAGAAAATGGTTTCCAAAAATAAATTCTTAAATTAAAATATTATATTTTCTTGTTTAAAAAAATTTTATCTTGATGAAAAAATTTGTTTTTTTTAAATTAAAATATATAAAGTTCTGTAATAAAGAAATTCAATCTTGATTTAAAGATATAAATTTTTGCTTTACATGTTTTTAGTTTCTCCGAATACGAAAAAAACTTAGTTGCCTCAAAAAAATTTAGCTCTTGGTTTCAGAAGATACCAACTCATTCTAAAAAAATCGTTCTCTCGGAAGTAGTCGATATCGATTCATTTCGATACGATTTTTTAAACGGAGTAACATTTAACTTACTTCAAGTAAAATTAATTTATTTGTAGATTTGATAACATTTAGTACAAAATAAATGTAGACTTATCTTAAAACGATGAATTTTAGATTAAAAAAATAAAAAACTCATTTTAAAACTAAATTATACATCAGTGTAAAATAAAAAATACTTTTATTTTATAATATAATATAATACATCAGTTCAATTTTAAATTAATTGTTTTTATTAAAAATTCAATTCTCAGAATATATACAATTAATCATCAATATATATTTTGATTCTTTATTACAATAAAAAATTTTTTTTGCTTACAAAAATAAATGAAAGGTTACGTTATTTATCCTGGCTTCATTGACACCATCAACTGCATGATACTGTTATATCCTGACTGTCAAGCAGGGCCCGTTCTCAGCTCACTAGATTATTTTACCGACCTATAGTCTATTCCCAAAATAAGGCACCCTAATTACCAACAATTAGAGTACCTCAAGTAGATAATTATAATAACGTAATTAACGTAAGAGTATATTCTATCATTTGAATTGTATATTATAAGAATATCTTTAATATACGTATATTTTTCAAATCAATAACCAAATAATAAACTAATCACCGGATGTACCTAATCCCACGTATGAGAACATTTTTCATTTTAATCTTAAAGTATATTCAACTGAAGATAATTTAATCATTTTAAAACACAGCTGTATAAACTATTAGTAATAATTTGTAACAAACGCAGATGATATGAAAATGGACTTTGACTTTCAAATAAATAACTTTTCTCAGAAATTTACATCAGCCGAGGATTAAATCCCTTCTCGCGCTCGACGCATGGGTCTTATGCCCAATTGCCTCGCGCTGATAAGCAATGACGAGTTCAATGACCAATGAGTGTGAACTCTGATCAACAATTAAACCCCACTTAACAATTCTCATCCCACTATTTTTGGTGATTAGAATACTTTATAAAAACCCTTGCTCACTGAGCAAGAAAAACCTTTTGACACACAACTTTTACTCTCAATACTTTTATTAAGACAGCTCTTAACACTCGTTAATTTCATTGTCAAGTCCATAATCATACCTTCCGTTAGTTTGACTACTGGACATAATTAATTTGTATCATAAGTGTATACTTTCAACTTCTAAAATCTATAACTATCATTTGTGAATAAAGTTATTGTTATATCTTAATACAACACCAGTTATTTCGGGTCACCGTGAGGTGATTTTGCTGTCGAGAACCCAATACCTAGAAATACTACAAAACTAGCTGAGCTGAACATCAACATCGTGCAACGAAAACGTAACAATACTACACTCAAAAGGAAACAATTTTATATGAATTTAGGATCAGAAATGAAAACAAACTTGACTATCTAATATGACTAAAAATAGCATAAATAATTAACTTATTTTTTTGCGATCGAAATGACACCTTTTAAATTAACTTGAGTCAGGAAAAAAACACCAGATTTAATATAATGACTAATAAATAAAATAACGCACGTTTTTACTGAACACTTCAATTCAAAACAATTTATGTATATGAATTAGTTAATTATACAGTTAATAAACTAATACTTAGAATATCGGTGTGTAATATATAATTGCACACATACGGTGCCAGCGCTGAACAGACTCGTTTCAATCTTTTGGGATCTTCGGGTGTCTACGTGTATACACAAAGTGGTATCTGAAGTAGAGAAGCATCATAGATCCGAGTGCCATTGTTATCCGAATGCTGCTATGGACAGAAACCAAGAGCTTGATTTTCTTGAGTTAAATTTTTTTTATTTTTGTTTCAAGTAATAGGCACTAGTTGGTTTAAAAAATCTGACTCCTTACGTAGAGAAGTTAAATTTCATATAATGAAATATTTTATACATAAATGAAGAAATTCAAAAAATAATTTACTTTCTCTAATAATTTTTCTTTCTGAATTACAATGATATATTTTTAACTTAAAACTTTAACCCATTTGGGTCGAAAAAATAACTTTTGTAATCAAAATAATCAAAATCAAGAAATAATTTTCTCCAATCAAGATATATCCGTTTTCTTAAATATTTTCTTGACTCAAGATAGTTTTCTTTGAACCAAGATAACCTTTCGTTCAGTGTACGTATATATGGGGCATTCCATGTCAACTCGTCCTACCAATGGATTTTGTATCTCCGATTTCGCTGAAATTGGGACACTTTTTTGTACCCCTAGAAAAAGGTTTTTATGAATTTTTTCAAATTTTTTCATCCAGACAATCGGGAGATCTGAATTTTATAAGATTTTGAGAATTTTTTTTTAAGTAGCCATAACTTAGTGGGAAACCGTCCGATTTGGGTCTTTTTTTTTTTTCAAAATTCGTGATTTATAATGAATTTTCTAAAAAATTTATGCAAAAAATTATTCATTATGAATTCGATTGCTTTTTTTAAATTTTAAACTTAAAACAGCGATTTTAAGATTGTTTGTATCCTTTGATTTTTTTTGAAAAATTTTCAATAATATTACTCCCCAAAACACGAATTTTGAGCCTAGTCTCGTAATGGGATAATGATGGGTTATAATTTTTTTTTTTATTTGAAATTAATTGTTATTTTTTTGTTTTTTTTTTTTTGCTATTTATGTTATTGGCGATTTTCTACTGAAATTTTAATATACTAGAAGAACAAATTTTGATATAGGAGAAGGGGGGGGGGGGGTGCCAAGTGGGGTACTTAAGAAAATACTAAGTTTTCGAGGACTCTAATACGCTAAATCTTTTTGTTTTTAATGATATCCAAAGTAGTAAACAAAAATTTCAGTTGCCTTTGAAACAAAAAAATTTTTACTCTTGCGGCCCAAATGGGTTACACCCTTTAAAAGGTCAAAAAAAAAAATTTCTGCATATTATATAAAATTGATTAAATTACGTTTTTTTGTAGGTAATTTACATGAAGAAAAATTACATTTTACACAATTATTGGATGCAAAGGAGGAAAAAAAAATTTTTATTGGTTTTTATCATAATACAAAAGCCATTAACATTTTTCGACTAACACTCGATTTTTGAAAAAGTTTAACAAAAAATATCCAAAATAATGCTCAATTATATTTACAAATGTGATTTTGGAATGTTTAAAATACATTTAAAAAATAAAATTTTCCCTGACTAAACAACTGAATTCGGTCGAATTAAACAGATTTAATTTTTTAATTCTATTTAATTCAGATAAATTCTGTTAATTCGGTACCTAACTTAAAAATAAATTCTGTCTAATTCGGCAGGAAACCCAGCATTTGTCCGAATTAAAACGAATTTAAATAATTCTATTCGGTTTAATTCTAATTAATTCTCCAATTTCTAGTTCTGAATCCGAATTAAACTGAATTAAAACGAATTTGAAATTTTTAAATCAGTTTTATTTTGTTTAATTCAAATTCAAATTTTCGATTCAGTTTAATTCTGTTTTGCAGAATTCGACAAAATACAACAGAATTAAAATTTTAAATTCGTTCGAAATCAGTTGTTTAATCAGGATTTTTTTTTTTATATAATCTTGGTGGTGCCAATCGCCAATAATACATAAATAGTAAAAAAAAAAAAATAACAATTAAATTCAAATTAAAAAATCGGTCTTTCAGTTGACCCTGCGGGCCAGCCTCAAAACTTCCCGCCGTTTTCGAGCTCCCTGAGCTCGAAAAATTGTTGTGGATACATTTTCGAGCTCTTCGAGCTCGAAAATACTTTTGTATGCCTTTGTTTTCGAAAAAAAAACGTTTTTTACCATTTTTTCTCAAACGATATCTCTCGAACTAATAAAGCGATTGAGATGGTTAAGGTGGCAAACGACGCGTTTTATTGAGTTCTACAACTGATCAGACTTTGAAATTTATTTATCAAATCGTTTTTGAGAAATTTCAAAAATACTAAAAAAAATTTTTTTTTTTAATTCTTTCGACAACGGTATCTCTTGAAAGAATTAACCGATTTTGATGGTTGAGGTGGCATTTGACGCGGTTTATGAAGCTTCAGAGCCCAGTTGATTTTGGAATCAATCCATCGAGCCCGTAAAAAGTGATCCGAAAAAACATTTTTGAAAAAAGTTTATTTTTTGAATATCTCCGAACGAGCCCTACCGATCAAGCTTAATTTTTTTTCAGCTTCGAGATATTGACAAACCGCGTCGAATGACACCTTGAAGATCAAAATCGGTTCATCCGTTCAGAAGTTATAGATATTTACATACGTACGTACGTACGTACATACATACATACATACATACACTCAGACATCATCGTGAAATTAGTCAGAATAGCTTCCTAGAACCTCAAAACGTTAATATCTATTAGAAATTTGATTTTTGAAAATCGGACTGAAACCAATAACTTACCGAATTTTTGAAAATTTGCAATTTTCTTAGCGGGAAGTTAAAAAAAATATATAAGCCATCATTGTCCGATTACGAGACTAGGTTCAAAATTCATGTTTTGAGGAGTAATATTTTTGAAAATTTTTCAAAAAAAATCGAAGGATACAAACAATCTTAAAATCGCTGTTTTAAGTTTAAAATTTTAAAAAAGCAATCAAATTCATAATGAATAATTTTTTGCATAAATTTTTTAGAAAATTCATTATAAATCACGAATTTTGAACAAAAAGACCCAAATCGGACAATTTCCCACTAAGTTATGGCTATTTAAAAAAAAAATTCCCGAAATCTTATAAAATTCAGATCTCCCGATTGTCTAGAAGAAAAAATTCATAAAAACCTTTTTTTAGGGGTACAAAAAAGTGTCCCAATTTTAGCAAAATCGGAGATGCAAAATCCATTGGTAGGACGAGTTGGCATGGAATGCCCCATATATATATATATATATATATATATATATATATATATATATATATATATATATATATATATATATATATACTACGACTTCAATGTAACGCTGTTCGAAATGTAATTTCGAACAGAATATTTACTAAAGAGAAATATTAAATAAAATCTATCTGTAGGAATAAATATCGATTTTTGTACAGAGAATCCAACATGAATAACTTCAAACACAACTGATTATTATGATAAATTAAATAACATCAATCCGTAAATATATTTTAGTTTCATTTGATTTATTCCAATACGCTTCAATGAAATTAAATATAAAATTGCTGCTATAAACTCAAAATGAAAAAAAATTGAAACAAATTAAAATAAACTCATTTCCTTTCGATTTGTTTTCATCCACTAGGATCTTTAATTTGAAATGACTTGTTTATTTTAACTTTATACGAGTACTTTGATATGGGACAAATACTTTCATCTAATTTATTTGATTTCTTTGCTAAAAAATTTCAGGAAAAAATAAAGCTCCAGCATTATCATTACATGGCTACACTAAAATAGAAAAAATTGAATATACACCAGCTCCAGGTGATTATGACCCAGAGAAAGCGGAAGTTTTTATTCAAGATAGTTCGCCAAAATATTCATTTGGAGTAAAAGCACAAACTGAAAAAATTAACTCAACT
>OZ024712.1:10927716-10983880 GCA_964016945.1 Microplitis deprimator | reverse complement strand
ATTTTAATATCGGAACAAGATTAATAACTGAAACTTTGATCTAATCAATAATTTACAATCTTGAACAAGTTAGAAAATGAATAATAATAACTATTAACTTCCCGCTAAGAAAATCGAAGATTTTCAAAAATTTCGGGAAGTTATTGTTTTCACCCCGATTTGCAAAAATCGAAATTCCAACAGATATCGAAGTTTTGAGGTTCTAGGAAGCTATTTTGACTAAATTCCAGATGATGTCCGAGTGTATGTATGCATGTATGTACGTACGGACGTACGTATGTAAATATTCTGTAACTTTTGAACGGATAAACCGATTTTGATCGTCCGGGTGTCATTCGACGCGGCTTGTTAATTACTATAAGCACTAAAATTTGAGCTTAATTAGTAGGGTACGTTCGGAGATATTTCAAAAATAAAATTTTTTTTTTAAATGTTTTTTTTGAATAACTTTTAATTCGCTCGATGGATTGACTCCAAAATCTAATCAGCTTTAAAAATTCATAAGCCGCGTCAAACGCCACCTCAACCATCAAAATCGGTTCATTCGTTCAAGAGAAACCGTGAACGAAAGAATTAAAAAAAAAATTTTTTTTAGTTTTTTTGAAATTTCTCAAAACGACTCTATAAATCAATTTTAAAATTTGTTCAGCTCTAGAACTCAACAAATCGCGTCGATTGCCACCTCAACCGTTGCAATCGATGAATTCGTTCGAGAGATATCGTTGGAGAAAAAATGGTAAAAAACGTTATTTTTCAAAAACAAAGGCATACAAAAGTATTCTCGAGCTCTTCGAGCTCGAAAATGTATTCTCAATAATGTTTTCGTACAGTAAATTCACAGTGAATTCACAGTGAACTTACGGTAAATTCACAGTAAATTTACAGTGAACTTACAGTAAATTCAAAGTGAATATACACGGAAAAAAAATGTAGTAAATTTCACTAAAAAATATGAAAATAATTCTTCTATATCCCGTTCAGTAAATTTTACTATATTAGAATGGAAACAAATCAAATTAAAATTTTAATAACTTTTAACTTTTTATCATTAGTGCTATCATTTTGATTATTATTGTTATTTATGTCATCTGTATTGGTGTTCGTATCGATTTTTATTTTTAAAAATCACTTGTTTTAACCGAGATTCGAACCCTGATCTCCCGCGTGCGAATCCTTTCCTATGTCTAACGGCCTGATGTTTCCTTTGAACAAAAGTTTCTGAACTTGTAATACATATTTTTATATGCCATCCCTACCAACTTTTAATTTTATCTACACATAGTAAAATTTAATTTACAGATAATATAATCGTGTTAGCAAAAAATACATTACGTACAATAATTTTTAATATCTTCTTATGTCATAATTGCCAACCAGTAAATTTTACTAAATGTTTTGCAATAATTAAAATACAGAATGTATTTACTGACATCTGTTATTAAATTTTACTACAATATTGTAATTTTAAATATATTTTTTTCTCCATGTACAGTAAATTGGCAGTGAATTTTTGGTAAATTCATACTAAATATACAGTAAATTAGCAGTGAATATACAGTGGATATCCTGTAGATATCCTGTGAATTTCTTACTATTTTATTCGCAAACTTTGGAACTGAAAATAATAATAATAATAATAATAATAATAATAATAATAATAATAATAATAATAATAATAATAATAATAATAATAATAATAATAATAATAATAATAATAATAATAATAATAATAATAATAATAATAATAATAATAATAATAATTACGAAGTATGAATTACTTTATTATAATTTAGAATTATTTTGACATATTATAAATTTTTTTTTAAAAAGGAAAGCTCCAAATATACACAGTCATTCAGACGTCACATGGGAAATGATATGAACAAATGTTCGGGGCTTCCAAACCTCGCGTTCTAATGAAAACTCGATTTTCGAATATCGAGGTAAAAAAAAGAAATTGTCACTATACCACTCTAAAGCTACGATTTGACGACTGTGGTGTCAAATCATCATAATACTTTAGTCAAATCATCACTAATTTACCGTGGAATCATGGTGAAATCACCATTAATTTACTGTGAAATCATGGTGAAATTACCATTAATTTATTGTAGAATCATGGTGAAATCACCATTAATTTACTGTGAAATCATGATTAAATCACCATTAATTTACTCTGAACTCGCAGTGAAATCACAGTGAAATCACTACTAAATCACAATGACAAAATGGCACAAAATGACTGTGAATTCACGATGAAATCACCGTAAATACACCGTAAAATTACGGTGAATGTGAATTCACTGTGATTTTACAGTGATTCCAAGTCCGCGAGGGAAATGAAGAAGTGGTTTTAAAAATTTAATTCCCGATTATGTTCAATAAAATAAGTGTATTGAGGCAGAAATCAATATCAGTGATCAAAATCAAGATTTAAATAAGTTTTGACTCATGTCAGAGCAATAATATATAAAATATCCGAGAGTAATATTAAAAGCTAATTTTTCAATTTTTTTGTTGATAATATGATTTAAACTAAAAAAGTAGTTAAATGACATTATATAATGACCGAAAAAAACAGAAGGAGGAAGAGTTAGTATGATTTCAGACACATTTTAGTACATTATATTATGATTTATCCGCAAAAAATAACATCAAATTTTATTTTTTTTCACTGTTCAACGCCGATATCTTTTGAACTAATTAACCGATTTTGACGTTTGAGGTAGCAATCGAAGCGTTTCATTGAATTCTAAAGCTGATTAAAATTTAAAATCGATCGGTTTAGCTGTTTCGAAGATATTTGGAAAAACCCGTTTTTCACCATTTCTTTCTCCCGCGATATCTCTCGAACAAATTAACCGATTGAGATGGCCAAGGCGGCGTTTTATCAAATTCCAGAGCTGATTAAATTTTAAAGTCGATCGTTCAAGTCGTTTCTAAGAAATTACTAAAAAACTAATTTAAAAAATTTTATTTTTTTCGTAATTCGCAAATATTTTCGAGTCTACTTGATCAAATATTCTGAAATTCTAAGGAAAATTGATGGCCAATAAGCTATTTCGATTGCCGCCTCAACCATGCAAATCGATTCATTAGTTAAAAAGTTACAAAGAATTTACACCACACACACACACACACACGCACACACACACACACACACACACACACACACACACACATACACACGCTCGGACATCATTCTAAAAATAGTCAGAATAGCTTCCTAGGACCTCAAAACGTCGGCATCTTATGAAAACTCGATTTTCGAAAATCGGAGTGAAAACAATAACCCCGAATTTTTGAAAATTTCGATAAGGACTTTCTCAGATCTAATTCTCGGCCGACCTTGTGTAAGGTCCGTGATAACGCCTTGAATTACGCGACCGAGCTGTACGGCACGTCTTGATCTCCTGCTTCGTCGGCCTCGAGGCATAAAGGTTGTTATGATAGGAGGTGAAGGAGCCCGAACTGCTGTTTAGCGCTCTAAACAAAGGAAGGCTAGAACAGCTAGTAAACGCTCGCCTCTATGAGGTTTTTTAGACAAAAGATTTGTATCAAAGTTAAATTTGAGGTTTTATTCCTTTTAACCTGGAGACAGGAGAATCAGTCAGTTAATAGTACAGTTTCGTGCTCTTTGAAATCTCGCGATCAACTCACTGATTCTGCTTCTCTTCGAGTAAATACATTCATCAAAGTGTTAACGTTGCATCTCAGGTTTCGTATGAGAGAATCGTCGTGGCCAGAGTCTCATGCTTTGTCATTTGTTTAGACTATCCGCGAGCTACGGCAATTCTCTTATCGCAAGAGATTCCCGTTACATTTTTGGCGGTGAAAAGAAATAATTTTGCCAACAAAGTAACGATTTATTAATTTATTTATCATTATAAAAAGTGATGATCCATTTACTCGCCTATTGTGGCGAATAAATTATTCGAGACTTCGAAAAAAAATTCTTAAAATTTTTACTTAAAAATAATTAAAGCCAGAACGTAACAGTATATACACTGCAAATCCAAGTGTTTTATTCTAAAACGTTTTAAATGTTTAAATGCTTGTAGTCACCAACTAAACACTAATATGGTGTTTAATGTGAAGTAAACGTTTTAAACGTTCGGGTTTAAAACACATAAAGTGTTTTAAATATTAATTCAATATTAAAAAAAAAAAAAATGGAAAACTCGAGTCCACTACCCAAGGATTTGAACCTAGCATATTTACCACTTTACGATTGGGAAGCTGACGCTTTACCGCTACCGCTTTACCGCTAGAATGTGTTGTAATGAATGCTAAGTTTTACTTCATATATTTTTTTGTGAAAAACAAAATCAAAATTATTGAATTATTTCATACTTAGTAGTACAAACGAAAATAAAACTTATAATTATTACTTTCTATTTTTGTTATTTGAAAACAATTTAAATAAATAGGAATATTTATTTATATCTGCGCTTGTTTTCAAATTTTTAATCCTCGTTAGGTCAATTATTTAATTATGGCTAGATTCGTCACCAGTTTATTGTTTGTTACATTAATTTATCTGAATTAATTAAATTTTTCAAGATGTGTTATAGAATTTAAGGGTGTAGTCTAGTTCGTGGGCTAAAAAAATAGTCTATCTTTGGAAATTTCTTGTGAGCTTGCTCTAAAAGATAAGTATACAAACACTGTTGGGGATGATAAATGAAGTCTTGAATTATAAAAAATAATTTTTTTTCATTCATTTTTTTGAAGTATATTTATACGAAAGGTGTACTCTAAAGGAAAGCCATAATTTAAGGGCAGGTCGGCTTAATCACGCTATCTCAGCAACGGTTTATCTGAAACAAAAAAGTCAAAGTGTTTTAGATTTAGTATGATAGTGGCAACGACATAGACTAGCGATATCAATGTTGGACTATTTTTACTAATTGTAATAAACAAAGATACAGAAAAATTGAGATAAACGCATTTAAAGTTTTTTTAAATAAAAAAAAATCTGTCTATTGGTTGACCCTGCGGGCCAGACCCAACACTTCCCGCTGTTTTCGAGCTTCTTGAGCTTGAGAATATTGTTCTGAATACATTTTCAAGTTTTTCGAGCTCGAAAATACTGTTGTGAGCCAGTGCTTTAAAAAAAAACGTTTTTTACCATTTATTTCTTCAACGATATCTCTCGAACGAATTAACTGATTGAGACGACTCAGGTGGCAATCGATGAGTTTCATTTTCTAGAGTTGATTAGATATTGATCAGGCATGGTCATTTTTCATGTCTGATCAGGCCTGAAGACTCATGCCTGTTCATGTCTGATCAGGTCTGATCATTTTTTTCCGGGTATCCTCATCAAATCCTTATCAGTTCCTTACCAGGATATCCTTATCAGGGTTGCCTTATTAGTAATTATTTAAAAAAATATTAAATTACGAAAAAAAAAATAAGAAAATTTTAATTCGATCCGGAATGTGATCTGTTGTATTGAGCATTACTTAGAGAAAGTAAGCATGTTTTTTATTAATGAAACAATCCCGATGACGGCTGGGCTCGAACGTGCATCCTACCGATTCGAAGTCCCTGATGCTATCCACTGCGCTGACACACATATGTGATCTTGAAAGTGTGAATATTATATTCATACCCGGGTGGAAATTTTCCGGACTTTTCTCTGAAAAACTGAAAAAGTCGGCGGAACTTTGAAAAA
Organism: Microplitis deprimator; assembly: GCA_964016945.1. Lineage (NCBI taxonomy): Eukaryota > Metazoa > Arthropoda > Insecta > Hymenoptera > Braconidae > Microplitis > Microplitis deprimator. Next base: position 10,978,200 of record OZ024712.1, on the reverse strand, counting down.
GTCTTTAGAACTGAGTTGTTCCGAGAAAAATCCAAAAAATTTCCATCAGGGTTATGATATCAAGGAATAACTGATGAAAAAATAAAAAAGGCCATTCGGCAGCTGAAATGGAAGGTAGATTTTTCAATTAATTGATATAAAAAAATAGTTTTATACATATATTTTGTTAGTGTATAGTCATGATATGAAATTAGACTCGTTTTCTAGGAGTGAGGGTAAAAAAAGACAACGATTATTATTGATAGAGAACTTCAGATAGTTGATTTGACATAACATTGTATAGGTAATGTACCAAACTAACCTTTACATAAATAAAGTATTGGAAATTTAATTAGTATGAGATCATAATTGTAATCGCTGTTACCATGACAAGCCCAGATAAAATAACAATAATACTTTCAAAATATAAAATAGCTGTGGAATTAACAGGTTATTTTGTTTACAATAAAATACACGTGACAAAATTGTATTATAATGGGAAATTCATAAGTTATGTGGAATGAAAACCATATTTTCAACATTTTTGATTTCATTAAAAAGTTCAAGGGTATCAAATTATTGGAAGAAATGGTCAAAATATAAAGTTTGACGTCATAAATTAAAGCTTATTAGTCACGCTTTAAAATACTTTTTGCAGAAATTATCTATGAGTTGTAGTTTTAAAGTTATATGGACTTGAACGTGATTAAAAACGGATTTTTTCGAAAAATCGTTAAAATTTCAAACAGATATAACTTCTAAACTAATCGACCGATTCAGCCCATCTTCGAACTTAACCGTGGTTATCACACATAGAATAAGTGTAAAAAATTTCATTAAGATCGGATAAGAACTGTAGACGCAATCGTGTCCTCAAAAGTCGGTTCTATCCCATATATATATATACATTAGGGTGCTCCGTTTGAAACGAACATTTTTTTTTTTTCGCTCCCCATCGAAAATCTTGTTCTATATGTTAAAATAAAAATTCAGTCTAATTTTTAGCTCTTAATATTAATATTAACCACTGGAACAACGTCGTTGAAGTTTTCCCATGCTAAAAGCACGTAAATTTAGTTTTTTTTCTTTTCAATTAATAAAACTCAGCCCCACTTTTATGTATCGTATGGGTCCAAAGTTTTTCTTAAAGAGAATTGTATGCTCTTCGAAAAAGCCAGTATCTGCTTAGCTCTGAGTTCAACTCTAGCTCTTCTGTGAGTCTTTAATGTCAAATTTCGTATCAAATCGATGGTTTTTTGCTGTTAACTCATGAACGGTTGAGTCTAGAGAAAAAACGTAAATGACTTTTTTGTAGAAAATTCAATTTTCTATAGAAAAGGTTCGATGACTTGTATCTCTAAAACTATTATTTTAAAAAATATATGAAGTTAAAGTTATTAAAATTTTTAATTTTAGCAAAATTTCGAGATTAATTATTTTATAATTAAATAATATTTATATTTTTACCGTACGATGGACGGTGTGGCTCAATAAGTTATAGATTAAATTGAACGGAATATAGTATAGTGCCGGATAGCTCAACTGGTAGAGCACTCGGCGCGATACCGACATGGTCTGGGTTCGATTCCCAGTTCGGGCTATCTATATTTTTCTCAATTTATCTATAAATTGTCTTATTGAGAAGGTTTGCATGTTTAGGTTTCCACTTATTAAATTGTCTTAATTTCTTACTTAATAATTAAAAATGTCTAGAGCGCTGCCGTGGCAATTAAACCAATTAATTCAAGGTCACACGAAAGCAACCTTTTTCTAAAAACATAATTAGCTGATAAACTGAACGCTGCTGTAGCGATAGTTTAAAAACTAGTAAGCGCTGCTAAATAATTAAAGGACTAACGTAAAAAGCATATTTTATTATGTAAAATCATTAGACTGCCAAAAATGTATGTAAGTAAGCTATCATTTTCGTTTAAATTAATGATTATTTTGATTTAATAATTAAAATACTATCAGTAATTTATGAAAGATAATGATTAATACATAAATATATAAAATATAAAAAATATCCTTAAATATTCATCCAAATTAGTTTAAGAACCCATTTAATTTCGAATTTATTCCTAAAATAAATTGTAAATACATAATTTTGAATATCTTACAAATTTTGATTTTTTTTTGGTAAGTAATTAATAAAATAAGCCGAAAAACTACTAAAAATATAAATATTATTTAATTATAAAATAATTAATCTCGAAATTTTGCTAAAATTAAAAATTTTAATAACTTTAACTTCATATATTTTTTAAAATAATAGTTTTAGAGATACAAGTCATTCAATCTTTTTTATAGAAAATTAAATTTTCTACAAAAAAGTCATTTACGTTTTTTTTTTTAGACTCAACCGTTCATGAGTTAACAGCAAAAAACCATCGATTTGATACGAAATTTGACATTAAAGACTCACAGGAGAGCTAGAGTTGAACTCAGAGCTAAGCAGATACTGGCTTTTTCGAAGAGCATACAATTCTCTTTAAGAAAAACTTTGGACCCATATGATACATAAAAGTGGGGCTGAGTTTTATTAATTGAAAAGAAAAAAAACTAAATTTACGTGCTTTTAGCATGGGAAAACTTCAACGACGTTGTTCCAGTGGTTAATATTAATATTAAGAGCTAAAAATTGGACTGAATTTTTATTTTAACATATAGAACAAGATTTTCGATGGGGAGCGAAAAAAAAAAAAATCAAATTTTTTTAAATAAGGAAATCCAAATGTGGTCCTGATTATGTGGTTCATTTATTTATAAAATATTTTATTATATGAAATTTAACTTCTCTACGTAAGGAGTCAGATTTCTTAAACCAACTAGTGGCTATTGCTTGAAACAAAAATAAAAAAAATTTAAGTCAAGAAAATCAAGCTCTTGGTTCCTGTCCATAGCAGCATTCGGATAGCAGTAGCACTCGGGTCTATGTTGCTTCTCTACTTCGGATACCACTTTGTGTATACACGTAGACACCTGAAGATTCCAAAAAATTGAAACGAGTCTGTATGTTGTTACGTCCAGAATGACGAAGACAAGTTATTCAGTCCCTTAATTTTGAGTCAAAGCTCTTAAGCCATTTACACGAGTAGCGGGGACCTCGCTATTCAGTGTCGAGTATGTCGAAATACGAAAATAGGATGTGTGAGGCGAATGGATGTGTCTTATCACTAGATAAATGAACAATTAATTGAACTTAGTTGGTTTATTCAATATAATAATTTGTCAAGATACAAGATTTGACTGAGCTGGAGACCAGATTGTTGTTGGTTGAAATTCGTTCGAAATAAATTGTTGTTGGTTGAAATAAATTATTGTCAGGTGGCTTGATAGTTGGTTACGATTCTTGAACGTTGAGAATTGTTGATGTAAATGAGCAAGGAGTTTACTTATACTGGGTAATTGACAATCTGTCTGAATATATACTTTTAAAATGACGAAATTTATCTAAATGTGAATGATAATAATTAAAACAGCAATAATATTCAATAGAAATAATTTAATTATTTAAATTATTTGTAATATTGATTAAAAGAATTAAAAATCGAAATTATTTATTTTTATTCAATATAATTCTATTTAAATTGTATAAATTCTGAATTTAATTTTCAATGACTCGAAGAAGAATTAAAATTTAATATTTAAAATAATAAGATTATACGTAATCAAGAGCTTGATAATTAATGGGCATCATAGGCGAGAGGTAGCACACGTGACCTAGATTTAATTTTGTTACCGAAAACTAATGTTATTGAGCAGAGTTGAATACTTGCGGGGTGTGTTGTGAGAAAAGGCGTACGTGACGATCTCGGATCGAAACTTCTAGAACAATGACAAAGACTTAAAAAAAAGACGATGGTTGGAACTACGGGTGGAAGAAAGAGATCCGACCCCATGTTATTAGATAGGGGTTATATTAATCCGTTAATTACGGGTTACTAATTAGATTTACGGTATAGGTGGTTATTGATTATTGATCCTTATGTCTTTATCTTTCGATTGGTTATCGTCATTTCTTTCTATCATCAGCGATTTAAATGTTACAACTATTTTTAATTACAATATTCAATAAATTGTAATTATTATCAAGTTTATAGATAAAAGTGCATTAGAGAATTATAGTGATAATCTTAGTTTTTCGTTATTTTAATTATTTGTCGAGTTATTTAAGTTAGAATTTAGCGATATAGTCGTATGTATCAGAAAGAGAAGTGATGGTGATGAGTCATGCGGCACGCCTTAGAAAGAAGCTTCTAGATCCGAATCAAGGTTATTAGATGAGTCTTATTTTAAGTTGTTAATTACGGATTATTAATTAGGGTTAAGGTAAATGTGTTTATTGATTATTAATCCTTTCGTTATTATCTCTTGATTGATTATAGTCACTCCCGTCTACTGTTAGTAGTTTAAATGTTATATCTATTTTTAATTTTTATGAGATAATTATTAAATAATTTGGAATTATTATTGATTCAATTAGATAAGGTATCATCGGGTTATTATGATGTGCTTAGTTTGTCATTATTTTAATTATTTATCGAGTTATTCAGATTAGAAATTATCTTTATATTCGTATGGGTTAGAGAGAGAAGTGAAGAAAATACGTCACGCGATACGTCACAAGAAGCGACCATACGAGGATGAGTCATGAGGCACGCCTTTAAAGAAGGTTCTAGATCCAAGTCAATGTTATTAGATGAATCTTATTTTGGATGGTTAATTACAGGTTATTAATTAGGTTTATGGTATAGATGGTTATAGATTATTAATCCTCTCGTTATTATCTCTTGATTGATTATAGTCACTTCATTCTACTGTTGTTGGTTAAGATGTTATACTTATTTTTATTTTTACGGGGTATTCGTATGGGTTAGAGAGAGAAGTGGTAAGATACGTCACACGGTACGTCACAAGAAAAACCTTGAAAACGCGAGAAGGCAGGCCGTAGCAATTCTGTTAGTGGAAGAAATATATTCAATCCCATGCTATTAGATGACCTTATTTTAAAGGGTTAATTACTGGTTATTGATTAGGATTAGAGTATAAATGGTTAGTAATTATTAATCTATTTTTCTTTGTCTATCGATGGGTTATGGTTATTTATCCTTATTGTTAGTAGTTTAAAAGTTATGCCGATTTCAATTCGAAATTTTCAATAAATTGCAATTATTATTAATCTCATCGATAAAGGGACACCAGTGAATTATTATGGTAGTTTTGGTTAATCACGATTTTATTTATTAGTTGAGTTATTGAAGATAGAACTCATGCGCTTACGTAAGTTTTCAGGGGAGAAGAATGTGATCGCGGAATAGTTAGATTCCTTGATTTATCTCTGATGGTTAGTTAGTAAATATGTGAGTTTTTATCTAATATCAGATTCTATTTGTTTTTATCCACTGATCGATTATGATTTACTCGAGTTGTTATAGGTGGAAATGACATTGATCATCCTCTGTAAAATCTTATCATTATGGTTATCTATTCCGTCATGGTGTGTTATGGTTGTCCAGTCTTATTTAATTCTTTATCAGTACGTTAGAATATCGCGTCTTAAGTTAATATTTATTTTATTAATAAGTTTCTTGGATTATGGTGCAATAGCTACTGTTGCGTATTAAATGTTATTTACGATTTAGTTTACTGTCAGTTATGTCAGTCATAGATTTTATTACCCTGTTTTTGTTAATAATTATCAGTTTTGTTTCATAGTTTATTTAAAATTTTAAATGAATTTCGATATTAGTTGAGTTAGTAGATACTAGAAAGAAATGCGAAGGGACCGAGTGAATTGATAGTTTTTTAATATTAAGGCAACGATGCATAGAAGTAAAGGTTATCGGGGTGATGATACTTTATCTCAATAAGAAAAAACTGAGAAGCATCACGTGGCACTAGTTGAAGGTATTACTGTTGGGTTGCAAGCATTAGGGAGCTTATCATTTTTTTATTGATTGCTCAATATATTTAGTTAGATTATTATTTCTTCATAAGTAATAAAAAGAGAAATTTATGATATTCCTTGTTTACATCAACAAGTTCTAAACACTCATATGACCTTAGATATGTTTAATTTTTAGTTTATAAGAATTTCTTTTTAATTATTTAATTATACGTTATTTTCGTATGTTACGCCGTAACACAGTGCTCGCGCCGTATATGTGCAATTATATATTACACACCGATATTCTAAGTATTAGTTTATTAACTGTATAATTAACTAATTTATATACATAAATTGTTTTGAATTGAAGTGTTCAGTAAAAACGTGCGTTATTTTATTTATTAGTCATTATATTAAACCTGGTGTTTTTTTCCTGACTCAAGTTAATTTAAAAGGTGTCATTTCGATCGCAAAAAAAAAAGTTAATTATTTATGCTATTTTTAGTCATATTAGATAGTCAAGTTTGTTTTCATTTCTGATCCTAAATTCATATAAAATTGTTTCCTTTTGAGTGTAGTATCATGCAGTTGATGGTGTCAATGAAGCCAGGATAAATAACGTAACCTTTCATTTATTTTTGTAAGCAAAAAAAATTTTTTATTGTAATAAAAAATCAAAATATATATTGATGATTAATTTCATACATTCTGAGAATCGAATTTTTAATGAAAACAATTAATTTAAAATTGAACTCAGTCATCAGCTAGCCGTTGAGCTGAACAGTCTTAAGTCGATTCTACGAGTCTACTTATATTAAGTGCTATCAGTGCAGTGTTTTCTGTATTTTCCCACTAGTTAATTGCGTTTTCTCAGTGTATAACGAATTCCAACCCCATGACATAGGTGTCTCGAGAGCGACAACTATTAAAAAATATAAATGTCTCAACTGAACCATCAAAGTGCCACTTACGTTAACGTTACTAAAAGTCATCAGTATCCACCAAAACAAGCTATCCTTATAGACACAGTTCCAGAAGCACAAATCCAGGACTATATTTTCAGTCTCGCCTACTATGTCAAGCCTGAGTTAATCAAATTTGCCTCAAGATTCTGCGTTTACCTTGCCAATAAAAAAGTGGTCCAAGATCTCGTGAGCAAACATCCAAAAATTAAAGTGAACAACAGCATTCTGCAAATTAGACCTCTAATTACCAAAAGCATACATGTACTTATGTCAAACGTCCGCCCCACAATTCCCAACACTCATTGAAGAAGAACTCTCAAAAATAGGAATCAAGTTATCGTCAGAGATTACTTTCTTAAGAGTTGGAATTCAAAACCCCGCATTCAACCACATCCTAAGCTTCAGAAGACAGGTCTATATCTTTACGCAATACAAGGAAAAACTCCCCGACTCAATTAAAGTTGTTCTCGAAGATACTACGTACCACATCTACTTCTATACTGATACACTCTTGTGCTTTGTTTGTAACAAAGAAGGTCATTTGGCAAAAAACTGTCCTACTGGAAATCCTCCTAACGTAGCAACATTCTCCAACAATGAGTCACCACAATTGTCACCAAGTGCCACCCGTCCTAGTAATCCTGTAAAAATAACTGATAAAAATAATACTCTAAGTTATCTGCAAGAATTTCAAATCCCCTCAATCCCTCTCCAGCCTTCCGGTGCCAAAAGCCCCCCCCCCCTCTAGCTCGCATTCCAACACTTCCTCTGCACGTAGATATGAACTACCGAAAAGCAACGACTCATCATCAGAATATGACTCATCAGACAGCGTACAATTAGACAAGCCTACAATCAAAAATAAAACGAAAAAACAAAAAACCCATAATAAGGTACTCAGTGAAGACTGGGTCACAATCTCTCGTACTATCAAACAAAAAACAGACTACCCACTAAACTTTCTTCAACTCAAAGACTTTTTCACCAAGTCATTCTGTAACAGGTTACTAGCAGAACTAGCCCTGGAATATACTAAGGACTTAGTGGGACTAGCCAATATGCTAAAAGATTTATACCCGCTACTCAGCTCCGGCTTGAAAAATAGAATCACCAGGATAATTAATGTATTAGAGGAGTTTCTAAACGCTGAATCTGAAAGTGAATCCCAGTCTATGGACACCGATACCACTGAATAAAAGAAAACTACTAAATACAACAAACAAAGTAAACAAAGCAAAACTTCCAAACCATCCGTATTTAACGACTCAACATGCTCATTTTAGAATGGAATTTAAACGTTTTTCATCCTAGAAAAAAAAAGCTTCAGCTCTTAATTTCTAAATACCAACCAGAGGTCATTTGCCTCCAGGAGACGAATTTCAAGAATCAATTTTGCGCTACTCTCACAGGATACACCGCTACAAACAAAAACAGACTCAACTCATCCCATGCAAGTGGAGGGGTTGCAACCTACTTTAAAAATAAGTTACATTTTGAATTGACCCCCCTTAACTCTGATCTAGAAGTCGTAGCAGCCACAATTTCTATCCCTGAAAAACTCACGGTATGCAACCTGTACATATCAGGCAGCAAAGAAGCTACCAAAAGTGACTTAGAGTCACTATCCAAACAACTTCCTACTCCACACATCTTGCTGGAAGATTTAAATGGACCCAATCTACTTTGACACTCTAATTTCACTAATAGCAGAGGAAGAGTAATTGAAGACTTGTTCCTAGACAATGACTACTTAGTACTCCTCAATAATAGATAACCCACCCACTTTTCGTCCGCTTCCGGTAATCAAACCATCATTGACCTTACTTTCGCTACGGCAAACATCGCTACTAATATTAAATGGAACGCCCTGGAAGATTAACACGATAGTGACCACTACCCGATCACTATCCTCCTTCCAGAACATCAAACCTATCCTAAGGACCCTGGTCCCCGCAGATGGTTACTACAAAAAGCTGATTTGTATAGCTATCGACAGCTTATAAAAGACAAAATGCCAAAGCTTCAACTACCACTTGAAAAATCCAATACCGATATCAACATAAAATTAACCGGACTTAATAATTTAATCATCACAGCAGCAAATCTTTCTATTCCGCAGGCTGAAGGTTTTCATCCCAGAAGACAGGTGCCATGGTGGAACGATGGATGTGAAAAAGCAACGAAAGAGTCCAAGAAAGCCTACAGGTCGTACAAAAAACTACATATTGAGGAAAACAACGTAAATTATAAAAGACTGAGAGCCAAAGCTAGACAAACTATTAAAGAAAGCCAAAAAAGCTCTTGGCAGAACTTTGCCTCAACCATCAGCTCACATACTCCAACTTCTACTGTTTGGAAAAAATCAAAGCGATGAAAAACATTCCTCAAGAGTTTCCAACCTATCTAGAAAGGCCGGACGGCTCATATATCAAAGATCCAAAAGAAATTGCCTATCACCTAGTAAATTCCTTTGCCAATAACTCTGGCGACGAAAACTATAACCAAGCTTTCCTGAGTGCAAAAAGACAACTTAAAAACAACCCAAAGGTACGCCAAAACTACAATCTCGATCCCATCAATAAGCCTTCCTCAATTAAGAAACTGGATGTAGTACTTATCGATTGCGGGGACTCTAGTCCAGGTTCTGATAACATCTCCAATGCTCTCCTCAAACAGCTACCAAAAGAAGGCAAAGAATACCTCCTGCAGATATACAATTTCATCTGGAATGAGCAAGTTTTCCCTCAACTATGGAGACAGTCAACAGTCATACCAATACCAAAACCCAATAAAGACATCATCAAGGCTAGCAGTTACAGGCCAATTTCTCTTACTTGCAATATGTGTAAAATTTTGGAGAAAATGACAACAAAAAGATTGAGATGGAAAATAGACCAAGAAAATTGGATAGATAGTCATCAGTTTGGATTTTGGTACTTTAAATCTATCACCGACTACCTTGCAAGACTTAAAGCAAATATCTGTGTTGCTTTGGCCAACAAGTGTCACCTACTAGTTGCACTGGATCTAGAAAAAGCATTTGAAATGATACGCAAAGAAGACGTCATTTACATTCTCGAAGAATCTGGTCTTACTAGTAACATCTTAGCTTTCGTTAAAAATTTTCTCCCCCACCGAGAAATCGAAGTAAAATATAAAAACACACCCTCTGATCCACTTGAAACCATAAATAGTGTCCCAACTGGTTCCGTAATAGGTGTCGTCCTGTTCCTATGAAATAAATAAAATTCTAAAACTAATTTATCCACCACTAAGAGCTTATCTGTTTGCTGATGATCTCACGATAGTTTGTCCAGGAAAAAATCCAAAAATAACAATACAACTGATGCAAACAGTTCTGGACAACATCAACACATGGACCCAAACGACAGGATTTAAATTTTCAGCTGCGAAATCTTGTTATATCATCTTTACTAAAAAAATCATCAGACACAAAACTGATCTCCACATAAACAAACAAATGATTGCCAGATCTGACGAGATAAAAATCTTAGGACTTATTTGGGACAGCAAGCTAATCTGGGTAACACTTATAAAGCAGCTAAAGCAAAATGTCAACGTAGAACAAATATACTTAAAGTTCTAGCATCTACACAATGGGGCGCATCCACGCAAGTTCTATTTACTACCTACAGTGCGCTAATTGAATCCAAGCTAAACTATGGCTCAGAATTATTTGGCTCTGCAACAAATTCTAATTTGAAACTTCTAGATTCAATCCAAACCTCAGCCCTGAGGTTGGCCATGGGAGCCTTTAGGTCAAGTCCAACCAACTGCATCCTAGCTGAAGCCAACGAAGTTCCCCAAAGCCTCGAACTAAAGGAACTGGCCATTTTATACTCAATCAAATCATCAGCTCCAGATATGGATTTTTTCACACGTAACCCTCATCTCACGGATCATTACGAGAATCACCCCAACACTCCTAAGCCACTCCGTCTCCGAGTTCACAACTACTTGTTTGAATTTAAAGAACCACTTCCAAAAATCTACAAAAGACAGCTTGTAACAGGGTGAATTAGTAAGTCCTGAAAATTTAAATATTTGAATTTGGAATTTATTTACTGTCGATAACCGGTCAACGAACTCGTAAATTGTGGGTTAGTGATGCGACTAGTCGCCGGGCGTCGCATAGATCACTAAGACCCGAACATTCGTCACTTCCCTAAGTTAAGGTAAAAGTAGGAATACGTTTCCGGGGAGTGAACCAAAAATGGCTGAAGTGGAACACGGTATATCTAAGACTGCGGGACGTGAAAATCATCAGAGTTAGTCAGACGACTAAAGTGGCAGGACGCAATTAAAATTCAGGTACATATTTAAGTCCGTCTCCGCTTCACGTGGAACGAGGCGATTCAATTATCACATTAAATTGTGATTATCAGGCCCATAGGCCGATATTTTAATTAACTAATTAATTATATATTCTAATGCTTACTGCCATTGACAGGCTTAACATAATAATTAAAAATTTCGGTGAGCGAGGAGAAGTCAAAAAGACGAGATTGAGAAAGTTGTCAACGTGGATCACCAATGAAATTAGCCAAACACCAGCTACTGAACCACAGCCAACAGCAGCTACAACTCGTCGTTTGGTTGTTGAAAATTATCTGGAGGTAAATTATAATTAATTAAGGCCTATAGTTAATTTTTAACTGGCTGCATTAATTATAATTAATTACTTAATATCTTTTCGTTGGTCTCGCGTAAATAAATTAGTAGTTTCAGGCCCGTCGACTGTTTCAACCACGCGTCTCGCGTTCTCGAAAGCTATCGTGCCACTCTTATTCGCGATCTTGTCTATAACTCTGTAGTATTTTATTCAAGGCCTATCGGCCGAAATGAAATAAAATTCCCGCGTAAATAATCCGGTAAATAATTCAAATTAAATTATTAATTTATTCCAGGCTCATCAGCCGCTATAAATTAATTTCCTCGTTACGACATAATTAAAATTAAGGCTGGAATTTATTCCATCGGCCGAATTAATTATTAATTAATTAATTTACTTAATTTCCATCCGTAAATTCAGGTCCAGGTGACGCCAACTCACTGGCCGAATTTCCTAATCAATTTATAAACGTGATTCTAGTCTTAAAATTAATTATAAAATAATTATGAATAAAATTTCTAAATAAATTGAAGTCATAAAAAGGACGCTAGAGTTGTGATAAATTGTCTTTGAGTAAAATGAAAGGAAACGGATTATTTAGTCGTGAAATAAATTTATCGATAATAATTGTGGGGAAATTAATGAGTGAAAATTAATTTATTAATACTTAAATTCAACCAAAATTAATTAATTAATAAATGCAAATTCAGTGAGTAAAATTAATTAATAAGGGTGTAATCAGAATAAGTTAACGTGGAAATTTTACACTGGAAATTTAGTTTTGAAATTAAAGTCATAACATATTGGATGAAAAAGATTGTAATGATACTAAAAGTTAAGTAGAGTCAAGCTAATGTTAAATAAATGCAACTGTGTCTGTGATTTAGGTCCGGTGGACAAAATTAAGTTAGGTTTAAGATTATGTTCAGAGGACACTAGGAATTAAGGAAAATGCGGGTTAACGTCCCGTGGACGATTTTTAAAAAATTAGAAATTAAGGTTTAACGTCCGGTGGACGATTTTTTAACGTGTGTAAGGGTGTGGATACGTCCGGAAAAATGCTTAAAATAGAGCGTGTGGGAGTGTGGGAACGTCCTGGGGACGAATTCAGTTTGCCATAAGTCATTCCATATGAAATCATCTCATTAGCAAAATCAACTACTTTTAGATTTTGCTCTCACTCTGAGGGAGTGTTCCCTAGAATCCCAAAGAACAAAATTTACGCTCATTGAAATTTTATAAGTACCCATTTTCGCCTATCCGAATTAAGACATTAAAAAAGTGTCATTTTTATGCTTCATCATTTTCAGCTGTAAAAATTTTTCTATTTAAAATATCTATACGTTTGAGATGCCATTTCGAAGGGGAAAGGTGATAGTTTTTATGTGATCGATAGAAATTAACTCAGTTTATACCTGTCGTTAATGACACCCTGCTGAACATACGCGTTTTTTACTTAATTTTTGTGTTTTTTAACTGACTCTAGCATCTCGACTGTTTAATGTAAGCAACTAATGTTACTCAGAAATTAAGTGTACATATCATAGAAGAAATAATGCCAAAAATAAACGCGAACAGCCCACTCTTTATACACAGAATCTTCGCTTAAGCTTTTGAAATTTCTAAAAATCCCGTAATTAAGGCTATAAAATAAACGTGTTGACTCCAAGATAAAAATATGAAATTTATAGCATCTTCAGTTTTTGCCTTCAACTTTAAATGTCAGCAAAGCTCGTTTTGTTATTTTTATTCGTAGTACGTGTGCAGACGGTTATTCTAAAGTAATAATTAGCTTGATTTTTTTATGTTAGAAATCAGTAATTTTATTTACAATTGATAAATTTTCTAGTAAAAATTTATAAAAAATTATATATTACCATTTTAATTTCATTTTCTGTTGTTTGTATTGTTTAAAAATCTCTGCAAGACACTGCTTTATCCAAAAAGACTTAGTGTAATAATATACGGAAAAAAATTTTTTTTTGCAGTCTTATACTTTATGAATATTTAGGCTCGCTCTAGCATACACATAGCCTTGTTTATCTATAACTAAAAAAAGTGAGGTCTACTCACACTATCTTTCCAGGATTTTAATTTTGATAATGTTACTATACTGACAAAAAAAAGATCGGTGCATGTTTAAATAATTAATAATAATTATAAAAGAACGAGAGGATCTGGTGTGTGTGAATTGGCTGTTGGTGAATAATTTTATTTAACACTTGAAATTTTTTGAAAAATAAATATAACAATTTATTTACAATATATACAGTTGATGAGAATTATTTATTATGAGAATTGCACTGATTTATACTTAAAAGCACTTATTTCAATTAATTATAACTCGCTTGCAAAACGTGGCCAATATGGCGTCTGGGCGCGAACAATACCGGTACACGCGTTTTTAGCTGAATTAATTAAATACACTAAGATTGAATAAATGAGATTAAAAATAATATGAGAAATAATTAATGATAATTATTTTAAGCAATTTGAGATGAATTAATTTATGAGAACGCAACTGATTTATTAATAAAACTGAGATTTCAGAAAAGCACGAGGCGTAAGCAATGAGAATACTTTGCAATAAGAGTAAGTAAGAGCGTTGATTGAGTGAGAGAGCGCGAACATCCGTCTTCTTCATCCCCACTATGCGGTGATAATGCGACTAGCGGAGCTGCCTATTATTGATAGGTGATCGACTGTAGTATAGACGATAGCATCGATCACTTATCCGCCGTGAGAATAATGATGAGGGTGCGGGAGATTTGAACAGTGCATCCAATTTTTTTCTTATCCTATTGACTTCAGAGGAAAAATCCTATTGCCGTATAGCTCTATTGTGCTATTTAATATAGTGGAAACCTAAACATGCAAACCTTCTCAATAAGACATTGTATAGATAAATTGAAAAAAATGTAGATATCCTGAACTGGGAATCGAACCCAGACCATGTCGGTATCACGCCGAGTGCTCTACAAGTTGAGCTATCCGGCACTATACCATACTCCGTTCAATTTGATCTTTAACTTATTGAGTCACACCGTCCATCGTGCGGTAATACACCAATTTAATATAGTGGAAACCTAAACAATTGATTAGCTTATTAGACGTATATTGACACGACAATACTCTGCGGATACGACGTATCATTATGTAATTTAGGCGAGAATGACGAATCCGTGGATGAAGCTCGTCAACGGGACGTGCTGGAAGCCGAAGTACGTCGGGAACTAGAGAACGAACTCCGGGAAGAGATCGTAACCGAGGAACGCGCACGGATAGGGAGAGAGGAGCGTGAGAGATTAGAGAGAGAGAGAGTAGAGCGTGAGAGAGAGAGGAAAGAGAGAGAGTGGAACGTGAACGTCGGGAAAGGGAGAGACGTGAACAGGATCGCGCAGCCTTAAAAGAACGGCTCCGGGACGAAATCCGGGCACAGATAAGGAGAGAACTTGAGACCGAGGACCAAGGAAGAGAACTGGATAGGAGAGCTGCAGAGGAAGCTGAACTACGGGAACAAGTACGTCGGGAAATCCAGGAACAAATACGACGCGATATAAATGAACCCGCTCGGCGGGTATCACTTCCCGCAACTTTGAGAAGGCCAGAAACACGCCCCCCAGTCGATAACGACGATTTCCGCAGGAGAGACCTGGTTCGGAAATAGGGGATTGTCTTCAAGGGAGAGCGCGACGTTCAGGATTTCCTGGAGTGACTTGAGGAGGTGGCGAATAGTTATGGGTATGAGATGGACCATCTGCTACCCTGTATCCCCATGCTTCTTCGAGACAAGGCCCTCCTCTGGTACCGGAACAACAAGCGGGATTGGGCTTCCTGGGCCGAGTTCGTGACCGATCTCCACGCATTCTACCTGCCTCCGGGACTCGAACTCGAGCTAGAAGAACAGATTCGGAATCGAGTCCAGGGTCCAGACGAGAATGCCGCCGAATATGCCACCCGGATCCAGACTCTCATGAGAAGGCATGGACGAATGTCGCCCCAAGCCCGTCTCACCCGTCTCTATCAGAATTTGCGACCAGAATACCGGCGATACATGAAACGTTCTGAATTCACGAGCGTTCCGGAGCTTCTCCGACTTGCAGGCGAGTATGAACAACTCACGGCACAAGAAAAGGTATCCTCGCGCCGTGAAAACAAAACCACCGCCGCGAAAAACTCGAGCTCGAATAAATCATCAACCCAACTCAAAATTCTGGAATACAATTGGCGTGAATGTTGTTGGCGATGTCGCCAGAAAGGACACTGGAAACCTGAATGCACCAACAGATGGGTGAAGTTCTGCATGAGATGCGGGATACTAGGCACATTTTCTCGAGATTGGCCTTGTCCACGTCAGGGAAACGAAGAGAGGATCGGCTCAAGCTCCCAGAACCGAACCGTGAACTCCCAGGGAGTAATCAATCCGGGAACAACGCCAATAACTCGCCAATCAGCCAACCAAACGACAACCTTCCAGTCGAAACCGAGCAGTTCCAGCCAACAGGCATAAAACCGGGGGACAAACGTCCATTTGCGAAAATAGAGGTCGGCAAAATGACAATCCGTGCACTAATGGATACCGGGGCAACCGCGTCAGTAATATCACAAAAAGTGTGGGATTTCATCCGAGAAAACCAGTTGTGTGAGAAGCACAACCCAGTACCAGTAAGAGGGTCAACACTTGGCCAGCATGTGGTATGTACTACAGGCACAGCGTGGGTTAAAATTCGCGAAGAAAACAGGGCTTTCACCCTGCCGTTCCACATTATTCCCTCGTACGGGAGTGATATGCTGTTAGGAGTAGATAATCTCACCGTACTGGGGTATCAACTATTAAAAAGCCAACCAGCTTTTACTTGCTACGCACTAGACGCAGAATACGACATAACTACCGCGCGACGGGAGATTGAGAAACTCCTACAACGAGACGAAAAGATAAGAGGAGTTACTAGATGCGCGGAGCACCGAATTAAAATAATCGGAATTAATCGGTTCCCGGTACGGAACCGATCAAAACGCGGTATTTTCCGAAAAACCCGAAGATGTAAGAGATAATGAATGCTGAGGTCGATAAAATGTTGAAAGATGGGATCATAGAACCCTCTAACAGCCCGTGGAATTCTCCTGTCATATTGGTCCGCAAAAAGGACCAAAAATACCGGTTTTGCGTCGACTTTCGGAAAGTTAATAAAGTATCCGAAAAGGACGCGTTCCCGATCCCTTATGTAAACGCGTCGTTGGCAAACTGCGAAAGGCAAGGCTAATCAGTACAATCGACTTAAAAAGCGGTTACTGGCAAATACCACTGGAGGTGAACAGTAAAGCAATTACTGCGTTCACCATCCCTGGTCGTGGTCTATTCCAGTTCCGGGTCATGCCT
This sequence comes from Microplitis deprimator, assembly GCA_964016945.1. Lineage (NCBI taxonomy): Eukaryota > Metazoa > Arthropoda > Insecta > Hymenoptera > Braconidae > Microplitis > Microplitis deprimator. The sequence continues at coordinate 10,961,353 of OZ024712.1, read as the reverse complement.
TTTGGTCTGCATTCAGCTCCTGCAACGTTCCAACGCGTAATGTACGAGGTAATCGGGGCTGATTTTGAACCGTACGTAGTCGTTTATCTTGATGATATCATCGTCGTCAGTGAAACTCTGGGTCAGCACATGAGAATACTAAGGGAGGTTATGAACCGTCTCTACGCCGCGAACTTGAAAATGAACCGAGAAAAGAGTCGTTTCCTCGAAAATAGCACCTTGTACTTGGGCCATGTCATTGATAGACTGACCCAGAAAAGGTCCAGGCGATTACCGAAATTGCTCCCCCACGGAATACGAAAGAACTGCGGCAGTTCCTGGGAATGATCTCGTGGTACAGAAGATTCATTCCAAATTGCACAGACCGGACAAAATCCCTGACCTCTCTACTCCAAAAACGCAAAAAACGGAGATTTGAAAACGACAGAGCAAACAGCGTTCGAAGCACTAAAAGAATGCTTGAAAACAGCCCCGATACTGGCCCCACCGGACTTCTCGAAACGGTTTTCCGTTCAAACCGACGCTAGTGACGTAGGAATAGGTGCCGTTTTGACTCAAGAACAGGACGGTAACGAAAAAGTAATAGCCTACGCGAGCCGATCGTTGAACAAAGCCGAGAAGAACTACACTGTAACCGAAAAGGAGTGTCTCGCAGTAGTCTAGGCAATCCAAAAGATGAGACCATACCTCGAAGGGTATGTGTTCACGGTCATCACGGATCACCAATCTTTGAAATGGCTCCGAACGATGGAAAGCCCGAGTGGTTAGGTAGCCAGATGGAATCTGTTCCTACAGCAATACGACTTCGACATCGTATACCGGAAAGGCAAATGGAACAAAGTTGCCGATGCTTTATCGCGTAGTCAACCGAGTAACGGTAATGAAACCAATGACTCTACAACACAGCTCGTAGTAGAATCATTGGATTTAGGCGACGCGTGGTATGAAAGAATAAAAAGAGGGGTCGAAAATGATCCACAAAAATACCCCGAGTACTGCCTGGAAAACGGGTTATTGTACCGACACGCGTATCACAGCTTAGACTATACCGACCGAGGCGACACCTGGAAATTGTGTATCCCAGCAGCAGGTGTGAGATAAATTATGAGAGAAAATCACGACGTTCCTGCGGCAGGACACGGGGGAATCGCGAAAACAACCGCCAGAATCTCACGTTACTACTATTGGCTACGAATGAGGGCTGAAATAACCGATTACGTACGGCGGTGCATCAAATGCCAAGCGTATAAACCCTCACAGCAACCTCCATCCGCTCCAATGGGCACCATCCCAGCTACTCGTCCATGGGCTGTCGTTTTAGCCGATATAATCGGGCCTAAACCGCGATCCTCAAATGGAATGTCATATCTAGTCGTGTTTCGAGATAAATTCACCAAGTGGATTGAGATCCATCCACTTTGTCAGCAAAAGGCATCAGCCATCGCTCGAGCATTCAAAGAACGCGTAGTGTTACGTTTTGGAAGGGTGGAAACAGTCATCACGGACAACGGAACCCCAATCATCAGCGAAGAATTCACCTCGATGTTAAAAGACTTCCATGTTAAACACGTACGAACGCCGCTATACTCTCCGCAATGTAACCCGGTAGAACGCGTCAACCGAGTGATAGGAACCATGATTGCTCAATTCGTTGGAGCAAATTAAAAAACCTGGGATAGACTTATACCGGAACTGATGTTTGCATATAACACCGCGAAACATGATACGACCGAGTTCTCACCCGCGTATTTAAATTACGGGCGCGAAATCCAACCCCCTGTGTCGGAAAAATCTCGACGAGAACCTGAAAACCGCGAACCTTACGACGTACCGCGAATAGTAAAAAGCCTAGAAGATACCATCGAACTGGTAAACGTTAATCTAGAGAAAGCATACGGCCAACAGGCAAAATATTACAATAACAAGCGAGGTTCCTGGCAACCAGCCCTCGGAGACCTGGTTTGCAAACGGGAACACCATTTATCGTCCGCGATCGACAATTTCGCGTCGAAACTCGCCGAAAAATTTACCACGGGCTACACAATTACAAAAATCGTGGGACACTCGGTTTACGAAGTCACAAAGGACGGAAAAACCGTCATCGCGCATATAAAAGACCTGAAACGTTATCTTGACAATCTTGACCCGGAAAATCCCGAACCCGAACCTGAAATCGAACCTGAAAATCATGAACCTGAACCTGAAAACCTCAAAACTCGACGTATAACCCGGGCTATGGCCAAAAGGACCCTTTTTGCTCCTATCGCCGAAGAGCCGGGTTGAGAGTGGGATCACCCCCATAACAGGGGTTGTACTAGCGTTTATGATCTATGTTTTGTAGTTTTTGAATATAACCAAAGTTTTTTTTGTACTTATAAATTCACTAACCCGTACCTTAGCACTTGTTCTACTACCTCAATACCGCGAATTCCGAGTTACGAATGAAATGAATGATATGTGTGTGAAGGAATGAGATTAATTTGTCAAACAATGCGAAAAACATGTAAATTCTTATTGTATAGAAACAATCAAAAAAAAGAAATGGAGCCAGAACTGACGATGGAAGAGGAGATATGGCTGTTGGAAGAAATGATGCAGCGGCCACCACAGCTAATTCTGACCCCAACCACTGCAACAAACACCGCAGCAACCACACCCCCGCCTACCTCAACAGCAAAAACAGCAACCAACGCCAGGAAAACACTCAACATCCGGGTAAGGGAAGTCCAGGAGGTCAAACTGCGCTTAGTTAAAAAGCCCGAGCCATACGACCCGACAAAACCGGGGTTCATAAGGCCAACAAAACGACCTGTAATACGGCCAGCCAGCGCCGCAATAATAAAGCTCGCCAGGCCCGTGAAAACAATCGCCAACCTGGGCCCACTCGAAACGAGCGTTTCCCAGTCAACGACAGAACCCAGCTGGAAGCCGGCAGAACTGGTTGGAGGAATCCCTAGTAAGGAAACGGATGACCTCACGGGCACCAACACCAACAGCAGCACCAGGGCGACCACCAACCCGGGCCCACTTGAAGCAAGCAGTCCCCAGCTGGCAGTATCGCAAAACGATGAGACATTTCCGGCTCATGCGAGTTTCCCGAAAAAGAAACGGAGAATTGGGACAAGTAATGGGTATCAAAAGCAAACCAACCCGGGCCCACTCAGAAAGAGCAGTCCCCAGTTGGGCAAGACGAAACCGCAGAGCAGAAACAAAACCACGAAACCTGGAAAAAAAGGAAGAGGAACTGTGACCAACCCGGGCCCATCCATGAAGAACGGTCCCCAGCTGGCTACAATCCCACCTGGACGGAAAAGTAGAAGTAGTTGTCACCAACCCGGGCCCATTCACTTGGAACAGTCCCCAGTAGGAAACCACCATCACAGCAGGGTGGCTTGACTACGATGACACCCCACTGCTAACCGAGTACCCTAGCTGTTTCGAAACCAGGCCGGAAGATTTGTTTGCACCCCCAAGGAGGCCACAAACACCACTAGAACGACTGCTAACCTCATTGACACCACTGACCGAGGTGAAACCTAAAACGGTGGCCAAAAAGACCACGTTCACCGCATACGATGAGGCACTAAATTTGTTTAAAGTGACCCGGTACAAGCGAGATCCAGCGCCCCGGATCGAACCGACAACCTCAACGGTCTACCAGATGCTGAAGAAGCTGGAAGAAAAAGAGGCCAGCAAGCTCACCTCTTTTTCTTGTTGAGGTGGGAGGGGTGTGATGGTGAATCGGTGTGCGACCGTGCGGACCAGTTTATTTCTGTGATTTACTAATTATTATTTTCTACGACTATTATTATTACTACTTATTACTACGACTTATAACTAGTATTATTACTATTATTACATTTATTTACTTATGACTAAAACCTAAAAACTATGGTGCTTATTATTTTACTTAATAACTATTTTTCTTATTTTTCTCTGACTACTTATGTTACTTAAATTACTACTGTGTTTTTTTTCTTAATACTAAGCTATTACTACATATTTTTATGGCTGTGTTTATTATTTATTGCTATTATTAACAGTATAATTATTGTTTATTTTATTGCGAGTATTATACTATCAGTATGATTCCAATGTTTGTATTATTATTATTATCAGTACGAGTTTATATGAGTGCGCGCCGAGCGAAATCAAAGGAAAAAGGTAAAACATGAAAAACAGATTTCGAATGAATCTTTTAAAGATTAAAGAGATTGAAAAAATGATAAAATAAATCAAAATATGAGAAATAAAATGTGAAAGTTAAAATTGACTTTGAATTTTAATCGCTCATTCTTTCATTCTCTTTCCATTCGCTCGCGAGTGTGTAAGCCGCACGGCTAATTTTCTCCGTATCGAGTGTTTACTTAAACGCTCAAACACATTCTTTTTCTTTCAAATCACTTTTATATTTTGTTAAAATTATTTATTTACAATTCCCGTTGATTCTATCGTTCAGAACTTAGAAGAATTTCAGTCTTTTAAATATTATTTCATCGTCTTTCAATTTCCTTTGATTTTAACGATTTGGACTTAGAATAATTTTTCTTTTACCACACTTACGTGAGTGACGCTAGAGGGCGATAGAAATTATTCTTTTCATATGTATGGCGGATGGGCCAGGTAATAAAACCGCTCATAAAAGCCCGTATAGGCAACTTAGTCTCCCTGGAGAGTGTGCTGAGGAAGACCATTCCCAGGTCACGAAGGAAGCTCACTTACCAAGAGTCCGACCGGACCAGGTAAGCGAATCTTTACTCTCTTTGGGAGGGTTGAGAGTCCCCACTCTGAGGCCTTCTGCCAAAGGGTGGTAGGCGAACTGATCCGAGTAGGTGGGGGTTAGACGGAGACCATCCGCTTACCCTCTGGGAGGGGAATTCGTGCAGGGCCGACGGAGAAGTCGACCAGACACCCCTGAAGCAACCCGGGCGAGGGTAGAACCGCGTTATTATACCGCGTAAATTTTTGGTGTGTGATTGTGTAAATTTAACCGTGAAACCGTGATAATTATAATAATAAGAATAAACCGTGATTAACCCGAGTTTTAATATTGTAGAGGTAGTAGAACGGGGCTTGAAGCCCATGTAAAAAGATCCGTTTAAATAAAGCGTTTTGTTTATTGTTCCCTTTAAGAAACTGTCTCTTTTTTTAAACCCCTTTTCAACCCTGGGCTACAGCGAGTAAATCTGAGCAAAAGGGGTAGTTGTTTTCTATTTTTGTTTATTAATTAATTGGAACAATTTGATTGAACCAGTTTTCCTGATTGATATTTTTTTTTAGTAACAAATTGATACTTGATAATTAAATACTTAACAATAAAGGATTAATTAATAAATATTTAATTACTACTAAACTAAAAATAACCCAATTTTACCCGTTACACGTTTAACTATGTAAATGACATGAGGGCCGTAGTAAAGATTCTACTACTACTCGTCTGGAACTTTGTACTTGCCACCAATCAATTGTACTCCGTTAGTATCCAATTGTATTACTCTCAATTGCGAAAGTAGAATTTTCACTGTGGCCCTTATGGAATTTATGTTTGAGAACGTTCTTTAAATAGCAAATAGAGATGGTACAATTGGGTTCTAACAGAGTACAATTGATTGGTGGCGAGTACAAAGTTTCAGTCAAATCGCAGTAGAATATCTATAGTCAGCCTTGTGTTATTCGCTTTCTAGAACGGGATTCTGTTTGCATTTACGACTGGTACAATTGAGCACTAACAAAGTATAATGGATTGTTGCAAAATTTTAGTGACCTAGTAATTTTAGTGACCTTGTAATTTTATGATAAAATTGAGAGCGGTACAATCGAGTACAAATACTAGTTAATGATTGTAAACGATCGTTTTTCAAAAAAAATGTTTTTTTTAGCTCTTTTAAGGGCTCACTGTATCTCAATAGTCATTAGGGTACAAACGGAAATATGGGTAGTACGATTCGGCACCTATGTAGTACAATCGATCCCAAGAATTTTTGATCAAAAATTAAAGGGTCAATTGCCAGGTTCACAGAGGTCAATTTACCCCGTTACATATTCACTCACTAGGTCTGAATCCCGAGCTACTCTAAATTTTGATTTGGCTCGAAAAATAAGAGTGCCTTACAGCTCGAAAAGTAGAAAATCTATTAGGGAATGAACAAGCGGATAATAGCTTGTTGGGATCCTAAAAGAGAACAAGTGGAGGAAGTCCTTCAGATAGAGTATGGGGAGAATTTGCGCCCCACCACTTCCATAAGCAACCATGTTAACCAGCGCTAGGAGTCTTGTACTACGGGGGGCCATTCCAAGACCACTGCGGCCAGTCTCTTTATTTCCTGGGATGGTAGTAGTGTTGGCCCAAGAGAGGTAGGAGTCAGATTGGCTGTGGTTAAATACCACGCGCAGTGAGGATTTTTGATTATACCTCCGGTTATTGTCCATCTTAGTCGTCACTTGATTATATTTTTGGACTAAAAGAGTCGTCTCGGTCGGAAGATGGGGAAGGCTTCGCGGCGCGTGTATTTCCAAAAGGGCGTGGAAACGGCCTCCGGTAAAACAAAGGTGGACTTCAGTCCCGTTATATTAATTAATCAACTATAACTCAATCAGACAATGGATACTTCGTGTGACTTTCAGCATGCACCGAGACCCAGAGGAACGCGTCGACGATATTTCCCTTGTCACGAGCTTTATTACTCTATACCTCTCCTGGTCTCTCTTCTCAATAACATAAAGTTGATCTTGAAGACCTACGGACTTAAAACTCGAAATATTTATTATTATCACTACGAAAAAATCAATGGTGTACTTGTTTTTTTTTAATCAACTGTTATAGAGTTTGCCAAGGTATTAAAAATTGGATCTACACTACGTTATTATCACTTACAACTTTTTGTTGCACAAAAAAGTGCTGAAGAATAAGAATATTTACGGATGCTCATACGGTTAGTGCTAGGATATTGATATGAATAATAAAATATATAGTTAATTAGTGTTACAAAATGATTGACGATGCAGGCTGGTAACAGATAGTATATATATGAAAGTATGCTAGTACATATATATATTTCATTAGCGGTAGGGTTTTTCTTACTTACCAAACGTTGAAATAGAAGACAATCTCCGAAGTTCAGCATTTGATTTCAATTTTAAGAAATTTCTATTTATTTTTAAGATTGTTCCATTAAAAACCCATAAAGCATGTTAAGATATTTTTCGTCAATTTTTTACTACTCAGTCGCATTTTGAGTCACAGGATCACCGGTTTGTGCAATTTCTAAGGAATAGAATGCTGTTTACCAAATCCTATAGTTTTTTTGCTGCTCGTAAGAAAGGAACATTGAAATTTACTGTAATAAAGTATGTAACGATTTTTCAAGAAATTTTTTGTTCGACAAAAAATATCCTATTGTTCAAGCTGTTACAGGCCAGTGTTTACGTATTATAAGAAATTTATTGATATTATCAATAAAACATATTTCTGGAAATTTTCTAGAAAATGTATTGAATTTTGTTTCTGTTATTGTCATTAATGAGTTCAATTAATTAAAAAAATATTACTCGAAGGTAAAAACCTTCCCTACAAATTACTACAGGCGGTGGCCTAATAATCAAAATTGCGACTAAGCATCAGAGAATTGAAAAAAAAAAATCTTCAGAATCTGTGCTTTTTAAATGGTGAAATTTAAAAAATAAATGTTATGTTCTAAAAATTAAAATTAAAGACTCAAGTTTTGAGAGAATTTTTTATTTCAATGCATGCAATGAGATTTTGCTGGGTGAGGGGGAAAAAAAACGAACAAAAAAGAATTTCTCTCCTTTACATAGATAAATCTTTTGATAAACAGCTCCAAATTTTTACACAATACCATCGGCTTTCGGCGCAACTAAGGAAGTCAACAAAAAAGCTGCACCAGCATACTCGATTGCCAGTAGACAAAAAGTATTCACAGATGATCGAATATTAGTACCTGGACCTGGAACTTATGAAGCAATTGATCCAGATATTGTGAGAAGTAAAAGTGCAGCTTACAGTATAAGTGCTCGTTATCAACTGCCAACTGATCAATCCAAAATTCCTGCACCTGGAGTTTATTGTCCTGAAAAAGTATGAACTATTTTACATTACAATTCTTTTCAATATTTTTAATAATAAACAACATTTTTTAGGTACTTTTGAATTTTCAACCAGCTCATACATTTGGAATAAAACATTCGCCATACATTTGCAATCTCAAAGATGCAGACAATCAATTCTATTGAATTACAATCAATTTCTACTTGTTTGAACATTTTGGAATTATTTTTTAACATTATTGATGGAATATGTTTCAAATAGCCTCCTTAAAAAAATTAACGTAATCAATTAAATTTAAGTAACTACATTGAAATAATAGATTAGGAAAATATTCTACTGTATATCTTCTATTAAATGCCTGGAACAAATTTAAAGAAAAAAATTGTGAGCCATATTCACGTAAATTCACAGTAGAAGTGAAACTTTTTTAGCAGTTCGAGTTAGTCTTCTAGTTTTGTAATTTATACTTTTCTTATATGTATACGTAATCTAATATTTCGGAGCCAAAATCAATCTATTAATCGGTAATTTTCACTTCAATAGGTATATATGGTTTTGTTTCTATGGTTGAAAAATTGTAGATAAGCAATTTTTATTTGGAAAATTCACTATTTTCAAATTTGCAATCTACAAAAAATGGTAAGAAAACGACTCCCCGAATCAAATTGTTCCTATAATTCAAACAATTAAAGAACCTTTAAGAGTTTCGGAAACTTAGTAGAAGATAATTCAAGGAAAGCAATATCTTCTCTATAATATAAAAGATATAGAACATGAGTGAAGCCAAACTATTCCTAAAGTGTTTGGCTAAAAGCTGAAAACAGCATAAAAATATACATAAGTGACACATCGAAATACATTTAAATAAATATATAAAAAGTGACACGCACGCGCTTGCGCGCAAAATAGATTACATTTGTTATCTATAAAAAAAAAGTTCTATGACATTTTGTGATATCTGATGACTTTGCCCGGCAAATCTACCACACAGTTGAAAAATTTACGTTAAATTTAACACAAATCACATGTCCCAAACGTTCCACTCAATTTTTTGTGTTAATTTAACATATTATACTTGTGTCAAACAATAATATAGATTCAAAACTTGTTAACACATTCAACTTTAGTCAAATTTACACTTGATGGTGTCAAATAGTTGACACAAATTATTTAAGCCTTTAACGCTACTGGGCGTTTCCCCCACTTTGTGGCCTGTCAAGCGGGCAGTATGTATCCATGAGCTCTGGCAAGCAGTCCCGTACGTATGATAAAGTCCTCAGAATTAAAGATGTGTTACGTCCTCGTCACCCTTCAAATATATTTCCAAGAACGCAACCCAAAATTTATTATTATTCGGGGAAATGCCCGGCATGATCTAAATATACGGACCATCCTGTATGATATATACATAATTTGACTCTTAAATAATTATAAGTTATATTCATTAAATATATATGTATGAATATGTGAGTCGGGTCGTGTACACATACGTAATTATTTTTGCTTGTGTGTGTGCGGGAGACGCATATGTATATATATATATATATATATATATATATATATATATATATATATATATATATATATATATATTTAACTTTGCCTATTAATATTATTGAGTAAATGCCTGATAACATTTAAAGTATGGATACATATACGGATCTAAACACAATAAGTACTTTAAATACACATATAAAGATATGAAGATATATAGGTATACATAGATAGCCTCGGAACATAAATAGTTTATAAGAATTTCTCTTCAATAAATTAAATCTTATACAAAATATTAAACATTGCATGTATTACTTATACATATATTCTTTTTTATACAGTTAAATTAAACAGTAAAATTATAAATACATTATACTGAAATACTGCATGCATGTCATTCTACATACAAACAAATCAATCTGGAATGCAGCATGTATAACATACATAATTACAAAATTTACTACATTATATAAATATATTATAAGTACACCATATTGTACGAAAGAGAGCATACGAGTAGGCGAAACAAAACAATAGAGTGGGCGTCGGGAATACCATGCGGTAACCTAAGTACCAGGCGGAGTTAGATAATAAGAGTAAGGCCCAGATCAACTTAAAGAAACGCCCGCAGCAGGAGTAAATTACCAACTTACTCCTGCTGCTGCCCTAATACTAAAAATCAAGAAAAGACCGTTCAGAGGGCTGTAAAACCCCCCAAATTAAAGAATAAATTCATAAAAATAGTAAATTTGATAGTTATTTTGTATCTATAATATTTCGGCTTTGCACTTTTCAAAATTTAACTATAATTTTATATAGTTTATTGATTAATAAATTTATCCGATGATGACAGCATCTTAGATTTGTTTAAATAAATGTAGTTGCTTATAAAGCATATTATGTTTATTTAAATAAATAAAGATTCTCGGTATTTCGTCTCCGATAACGCCGGAAGACCTAGGTCATCGATAAAGATTTTTGATGAATAAACAATAACTATGGGAGAGCTGCTCCGCGTCTTTTCTCATAGCCCCTACCATGGGGGTCCATCTAAAGTTACAAAGTAAATAAAAGTCTCTGCATCCGTTAATTAGCAGTTCGTTTTTATACTTCGTTGCCGTCGGGTGTGACCCCGTTTTTTTGAAGTTTGAGTACAGTTTCGGGTGTGATCCCACTTTATATCCAGCAAGGATTTCAATATATTATTCAAGGATTTCAATATGTATATTTTTTTCAAGGATTTCAATATATTTTTCAAGGATTTCAATATTTTCAAAGATTCTGATTCAACCAAATATCGATTGATTTAAAAATAAATTTTCTTTTCCCTACGTTAAACTGGTGTAGTGATTTTTATTTTTTTATTTGTGCAATTGTGAATTTATGGGCAATTAAAACAACAAAAATTAAAATTTATTTGGTGAAAATTATAAAATCTCTGTGAATTAAAAACAAGTTGGTGAAATTTAGAATAAAGTTTCTTTTCAGTTTAAGATCGCAATAAAAGGTAATGATTTTTGGTTCATGAAAGTGTGCTCTCTTTCCCTTTATCTAATTAAATTTTGTGTGCAATTTGTGAACAATTGTTTTTCTATAACACTAAAACACTTTACAAATAAACTTAATAAGTAGATAATGCATGTTGATTCTTAAAACAAACCTTCCACACAAACATTAACTATGCATAAGCAAATAAACTAACATAATTAATTCAATCAAATCTAATAAATTTAAAAGTTCCGTTTATTTAACCCAATCTAATCTGGTTGAGTTAACCGACGGATAAGCCGATGGTTTATTAGATTGATTGGAAATTATAGTTAAATTAATTGAGGTTTATTTTATAATTAAAAATCCGTTGACTCGTAATTATTCAATATATAAATTCTTCTATTTTATTTGAATTTGTCACGGAACCGATTTTAAACACGGTTTACCTAAATCTGTTATTGACATTTGAACATACTAAACTTTTTAACCTTGTAAAAATTTGAGTTTTATTATCACTGAAATTTCTGACATTTGATTTGATTTAACTATTAAAAAAAGAAGGGGAAAATATATATATATATATATATATATATATATATATATATATATATATATATATATATATATATACATATATTATTAATAATTTCACTTTCAATTACATTTTTGTAACGCAATTATTCCAATCCAAAAATTCATTGAAAAATCTTTTTATTTTAAAATTATTCATTTAACCCTATTTCCCACATAAAATTTATCAGCTTAATAATATTTAATTATTGACACACTGAATTCAATAAATTCAATTGGATAGTGTTGAGTTAACAATTTATTAACACCAATAACTTATTTAGAAATCATTCACAATGATCAATATTTAACGAAATTATTTAATCTAACTTAAAATTTTTCAACTAAATTCTTTACCAACACTGGTTGTAGTTATTGGTAATTTGAAGCTCATTCAAGAATATTGACAGATTAACCCAAACCAAATAAAATATAATTATAATTTATAACGTTATTTTTGAAACTATTAATAAATATTATTCGGATATTTCAATGGGAAACTTTTTTTTTTTTTCTTGAATTCACTCAATACGTTTGATTGTCAACTCATTTGAAGAATTTTTAAGTTTATTCATCTCTTTGATTCAATTCATAAACTATTCTAAAAATTGCTAAAATTCAAATTCCTAAAAACTCTATTTACACGGCAGAATCATTAATTTGTTTCACGACGAATGGAGGGCTTGATTCAAGGCCTTTATTTGACTGAGGAACTTATTGATTGATTTTCCGTTAATGATCTCTTTAAAATCCGATTCAGCGTCGGGGGCTCATGGACTGACTCATTTACTAAATTTATAAATTAACAAAACAAGGATTTCTTACTCGAAGCTTCTTTTTTTTTTGGAAATGCTTAATTAATTCACCGTATCAATTAAATTAAAATTAACATCCGTCAAATCCATCGAGATTTAAATTCAATTCAAATTAATCCAGTTCGAACAAACCCGTACCTAACTCCTAAATCTATTATCATTTATCCTCCCACCCTTACCCAGGAAAATAACTATCTTTAAATATCCTAAATACACAATAATGATAGATGGCGACTAAGAGATCGACCCGGGTTGGTCAATGATCATTTTGTTGACTCTCTGAGTGTACTTACCAATCCCAACAAATAAACCATTACTCTCCTGCTCATTAACCCTGTTCGAACCTACAATAAAAAAGGGGCATTCTGTCAATCAATCAATAAAATTGTTTACCTCCTTCAAGAGTCAGTGAAGGAATCTCTTATCCTGAGTCGGGAATAAAGTCATATCTTTATCCTTTTTCACTACCTAAATTATTCTATTTCTTGAGAGCATCTTTTTGAAACAAATTTCATTTTCAACATGTTTTCGAACAGAGCCTATGGCTCCAAAGCTACGCAGACCCAAGGGCTCTGTTCCAGAACCCAAATATTGTGATTGCGATTCCTGTACGGAATATGCTAAGATATGTTCTGGTGAACGTTATCATCAACCATTATTAAGACCTAATTTATCGTTTGTAAAAAGGGATATTTCCCTTTCAAAGCCATTTCGATTTAGAAAAGTCAAATACAGTCTCATTCCAATAACCGAAGTCGAGAGACCAATACCATTAGTATACATCGGTGAAAGAGATCCACGATTTCATTTTTACGCGGATAAATTCTTATCCTGTCCATCTCAATTGAATCCTTACAAGAGTGTTCCAGACAACCACATAGAATTAATAATCTTGGACTAATTTCAGGAAAAGGAACCTCTTTAAATAGGTCCCCCTTTTCCCACCAATGTGAGTAGAAATAACATTATAATTTTTCTTTTCAACGATCAGAGATTATTCCTAGAAATCTGTAGATTTTTAAAATACAAAACAATAATAATAATATTCCCCATCGGTCCGAATATCACCGGGACGTAACAGATGAGAATTTAAAAAGAAAAGATATTATGAGAAATTGATAATTAAAAAAAAAAAAAATGTTGAATTTAAATTTCTTTTAAAACTTGAAATAATTTATAAGATTAAAAATACTTAATAAAATACAATCGTTGAAAACATTAGAATAACAAATTCAAGGGTACTAAAGGAACCCACCACATGAGTGAATTTTAGTAATGACCGAGCCTGAATCTCGTAAACTTAGGTAGTGGAGATTGTGAGCGCACGCTGTAGGCTATCCCTCCTTTGGTACCGCGGGTACGATTTTGTTCAACTTCACTGTTAAAGGGTTGATCATTGAATTTTTATACACAAAAACGCAAAATTTTTAACTGTGCAGTATCGAAATTAACTATAAATTCAACAACGCTCTTGGATAGCCATTAATATAAGACTTAAATTTATTATAAAATTATAAGAGATGATTTATGTACAGCGGTCTATTTCCAACAAGAATATATTTTGCTCGTTTCGGTATACTAACCTGTTGACGAGTAATAAAATTCAAAAGTTCAAACAAGTTTTTTATCATGTTATTGGAATGGAAAATGGAAAATCGTGATAATAAACTTCTCAATATTGATGTTAATTATTTAAACTTGGAGGGTAATTATTCTTTTCAACATTTTAAAGCAGTATGTTGACATATGGAAAATAAGAATAGTTTATTTTTTAATCGATTGAATATATTATTGCTAAACTGAGAAAAAAATGCATGGTTGTAGTAACTAGAAAGGGATGAGTATGAAAAAATAGTAATCTAACGAATATTTATAGTTTCTTGTACTATATCATAGTGCCGGAACCTATTTGAAAGTAGTAATTGTGACGGGGTGACTTGGTGTTCGACTGCCAGTTCATCAAAAATTTGATTTCGCGCCTTTCGTTTGCGTATCTGCCCTTGCGATGATTTATTTTAATTAATCTACGCAACGGTAGAGGGTAGGCCCAGTGCACCTCGTCGCTAGAAACAACAAAAAAATTTATTTACAACCTGCTAGCCGAGCTGAACAGTCATTCAAGTTTCTTTGAGTTTGCTCTAGCAAATTTTTGTTAAGTTTTCTTGATCAGGCAGACGTCTTAGTAAAAGTAATTTTTCTTCCTGCTCGTTGTGGCCATTTTCTCTGAGGAAACGGAAGAGTTCAACTCCGGGAGATTCTACTGCAGGTTCCTGTCGTTCGCGTTTCCTAAATCAACAGATTTCCATAGCTCGTCACTTGGGGCAAGTGGACGTAAGTGAATTGAAAAGGCTTTTATAAAATCATGTTTGTCAAACACGCAATTAACATTATTAAGGTAAAATTTTCCTTATTGTCTTTTGCTACATTAATTATAGGATAAAACCTTATTTATTTATATCGTCTTGTGCATGCAGAGAATTCATTTTATTTTATTTTATTTAATTTAATTGTCAGGGTATTTTCCTTTATAATTTGTTATTAACTTATTTAATAAATAATATTGTTATATCCGTCTTGCCGTATATATTAAAGGGGCCTCTTTGCCGCGCTCGCTGTAAAGTGTAGCGTTAAAAATTTTAAGGACAGCAACTTCGGCCAACACCAAGGTGCGGCAGCCTATGACGCTTGAGAAGTTAATGTATATTCCTTGCTGGCCTGCGTGAATTCTAAACCGTGTTACGTTGAGGCAACCCTCTTTTTTCTATTTTCTATTTTTCTTAAACCGATTAGTTCATTTTCATTAATAAAATCTAAACAGTCAAGTATACTATAAAATCCTATTGCACTCGAGGAGGCGTGGCAAGTTAATTGTTACCGTTAATGTTCTATTCAAAATTGTCTCTTTTCAAATTATATTTTATTTTCCAAAAATCACCACACGGGAAGTACCGCTCGCGTAAAACACGAGGAGGCGTGGGCGATTTTTATAACAATTGTTAAGTGTATAAACAGTAATTCTCGTCCGAGTAAATTGCTGGAGTCGGAGATTCAAACCGAACTCAAATGAGCTAAAGACTCAACAAAGTCCAAAGTGTAAAATCCATAAGTTTAAGTTCAATAGTTAAGTGCAAATCTTAGAGACTTAAGTGAAAAGAACCTTAGTGTTAAGAACAATTTAACATCTTGTGAACTGAGTATGGCGAGCCCATATGAGATATTTCAATAAAAATCTATCATTGGAAAAACCTGCATAGTAGATTATTTCTAATATTAAGAACCACATCCCTTCTTCTTGGACTAAATCATTTTTCGATCAGAGACCATCAGAAGCCGTTCACGGAAGTTCCAGTCCGACTCGTTACGAAGGTCAACTTTTAAAGTAAGCAGTCAATAATCAAAAGCTAGGTGAAATTACCAATTTTTCTAACGTATAAAATCCAAATTCTGCATCGATACACAGAGAGGCCCCTGTAGGGTTTATCGTTTGAGTTCTCACAATTAAAATAAAACCTAGAGCTTATCCTCTAGGAAAATCACCCTGCTTGCCCGGTGCCTCCCACTTAAGGTCCACGCGACCATTATCAATAATTAATTATTTATTAATTTATTAAATCCAGACATAACAATTTAGAAGGTAATTAAGATCATTTACAAGAATTTAATTTAATAGAATTTAATAATAAATAAAAATCCACCAAGTAAACTAACTCGAGGATTTCTCATAACCGGTATTCTGATCGTCAAAGTACGAGACAAAAATTGGCGCATGTGCAGTATTGCCTTCAAGAATAGAATTTATTCAAATTGAATTTCAAGTTACTTGTTCATAAATTAATCTTAAGATAAAAAATAAGTTTTAAATAAATAAATAATTCTTTGGAATATAATAATTACACGGAAAAAAATAAACTTTAAAAATTAATGTTTGAAATTATAACTCGGAACCCGGGTGTCAATATGGGGAATTTTAACATTTCAAATAATAAATTTTATTATACGTTTCGTCAATTTTCTAAGTTTCACTTACGATTTTTAAAGTTCAAATAGTAATTTTTCTTGCATAGACAATAAATTTTAATATTCATCCTATAATTATTTACGTTTTAATTTATGAATTAAAGAATTAATATTTAGAATGATAGTATTTACTAACTACTTTATTATTATATTACTTGTCACTTCTTAATTTATATAGTTCATTTTTTTCCGTGTAGATTTATCCTTCAATTTTTATCTAGCAAACTTTACTATCCTATTCCCATCAGCTTGGAAGCGGTCCTATATATTGCCTCTACCAAAGTGCGAAGTCCTGTCAAGAATTCGGATAACAGACGAATTTCCTTATTATGTACACTGTCAAAATCTTTGGAGAGATGCGTTTATATTCAGATTATGGAATACCTAATTAGCAATGATATTATAGATAAATTTCAAACGGCGTTTAGAGTAGTAGGGATGGCCGAGAAAAATCGATGAATAGAAATATCGATAGTTTTTATCAACAATCGAAAACTATTTTATCGATATTTTCTAAACTTGGTTAATCGATTGCCGATATTTTTTTATAAAAAAACATCGGATGTCGATAGTTTAAAAACAACAGTAAATAAATTTTAAGAAAAATAAAAATAATAAATTTTGAAATAAATAAATAAATAATAAGCTATACAAAGTTCAAAATAAAAAATATAATCTATTGAACATTATTTTACGCATGCGCAGTGTGGTATATTCGAATCCAAGTGCAAAATAACTCAACGGCTTTTTTCAAATCATTATAAACAACTTCTAATCAAGAGTGTTCATTTTTAAATATTGAATATTAATTTATTAGTACTTATTAAAATCGTTCTGTTTTTAATGAACTTGTTCCACGATGAATTCAATCAAAGGTAAAATATAATATTAATTTATTAATGAAAAATCAATCAACAATAAAATTAAGACATCTTTGTAACTTTAAAAACTTTATATATTTTAAAAAAATTTTTTCAACTCTACAGAAATAAAAGACAATGTTCGCAATGATAATAATTTTTATGATAAGTATAAATTTTGGTTTCGAATTTACAACCAAACACCGTGTGTAATGTCAGGTTTAAACTACAAATCTTATCTACTTTGAAATGGTACAAGTCATCGGGTACCAACATACCTCAAAGATCACCTTAAGAGAAAGCACGGTCTATTCATAAAACGGACGATTTCCACAACCGATTCAGATACACTTGCTGATGATTTATCAACAAGTAAAAAAAAGCTTAAATCACAGGTACTCGTTGTTGGATAAAAAATTATTAATCAAAGTTTCTATTGATTCAACTTTTTATTCTAGGAGATTCATTCAGGACCGCTTGCAAAAATTTTTGAGCGCACAAATTCATTTGCATGTAATAAAAAAAATTTACTTTTATATAATTACTTACTTTTATTAAATTTAAAAACAATTTTTGATTCTAAATTTCTCTTTATTTTATTGATTTATTCGAAAACAAAGCTGGTGGTACGAAAGCTGATGAAATCACAAATGATGTTCTATATATGATAGCAGTTGATCAAATGGCATGATCTACTGTAGAGCACGATGGCTTTGAAGGACTGATGAAAATTGTAGCTCCTCTTTATTCTTTACCGAGTCGAACAACAATGACAAGATTGATGCATGCTAAATATAAAATGCTAAAAGAGAAAATTATCGATGAGTTGAACCGTGCTGAAAGTTATTGTATCACTTGTGACGTATGGTCAGATATAAGCAATCAAAGTTATTTTGGTATTACCATACATTATTCATCAGAAGATATATGTTCAATGAAAAGTAGATGCTTAAGTGTTGAACCATTGTATGAAAGTCATACAAGTGATAATCTTAGGGTTTCCTTAGTTTCAAAATTACAAGATTTTCGTTTAGACTTTGAGAAGATAAAAGCAGTGATCAGTGACAGCGCAGCAAACATTACAAAATGTATCGTAGATGAATTTGGGAAAGATCGATGTTTACATTGTTTTGTTCACTTATTGTCCTATTTAGTACCAGCAGTTTTCGGAAAAATGAATTCAGTCCAACTAATTATTGAAAAAGTTAAAAAAATAGTGACACAAGTGAGAAGAATCGTAAAAGCTACCGATCAATTGAAAAAATTCTAAATTCGAGATGACAGAACTGAAGGAACAGTCCTGAAATTTATACAGTGTAGAAACTAGGTGAAATTCATCTTTACACATGCTTGAAAGATTCCTTTTATTAGAAGATTATGTTTATCCAACTATTTCAAAGTGTGCAAACCCATTAGATAAGCTGACTTCTGAAGAAATGAAAGTTTTAAAAGAACTAGTCCTAATTATGAAACCTATTGAATTTGCAATTACCGAAATAAGTAGTAATTCCTATCCGACATGCAGTCCCTGGTGGTTTAGAATCAAGGTGGAAACATGGTGGGTTCGTTCCATTTTACCACTGTAATTACGAGGTGTATCCACCGTGATTCCACGGTGGCTTTACCACCGTGATTCCACGGTGGCTTTACCACCGTGTATACACGGTGTTTCCACTGTGATTACGCGGTGGATACACCATGGAACCACGGTGGTGAAATGGTACAAAGCCACCGTGGAATCACGGCGGATACACCGCGTAATCACAGTGGATCCACGGTTTTTACACTTCCACGATGTTTCCACCGTGATTCAAATCTGCGAGGAGTGTGCTAATTCTTATTATACGTTACATGACTCAAGCTATTAATAGTATAACTGTTCAGACTGATATTGGTCAACAATTCCAGCAACATTTGCTTGATGGAATTGATTCTCAATTCATGAAATTAGAAGGTTATTCATTATTAGCCACCTCGACGATGTTGGATCCTAGATTTAAAAGAATCCATTTTAATATTGCATTAGCAGCTTCAAGAGCTATTTCTGAAATCAACAAAATGATTAAAAAAAATTTTTAAAAAGAAGATCGTTCTCAACCTAAAGTAGAAAAAACATCAAATCCTAGTGATAGCTTCTGGAGCTTCCATGATCAATTAGCTGTCATAAAAATTGACTCAATTAATGTCACAGCTAATGGCACTTGTTTTGAATTGAAAGAATATTAAAATCAGCCACTTTTGCCTCGAAAAGAAAACCCTCTCACACATTGGAAAACATTAAAAAATCCGTTTCCGAATTTGTATCCTATCGCCATCAAATATTTGAGTGTAATTGGAACTTCGGTTCCATCTGAAAGGTTATTTTCAGAAGCTGGAACCATTAAGACATAAGATAGAAATATATGTTAACAGGAACAAATTTAGACGAGTTACTCTTTTTGAGTAGTTTTAATCGCGCTGAGTGGGGTCAATGAGGTTTTAACATATGTATTCGAAAGATTTTAACTTAAAGTTGTTAATTAACAGTCTTAAATTATATGTTTAATTACTATGGCTCTTTATGTACTTTCATTTCTAAAAAAAATATAATTAACATGAAATTTTTAGTGTCTGTTATTAATTTTATTTAATGAGCCGTTACTTTAATTAAATGTTATTTTTCTTGATTGGCTTTGAATTAATAAAATATAATTGACTATTCTTTTTCCTGGACTATGAATAAATCATATATTTTTTCACAGGGTAATAAGATTACGGCAAAAAACTTATTATTCTGTGAAAGAATACAAAACTTTCAAATTTCCGCGCTAAAATGAATATCGATATTTTTTCCACTATCGCCCATCTCTATAGAGTAGGCCTTAATACTCAAGATGCTATTTTGCTTCTCTGTGATGATATTAGGTAAGGAATGAACGATGGGGAAGTGTCACAATCGCTGTGTTTTTTTATTTTAGTAAGGAATTTGATTCAGTAGTTTTTGATATACTTATTTATAAACTTGGTGTGATGGGATTCGATAGAAATTCGATTGATTGGATGGTGTCATATTTAAAAGACCGGATATAAGCAGTGCGTGATAGTAATGGCGGCATGTCTACTTTGATAAATAATTTAAGTGGTGTGCCACAGTGCAGTGTCTTGGGCCCACTACTTTATTCTATTTATGTGACTGATTTAGGTATATTATTAAAAAATTGTAATCATTTATCTTCTGCGGATGATCTAGTCATCTATCGTTATTGCAAGCTTAATGATATTGTAAATTGTATAAATACGTTAAATGAAGAGATTAAAGTAATATCGGAATAGTATTCGAAAAATGGAATAAAAATAAACGTTACGAAAATGCGAGCAATTATTTTTGGCACACCACGTAAATTAGTTAATCTGCAATCGGTATCTATTCAGAATATCGTACTTGATGCTCGTATCATAAACTATTGCAAGTCAGTTAAATATTTAAGAGTTATTCGTGATGATACTCTATCATGGTCACTGCAAACTAGTGAGGTTTGTAAACGCAGTATGAGAGTTCTATCACAATTAAAGATGAATGGTGACGTGTTCAGTATGAATGCTAAGAAGAAGTTGGTCACTACGTTAGTTTTTCCAATCTTTGATTACTGTGCTGCTGTGTTTACGGACATCAGTGGTCAGCAGCAGATAAGGTTGTAGTATAAACTAAATGCTTGCGTACACTATAGATTTAAAATATCAAAATATGAGCATGTTACGCGGTATTATACAGATCTGAGGTGGCTTACACTTAGTGTCAGGCGTGAATTCTTTCTAGTTTGTTTAATTTACAAAGCTTTAATTTTGCGTCAAAAGCCACTTTTTATAGATGAGCTACGATAAATGAAGCCGAGGTCACGCAGGGGTGATATACGTAACGATTTCCTTGAGCTATCATATTGACGAAGAGATAAATATGATGAATCGTTCATAGTTAGTGCTATAAGAGCCTGGAATCGATTACCCTAAAATTGTACGTCGCAGCCTACATTCCTAGAATTTCGGCAAATGTGTTATTGTTTCTTTTTAGATAAAAACTGTTAATATGTTGAGTATGTGGGGATTGAGTGTGTTTATTGTTTATAGTCTAAGCATAATATATTATACTTATTTATTTATGTAAACTTTTGTATCTTTGAAAGGCCGCAAGGAGTTTTGACTCTCTGGCCTAAAAAAAAAAAAAAAAATAATAATAATAATAATAATAATAATAATAATAATAATAATAATAAGATCGTTTTAATATTGAACAAGGTAGTGTAATGGCAACAAATCTTAAATTACGTGAAGTGGCTGAATTTGAATCCACAAAAGATAAACCACATAAGGTGAGGTTAATATTAAACAAGCGTATTCTCAACATTGAATTTTTCTGATTAATATTTCATTTATTTATAGCGCAGAAAGAAGAATGACAGTGAAATCCAGTCTTTTGATGAACTAAACAACAAAGAAAATTTGTTATATGAGTGTTTTTGATAATATTATTATCCATATTTTGTTCAATTCATTTTATTCTGCGATACTTATTTAATTATGCTATCATTTACTAATAATTTAATGAGTTTATATATTTTTTCATTGTTAAAGAACTTTGTGGACCCTAAGGAAATAAAAAAAGAACCGGGATATTATATTTTTTTATATGTTAAGCTTACTTTGGTACGACCAAACGACAATACACTTGCCAAAGAACCTGGAGATTTATACGAAAACGAAAATGACGTTTTTATTCCTGAATCTACTTTAAGCAATGATTTTCTGCCACCATTACCTCACCACGGTAGTTCATCTTCAACAACAGAAAAACAACAATCATTAACAACTTTTTGGGGCCGAGTACTTCAAATATGGGAAGTAATGACTTAGAAGATAAGTTGAAAAAAAATCCAGTTTTAGAGCAAAAAGCAATGTAAGCTATGATTCTATAAATTAAAATATAAGTACATCGTATTTAAATCGTGGTTTTCTGAATCGAATACATAAATATACTTTTGTTTTATAAATGAAAGTATTAGTAAATTAAAAAAAAAAAAACCCTGCTGAAATATTTTTTTAAATTGAAGATTAGTATTTTCAATGTTGTTACACCTGGGAAAGATATGAAGAAGAAAAAAAATCATTTTGAAGAGGAAAAATTAATAACCCCAATAGACCAAATGCCAAGTGATCTGAGTGATCTCAAAAAGGAGCAACAACTTCATAGCCAAATGTTACAAAAATTATTAGACTTTTGGAATGAACACAGAGGTACACTAGCATATTTTATTACAATTATTTTATGATTCTTAATTACCAATAGAAATATTTTTTTTTATTGTATTCAATATGTGTGTGGTGTTTAATGAACTGGAAGTAACTACATATTTTCTATTTATAGAAATTGAATGGTCAAATAATAATAACCCTCTAATAAATTTCTATTACGATTACTCGTTCTAAGTCTAATTATCACAAACAGAATTTCATACTTTCATATGTATATGCCGATGCAAAACATTCTCCTTATAGTTTCTGGTCCAATATATTCTACTGATTATTGCAAAACTAATTTTTCATTTACTTCTATAAGTTAAATATATAAAAAACTGAAAAATCTGAAATTATTATTGAAATTATGATCAAATAGTGTTATTAAAATAGATTTTTCAGTAAGAAATTTATTTTATAGATACGCCATCAAATCTCGGATCAGCGGAATTAGTGAAAAAAACAGGATTTCCTCAAGTTGGTTTAACTCGAGTATCCGATAACAGTATAAGCTTTCTTATATTGTTTTTATTATCGCAAGTTAATAGAATTAGTGACTAATGATTTTGAATAAAAATTATTATAGATCCATCTAGGACAAGGTGTTTTTGTATCTAAGATTTCTTATCTAGCGGCAAAAATTAAGGCTAAAAGTGATTCACAATTTGCGAGGTAAATGTTAATAGCAGTATTTACACCTAAAGAATTACAAAATAGCAGTGTTCATGAGGCTAAATCTAACAAAATAAAACAAGAACAGCAAAAACCAGGACTGGATCCAACTAGATTACATGCCGTGAAAGGTGTAATGCAGAATATGTTGTATCAAATTTATCAAGTAAGCAAATTTTGTATTTCACAGAATAAAAGCAAGCTATTCCGACATCTTTTTTAAATAACTAACCCGGAACGAAGAACTCTATTTTGAACTCGCAAAAAAAATCACCATGCCCTATTATGCATGACCATACATGGTTTATACTTGATCATGCATAACTCATTCATGGCCAGACATAACTTATTCGTGATCAAGAATGATCATGCATGGCTTATTCTAAATCAGACTTGCTCATTACTTACGTTAGGAATAATTCTATCCAGAGATATGATTTATCAGGAAAGGTCATGATTGAGCATGCTCTGTTATGCATGATCATGCACGGCGCAGACATAATCGTACAAGGCTATGCAGGCCAACCTTAATCTTTCCCGGTTATATGCGAATAGTGAAAAATATTTATGAATATTCAGGCTTGATCATGCATGACTAAGCATACTCGTTCATATCCATAAATGAAAGTTAGCCGTTAATAGAAACAGTTAGATTAATTATAATTATTGTTTTCTTTATATTTTATTATTTATTTAATTTAGATTAATTGCCTGGGAAAAAATCAGCATGCATGATTATGCGTTGATTCATGATCTGCAGACAAGGGTGAGCATATTCAAGCCTGGATCACGCATGAATCATGCACGGTCAATTATTACAAATAATTTGATCAAAATCTATGATTAAAATCTCCGATTGAATTCGATTAAAATCCGGTCGAGCTTCAATCGGATTTGATTGAGGTTTTTAATCAGGGGTGCTGAACAAAAGTTTTACTCAAATTCATTTTTATTCATTGAACTAAATAGTTAGCTCTATGTGAGCAACGACTTTGAACTGAATTATACTGTAGGCGCCAAAAAAAGTATAGAACCGAATTGAGTATAATGAGTAGCTAGAACACTACCTGGAGTCATCCTAAAATCCACAAACTTGAATACTAAACTATATGAGTGAACTGGCCGAAGCTTTTAGCGCGCAAACAATCGAAACGTCGATTGTTGATCAACGTCAGTGTCGAGGATAACTTTCGCGCGCTTTTTAATATATGCAGAAATTTTAATTTCATAGTAGAAACACATTAAAATATAAATAATACAAATAAAAATACATAGCAAAATAAAAAATATAATTGAAAATTAAAAAAAAAAAAAAAAAAAACTGATTCGGTCGCGGAATCGAACACGCGACTCTGCGAACGTGATGCTAAAATGATAGCACGTGTCCATTGATCCGACTTAAAATTATAAGACGTGAGGTAATATAAAAGTCGTATTTTAGACTTCAAGTAAGAATTAAGTCTAATAATTATTATAAATAATATAAAATTATAATATTACATATAATTAAATTATTAATAATAATAAATTAACTATTAGAACTACGGATAGTAGCATAAAAATGATAAAAAACGATAAATAAAGTCTTAAAATTGCGTTTTGTTATTTATTTAAATAATATTGATGAGCTTTTTTTGTATAAATTAGTTAAAGATAATTAGAAAATAATTAATTATTAAGTAGTTTAAAAAAAAAATAAATTCGACTCATTCGCGGTTGTGAACACACGAATTGAAGCTCCTGAAACAAAAACATTGTCGCACGTCCACAGAACCAGTGTAACGATTGAATGCAACAGCTTTTATAAAAATTGTATTTGAAACTCTAAGTAACAATTGAAACTAATAACTAATATTAATAATAAATGAATTTTAATAATAATTATTTATTAAAATTACAATTAATAATCTAAAATTTATTATTAAATAAAAGTACAATGAGAGGATTATGTTTTAATATTTATTTATCCATTTTGCAGCCATTTAAATTTGTTCAAAAAATTTTTAATTATCAATTAATTAAAAAATTTGAACAAATAAATATTTAAAAATTTATGACGTTAAAAAATAATTAAAAAAAAAAAAAATCAAATTCAAGTGCGGATTTGAACACGCAACTCTAAGCGGGTACGAAACGACGCATGGTGGGAGCAACATTTCTCCTCCGCTTGTTTACAGCGCTCGGTTTCTCTCGGCTTCTTTCGGTTTCTCGACACACCGATAGACATGATTGCGTGTGTGCATCGCGCGCACGGCGTTCTGGAAGGGGTAAAAATATCGCACGTTCTGGCAGCACTGCACATAACTTATGCTTGTCCCATTATAATCCAGTTTCGTCAGTTGCATCTTATTGTGCACAAAATAACCTATAAATTTTACTGCTATTTTATATTTTAAAAGTATTTCTTTTATCACTTATGATGTTTCGAATTTACCTCTACTCCCTATGATTATCACTGGTCTCGTCATTACGATCGCACCCATAGTTCTTATTAGATCTTAATGAAATTTTTTACACTTATTCTATAGGCGATTACCTTGATCAAGTCAGAAGATGGGATAAATCGTTTGTATAGTTTTGATATTATGGTTGTTTGGAATTTTCATGATTTTTCGTAAAAATCAGTTTTTAATCACTGCTAAAGCTTATATAACTTCAAAACTGATCTTTATTGACAATTTTCGTAAAAAGTATCTGAAAGCTTGTCTAATAATCTTTTATTTATGACCTTAAGCTTTATGCTTTGACCATTTCTTCCAATATTTCGATAGCCTTGAAAATTTTAATCGAATCAAAAAATGTTGAAAATATGGTGTTCATTCCACATAACTTACGCATTTTTCATTATAATACAATTTTGTCAGTTGTATCTTATTGTGAACAGAATAATCTGTAAATTTTACAGCTATTTTATATTTTAAAAGTATTTATTTTATTATTTATGATGTTTCAATCTCACCTGTACGTCCTCTAATTATAACTGGTCTTGCCATCATAATAGCGATTATAATTATGATCTCATACTAATTAAATTTTCTATACTTTGTTTACGTGAAGGTTAGTTTGGTACATTACCTATATAATATTTTGTCAAATCATCTGAAGTTCTCTGTCGAAAGTAGTCGTTGTCTCATTCACCTTCACTCTTAGAAAACGAGCCTTATTTCATATCATGACTATACACTAACATTTATCACAAGATACGTATGTATGAAACTTTTTACATAGATTAATTGGAAAATCTACCTTCCATTTCGGCTGCTGAATAGCCTTTTTTTCACATATTTTGTGTGTATTAAATTATAAAATATATTGACATATACGCTTGAAATAGTAGTGTGCTTACACATATTTATAGATACCCTGGCGGTTTTCAATCACCCTAAAAACACCCTGGGAGTGGAAACACGGTGGATCCGGGGTGGTTACACGGTGGTTTTGTACCATTTTACCACCCTGTATACACGGTGGTTACACAGTGTTTTCACGATGGTTACACGGTGTACCCACTGTGATTCCTCGTTGTATTCACCGAGATTCCACGGTGTATCCACGGTGATTACGCGGTGTACGTGGAATTACGGTGGGTACACCGTGTAACCACCATGGAATCACGGTGATAAAATGACAAAAAACCCACCGTGTAACCACCGTATTTCCAGGGTGTTTCCAGGGTGATTCAAAACCGCTAGGGTAGTCGCAAGGTAGTGCTGTAATATATATTAAAAATTTTTTAGCGCCAAATTACCAAATTTTTGTAATTGAAATAACTGATATACATTCAAACATGATAAAAAATAAAATGATTTTCCAAGGAATGCAACAATATTTCGTCTCAAAGATCTTTTTTCCGGGGATATTTTATCAGGGATTTTTTGTCGGGGATATTTTATCCGGGGACCAAGACGCGTGTCACCGAAGTCAGACGATGTTGTTATCCCTATCAATGATATTCATATGGGAATTCAGCGTAGATTCCTATACGGGTTCGACGGAATCTACAACATACCAAATCCATATGAAAAATCTAGTATCGATTCCCCAGTTGATTTTTACCTCTCTTTTGCATGGAAATTTGCTGCATGTCAAAGTCCATATCGGAATCTTGTATGAATTAGGAATTAGCAAAATTTACATGAAACGTCACGTTATTGATACACATATCATAAACAGTGTATGTTTTTTCATTAACTTTCCTGGAGTACAATACCTTTGAACGATTCCTAATTTAGTTTTTTATAAAAGTTATTTCTAATTTCTATAAAGGTGTAATACTTCTTGAGTAAATTAATAAATCAATTACTTATTACAAATACTGATATAAAGAGCATCAATTACTCAATTTTTTTGTTGTAAGAATTCTTGCTAATAGAATATTAACCTGGTCATTTATTCATATACGCGTATCAATCCCTGAGGAAAAGGTCGTCTGATAAATTCTCATAGAAAACATGCGTTATTAAAAAATGTTTAGTATTTGTCCATGGTAAACCTTATGAAAACTTATAAAATTATTTTCTTATAACGAGTGTGTCGAAAATAATTTTGACTCCAAATTCTCATAAAAGTTATAAGAATCATGAGAGAAATGTTTAATATTTGGCAGCTATAAGTAACTATGAAAAGATAGAATGATGGTTATGTTAATGAATAAAATCTAATGAGAATATTATTGGAGTAATTGTATCAGACTTTACTATAGTACAACAGTCAAAAAACATTTTTTTAAACTGTTTTTTGTTATTTGTACAAATAATCCGAACGAACTTTTTTTAGAAACAATTTTCACAAGAGTTAATGAGTAAGTTCATGCTGCTTTAACATCAGTTTTTATTAGCAGATTAACGTTTTTTGTAATTTTTCATGCTAAATTTCAGGAGAAATTGACTATCAATCCCGAAAATAATTTTTGTTTCATGACTTGAGAAAGATATTTAGTTCAGAATTTTCATCCACATTTTCAGAATATTTTTTGAGATGATTTATATGGAAAGTGCAGTCAGTCAACACGATTACAAGAAAAAATATTTACGAGAATCAATAAGTATGTAAGTTCATATAGTTTTACCAGTTGTTATCAGAAAATTTTTTTGTAATTCTTTATGCTGAATCTCGAGAGAAATTGACCACGAATCTCGAAAATAATATTGATTATATGAGAATGATAAAAATGATTAGTTGAAAATTTTAATCAGCTTTTTTATAACGTTTTTTGAGAGGATTTCCATAGAAAATGCAGTCACCCAACACGAATGCAACAGAAAATATTTACGAGAATTAATAAGTAAATTCAATCTGTTTTACCAGTTTGAATCAGAATTTTATTTGCTTCTAATTTTTTACACCGAATCTTGAGAGAAATTGACTAAAAATTTTTGTAATAATTTTTGGGATTAAATCACTTGATTACAATAATATTGCCATTAAAATTATTATGATTTATTTAATAAGGCCTTTCGACGACAAACACAAAGTATAACTACCCTGATTAAACAACTGAATTCGATCGAATTAAACAGAATTAAATTTTTAATTCTATTTAATTCAGATATATTCTGTTAATTCGGTACCTAACTTAAGAATGAATTCTGTCTAATTCGGCAGGAAAACCAGAATTCGTCCAAATTAAAACGAATTTAAATAATTCTAATCGGTTTAATTCTGATTAATTCGAAAATAATTCTCCAATTTCTGGTTCTGAATCCAAATTAAACTGAATTAAAACGAATTTGAAATTTTTAAATCGGTTTTATTCTTTTTAATTCAAATTCAAATTTTCAATTCAGTTGAATTCTGTTTTGCAGAATTCGACAGAATATAACAGAATTAAAATTTTTAATTCGGTCGAATTCAGTTGTTTAATTAGGGTATTCAAATCTTAAAAACAATATTTAAGAAACTAAATCAGCTTATTTAAATATTATAAATAAATGTTTAGATACGAATAAGGACGTTATAAAAATATTTTGAACTTAAGAATAAGTAATTAAGCAATATCAAAATATTATTAGGGTTACAAATAAGTTTCCGCCGTTTTTTAACACAAATTAAATATTTATTATAGAAGAACGGTAATATAAATTTATTTAAAATATTGCCCATCACTTGCAACCACTTTTTCCCATCTCTCAGGCAGCATTCGAACCCCACGTCTGAAGAACTCCTTGTCTTTTGAGGCTATCCACGAATCAACCCAATTTTTGGTATGCTCATAAGATGTGAACCGCTGCGCCGTCAGAGCATGTGCCATGGACCGGAACAGGTGATAATCGGACGGTGCAATGTCTGGTGAATACGGTGGGTGGGGTAACACTTCCCAATCAAGTGTTTCCAAGTACTTTTTCACGGGAGCCGCAACATGTGGACGAGCATTGTCATGCAGAAGAATAATTTTTTCGTATCTAGAATAGTATTGAGGGCGTTTTTCCTTCAGAGCTCGGCTCAATCTCATCAATTGTGTTCGATAGAGGGCTCCAGTAATTGTTTCGCTCGGATTAAGCAACTCATAATATACTACACCTAGCTGATCCCACCAAATACACAGCATAAGTTTTTTTCCGTGAATATTCGGTTGTGCTGTTGATGTTGACGCGTGGCCAGGTAATCCCCATGATTTTCTTCTTTTTGGATTGTCATAATGTATCCACTTCTCATCACCAGTTATGATACGATGTAAAAAACCCTTTTTTTTATGTCTAGCTAGCAGCATTTCACTTAAGCATAATCAGCGTTCAATATCTCTCGGCTTTAATTCGTACGGAACCCAATTTACTTGTTTATGAATCATTCCTAATGATTTTAAACGATGTGAGACTGCTTGCTGAGTGACTTCTAATGTTAGAGCAAGTTCTTTTTGTGTTTAAGATGATTCTTCCTCCAATAATTCCTCCAATTCTGCATCCTCGTAAATTTTTGGCCTTCCACTGCGATCTTTGTCTTCTACGTCGAAATCACCGTTTTTAAACTTTTGAAACCACTCTCGACACGTTCTCTCACTCAAAGCACCCTCACCATATGCTTCTACGAGCAATTGATGCGCCTCAGCAGCAGATTTCTTTAAATTAAAGAAGTAAACTAATATTTCCCGCAAATGACGCTTACTTGGCTCAAATTTTGACATTTTCAACTTATAAAAATTATATTTTACCAATATAAAATCAATGATATTAATAGGTTATGTTGTTCTTGTATGTCCAAACTATTTTTTAAGCCGGTTATCATTTGCGAAAGCGAACCGAAACTCCGTGCCGCGCCATCTACAATAAAACGGCGGAATCTTATTTGTACTCCTACTAATAAATTCTTCATTCTTTGACGTTCTCATAATCATGAGCTTTGTGTCCTCCTTCAATCGAATCAGAGCTTTCTTCAGGGCCAATTGTTTTAGTCAGTCCATCATCAAAATTTTCAGCAAAAAATTCTGAATCTTTTTTGTTAGGGTCATCTTTCTCGGTATCTTGCTTGTTTTCATCGTGCTTCTCCAATTCTGCACTAATCTCTTCATCATCAGAATCTCCACTACTTTTTTCACCATCTGAGCCTAGAATATTCTCTTCAATATATTAATTCTTGTTGCGTAATCGAAACTATAAAAGAATTTAAATTCAAATATAGTTTCACTTCCGGCAGATAGAGGCAGCACCTACTGGGGCCTCATTTATAAATTAAAACTTGATCATGTGCAGCTCGGCGCATGCGCATCTGCCTTTTTCCTGCTTCGTGTCGAGAAGATGGCCGCCATTATCTTTTGTTATACACATTTAACAGATAACACGTGTTATAATTAAATCTTATCATTTTGCGCTCATCTAAGAGTAATTAATTTCAATAATCATTTAATTAAAATCTGCATTCATTGGGCTCATCAAAACTATAATTATTTTTATAATTTTGGGCACCAGAGCTCATAAATAAATTACATAAAAAACTCAAGAATTCCAGCGATCATCGACCACGTTTCTCAAGAGGTTATTCTCAAGGGAGATATCACAGGTGCCTTTTTTATTAAATAATTAATTATTCCAGTGCTCAATTAAATTAAAAGACTCAATATTCTCATTAATTAATTATCATTATGCTCAATATAACAATTAAATTAAATATTAAATTACGCTCAGTAGCCTCTGCAATCATGCTACCACGTGTTCAACAAATAAATTCAATTCAGTGCAATTTATTATAAACTCATTCAAATTAATTAAATTAAGTGATCATAAATATTATAAGCTCAACAATCTCATTTATTTATGCATTGGTGCTATTAAAAATAGTAATTCAAGTGTTCAATTATAAACTTCGCTCGGTAACCTCTGATTTCATGTTACTGTTTTCCATGACATTTTTACAATCAAATCAGTGATCAAATAAATTCAAACTAATTACTTTAATTATTTAAATCAATTACTCGAGCTCAATTTTATAATTTGCATTCAATTAATTACGTATTCATGAGCTCAGACAATTTAACAGTATTAAATAATTAAATCAACGATTTAATTGTGTAACCCAGTGATATTATGTGCTGTGACAAATAAAAATATTGTTATATTTTTTGATATGCGTATTTTTCAAATATCCCAACCACCAACCAGTCCTGGCATGTATTTATTTTATCATTATTACAACAATTCTTTACACGGCTCTCTTCAAGCTTCTAAAATAAAAAGTTATGTATGGTTTTGGCTTAGCGTGATTCAACTGTTCTTTTAGTTAAATACCAATTATTCATAATTCGAAAAGAACAACGAACATTTACTTAAATTATTAAAAAAGCTTTTAATTTTTTTCTGATCAACTCAGATTTCAATAATGAATTTAAAAACAATTTAAGATCTTTTATGGTCAAATATTTGGCTGTTTTCAATCACTAGAAATAATTTTTTAATATTTACCTTTGACGGACGTTTGGTTTCAGCTCGAGAATTAGTTATTTTGCTGGTTACGTAAGAGTAAAACGCTTTGATGGCTGCATCATTGCGTTTTTTTGATATCCATGACCATGCCTGAATATTGGCCAGCCATGAGCATGCATGATCATGGCTGGTCAGGCATGATTGTGCTTTTTCGTGCACGATCACGCATGCTCATGGCTGGCCAATATTCAGGCATGATCAGGCCTGAGCAAGCACAATTCCTCAAATTATTAAAAAAAAATAAAAATAATGATAAGTCAATTTGAAATTAACTTATTTTGTAAGTATTATTATGTAGTTAATGTTTACTAGTTGAAAAGCACTTTTGAAATTTTACCCGCGACGGGTCTCGAAACCACGACCGTCATGTTAGAAAGCACGTCCGCTGTCCACTAGGCTGAACTATCATATTTAGTTTACGACGATTTTTAACATCTTTATAACCTTAGGGTTATAAAAAATAAAATATTATTGAAACTCGATCTTGATTTGGTTATTAAATCTTTTCTGAATAATGGATGAAAAGAATTGTAGTTATTAATTACGAGCAAATTTAACAATTACATTAATCTTAATTATTAATTAAAAAACAAAGCAATTATATTGAGTTTCATTATCAATTTGACAAGAATTTATTATTTCAATTCTTTAATTAATTCGAACAAACAATTTTTAATTAATTTCATTTAAATTATTTTTCGGGAAAAAAAAATTCGTTTTCGTTATTAATTGAACCAAAAATTATAAATTAAATATCTTTGATTACTGATTTAAAAATGATGATTTTAACTACTATTGTCAAAATAAAAATAAATGTTTAAATATTCGAAGTTTTTCATAAAAAATATATGATTGTCCTTAATTAAAAACAGGGGTGCTGATTGAATCACAGCCGTGATTCAATCAAGTAAAATTCATGAACAAAATACATTTAGTTCAATGACCAATACTTAGGTAGTTGAAGAAAACCTTTTGTGAAGACCGATCGTATCACGACACGATGAGTATTCGGCCTAGGATACTATCTTTTCGTTCCGATCTTAAAAAAATTCACTCTGTTGTTTTATGTCGGTGAGTAAAAACCTTCGTGTTCAATCGGGTTAAAGGAAAGGCATGAGTGTAAAGATGTGAATTTTATCCCCACCATATTATGACTTGAACTGAACGAAATACTTATGTTAGGAATAACTCAAAACAACCTCCGAATTAAACATCTGAACAAAACCTCGTGAGTGAAACGTTTAGTTCATAGCTTCTGAATCATTCAACTGCACGAGCCAGTGTTCCGCTAGATGGTGCTCATAATAATATTGACATGAATTGTGTTATTTAAAATATGACCATTTAATAAACTACCCGGGAAAAAAAAATCATATATGATCAGATAAGATCATATATGAACATCCATACATGATCATACATGAATTTTGGCCATGTCTGAACATATATGAACATGTATGAACAGATATAAAC